>JAOWBW010001322.1:193337-345395 GCA_026119855.1 Campanula takesimana
AAGAGCTATGTCCATGCTTGTGTCAGCTATTGACTTGAGGATCATTCTAAGGTGCTTCACTGCACAACCGCAAAGGCTATTGGGGATACTATAGTTGACTTTCTGGAAGGAGATTCAGATACCAAAAAGAAACCGCCTCTATCAACAGAGAAGACTCTTTGACTATTTGTTAAAGATCCTAAGGAATCTCTTAGATAATGCTATGAGAGGTTATTGATATTGTTAATGTGTGTTTTTAATCTTGGTGTAGATACCCCGGGGAGCCACGGCTTGGCTAGAGCGCGTGAGTTATCCTAGGATGTCTAACTTGTTTTTAGAGTCGCCACCTATGTTTTGAGGAACATAAGAAAAACCTATTGATTATAGCCTAAGTTTGATTACGAAAACAGAGATTCTTTGTTTTGAGGTTCGGGGGTTAGATTACGAGATGGGGATAGTACCGAAACACCCATCTCGCCCAACTAAAGTTGGTCTTGCTTGATCAAAATCTACATGAATGATAACGTTCTTTTCTTCTTCTTTAAGTCATAAAAGGGGGGTTTTAAAATAGAGTTTGGAATGTAGGAGATAACTCCTTAACCAACCTCAATGAGATGAGGTGATCATTAGAGTCATGTCCCAAAATGATTTGGGTGATGCACATTTGATTAGAGTAAAAGAGAGAGAGGAGATGAAGTAGAAAAGAAAGGAAAAGATGAACTTTTACCTACAATTTGAAGACCTTCAAATATTGCTTGATGAGATCCTTGGAGAACCTTTAGAAAGTGATTTTGGTATAGTTTTGTAAGTTCAATTTTCGGTCCTTTGAAATGAAGGTAAAGGGAGCTTTCTATAGGTGAAAGAGGGGTGTTTTTGGTGCCAAAACTTAGTCACCAAGAAATCCTTCCCGGGAAAAATCCTATAAATTGAGCAAGGGGGAGAATCCTGGCCAGAAATCTGTAACTGACGCCCAGAGGCGCGCGCTTCCTGCTTTGGGGCGGGAGGCGTGCGCGCCTGGCTCCTCCTGTCGGAGGCTCGCGACTCAGAGAGGGCAATTTTGACAGAATGGACTAGAAAGTCAGCCCTGTCATTCAGTTTAGTCCCTGGACTTAACAAAGTCAGTCAGGAACTTAACGGAAGTGACAAAAACTAACGAGAAACACTTAAAATGGGGAGAAAACACAAAATCGAATGTGCAATCGGGGTGAGCGGTCCAAGGCGGGGTGTCTACAGAGCCCCTCGGCGACGTGGATTGCAAAGCAAAACGCGTCGACGAAAGTTAAAAAACACCCGCCGAGGACATCACCAAGAAAAAGCAAAGACTCGATGAAAGAAAAGAATTTGAAATTGCGAGAGAGAGTGGTGCGCTCCCTGTGTGAGCGGCTTTTATTGATAGAGGGGTGGCATAATTCGTTAGGTGAACCTGCCGGCTGAATATGTTGAATGAGGCCGTTTAGTGAACCCTTGAGGAGGCCGTTAGTGAACCTTTGAGGAGGCCGTTGGTGAACCTTTGAGGACGAATCCGTTAGTGAAATCCGTTGATGAGGCCGTAGTGAACTTTGAAGAGGCCATTAGTGAACCTTTGAGGACGAATCCGTTAGTGAAATCCGTTGATGAGGCCGTTAGTGAACCTTTGAGGAGGCCGTTAGTGAACCTTTGAAGACGAATCCGTTAGTGAAATCCGTTGATGAGGCCGTTAGTGAACCTTTGAGGAGGCCGTTAGTGAACCTTGAAGACGAATCCGTTAGTGAAATCCGTTGATGAGGCCGTTAGTGAACCTTTGAAGAGGTCGTTAGTGAACCTTTGAGGACGAATCCGTTAGTGAAATCCGTTGATGAGGCCGTTAGTGAACCTTTGGAGAGGCCGTTAGTGAACCTTTGAGAGGCCGTTAGTGAACCTTTGAAGAGGCCGTTAGTGAACCTTTGAGGACGAATCCGTTAGTGAAATCCGTTGATGAGGCCGTTAGTGAACCTTTGGAGAGGCCGTTAGTGAACCTTTGAAGAGGCCGTTAGTGAACCTTTGGAGACGAAATCCGTTAGTGAAATCCGTTGATGAGGCCGTTAGTGAACCTTTGAAGAGGCCGTTAGTGAACCTTTGAAGACGAATCCGTTAGTGAAATCCTTTGAGGAGGCCGTTAGTGAACCTTTGGAGACGAATCCGTTAGTGAAATCCGTTGATGAGGCCGTTAGTGAACCTTTGAAGAGGCCGTTAGTGAACCTTTGAAGACGAATCCGTTAGTGAAAATTTGTTGGTGAGGCCGTTAGTGAACCTTTGGAGAGGCTGTTAGTGAACCTTTGAAGAGGCCGTTAGTGAACCTTTGAAGAGGCCGTTAGTGAACCTTTGAGGACGAATCCGTTAGTGAAATCGTTGATGAGTTATTGCTTTGGAGTCTCGTGCCACTTGGAGTCACACCTGACTTTTTTGAATTGTGGGGTGCGGGCACAGTTGACCGCCACCAGAAAATGTTCCTGCTGGGGATGAAATGTTGAGATTGACCCTTGAGGGGGGTATGTCACCCGTGACAGAACTTAGGGAGTTTGGAATCCGTGGGGAAACATTGATGCCGTGCATGGTTTCTTACATGGGAGACTGCTTCTGAACCTGCCTGATGATGGGAAGAGCGCGCGTCCGGGCCTCGTTGTGGGACGCGCGCGCCTCGGATGAGTATGTCAGGGGGCGCGCGCCTGGCGCATAAGTTCAGCATATTTAAACAGGCTGTTCGCTGTTTTCGGCCAGTTTTCAAAAAATTGAAGAACCCTCCAAATTCCAAGCCCAATTTTAATAGAGAAATCACCCCAAAACACTTTCTTGCCGCTCTAGGATCAATTCCGTCAAAGAAACGATGTCGGATCGTCAGCAATCACCTCCGTTTGAGATGCCACAGGGCGAGGAGCCCGAAATTGGGGTTGAAGCTATGGACCCGAGCTTTCTTACTTTCCGGACTCATACCCACATTTCTCACTTCGTGACTTCGGGTTTGGTAAGAATGCCTCACCTTTCTTGTCGATTTCGGGTTTCATGAAGTTCTGTTTTCTTTACCCGAAATATTGCTGCAACAGCTTTATTAATCATTCTTTGCATGTTGTTTGTTGTTGCTGATTTGTTGTAAGAAACATGTTGGGGCGCCCATTTTCATGTTCACATACTTGCTTGTATATTGTTCTGCCATTGAAATCTCTGTGTTGAGTTCACCCGTTTTTTAGCAGTCATGCTGATGAAATTTTTTGCTGTTCCTTCTTTCCTTTCAGGAGTGGACCCGTCTGACAGAGATTCGCGGTGGGGCTCATGGGCCCATCTCTATATGGAAGAGGCTGCCTGAGAATGTTCGGGCCCGAGTCACAGGGACTCATTTTGGTCTTTTTGTCACTAGCCTCCCAGCTTTGAAGAATGACCCCGATGTGGTCCAGGCGTTGAGGGAAAGATGGTGGGACACCACCCATACCTTCCACTTGCCCATGGGCGAGGTGACTATGACGCCTACCGATTTCACAGCTTTGACGAGCTTGCCGTTCATGGGGGTGCCTGTCCCTTTTGTTTTGAGAGGGGCTGCTCGGACTCCGGACGAGTTACTGGCCTTGGTTGACTGCCGGTTCGAGGTTAAGAATTCTCGAGTGACATGGGGGCGAATCCGGGCTTATTTCAGCATCTTGATGGCAGAGGCTCGAGGTGTTACTGCTGATCGGGTCGATGCCGTGGCTCGTTGCTTTATTTGGTACTTGTTATCCCATACTCTATTTGCCAACGGGGGATCTTCGGCCTCTTTGGCTCTGCTTGACTTGTTAGTGGATTTGGACCAGATTGGCCAGTATAACTAGGGCGCAGCGGGCTTAGCTGCTTGTTACTACGGCATGGATTTGACCAGCCGCTCGACCACTAGCTCGGTTACGGGCTTCAGCTTGCTGTGGGAGGTATACCCCTTACTGTCCCTTTTATATTCTCCTTGCCTTGGTCATAACTGCCTTTTTCGTTGACTGTCATTAACTTTGTTTCTGCCTCTTGTCTACAGCTTTGGGCTTTTGCTATCCTGAATCTGAGGGATTTCAAGATTGCCAAGGAAGGCCAGCCCCAGTATCCGGACTGCGCACGGTGGGCGTACAAGAGAGGAATGTGAAGACTGGCACGAACCCCATTAGTCTTACTTCGGCCCGACGGCACTTGGACACCTTGAGGCCTGAGTCCGTTGCCTTCTCTTTGTATCCGTGGAGATCAGTTCAGCACTGGTTTGAGCACACTCTTATTCCTACCCATTCTCGGCTTTTGATGAGTTCGGGTGAGTGCATGGCTCTGTATTTGGGGGACAGAGTGTTCTGGCAGGATGGTACCCAGGTGACAGACTTTTACACCCCCCCTCATCCTGCAGTTCCAGACGTTCCTCCTTTCTGCCCTCGTAACTAGAGGTCACTTTCAGAGGCTGATCGCACGGTATATATGGTAGGGGTTGATGCCGTCCCTTATATTCACTTGGACCAGGATTATGGCCTCTTCAGGGAGAACAACTTGATGCAGGGCTTTATGTTTGCTGATCCGAGGAGATCACAGGCTGCTCCTTCGACCTCCGCTCGGTTTTATACTACCGGTGCCGGGTATTGTTTTGATCCTCCTTTGCCTCCTCCTTATTACACTTATTCCAACTTCGGGGTCTTTGAGGAGTAGAGGGAGATTGTTCCCGAGGATATGTCACCGGAGAGAGAGCCTCCCGCTCAGGCTGCTGTGGTATGTTTTTCTGACCATCTTTGCATTTCTCAGTTCCAGTCTTGTTTTTCTGTCTTTTGTATTGATGTAATTTCCTTTTCCTGTTCTTTGTTGCAATAGGTGCCCGTAGCTGCTTATAGGCACTTGGGTAGGCAGAACAAAGGGATGAGGCGGAGGCTCCGTCAGCTGGAGGAGAGGGTGCTGGAGCTGTGCAGGGATATTGCTGCCATGACTAGAGATGCTGCTGGTGCTGTCTCTGGTGCTGCCCGAGGTGCTCGGGGCATGGGACGAGGCTGCAGGGATGCTGCACTGGACATTGATGAGGCTGTCTCTTCGGCGAGGCAGTCGCTGAGCAGGAGTCTGAGCCACGGAGGTAGCCATAGTAGGAGTCTGAGCCGAGAGGGTAGCCAGAGCCGGGGTGGCACCAGTTCATCAGGGAGAGCTGCCAAGAGGACCCGTCCTGATGTTGTGATTGAGACATCTGAGTCTGAGGATGATGATGATGATGATGATGATGACGATGAGGAGACCGAGAGCGGTAGCAGGGCGTGAGCACAGTGTTGGTGATGACGTGCCCGAGCTGTTGCGGCTGAGAGGATGAGGGATTGAAAACATTTTTATTTTTGCCTGTAATAACATTTAACATGTATTTACAATCCAAGTTCTTTTACTACTCATTTTATGTTCTATTAGCGACTCGATCTTAGATGTCGACTCTTTACAAACAAATGTGTGCCTAAAGGATGCTTGTTGTTGATGCTTGAGATCCTTTTCGTTGCTGGGGTCTGACTTTGCTGCAGGTTGGATATGTTGAAGTGCTTGGATTCTGTTCTGAACTGACAAGGGCTGTTTCTGTCTGAACTGTTGTCAAAGGCGCGCGCGTCGGGCGTTGTTTGTGGGAGGCGCGCGCGTTGTGCAGCTTTGGTCGGAGGCGTGCGCTTCTGGCCTGCTGAATTACAGCCCCTTCTTTTTCTGATCAGAATGTTCCAACAGCTATAAATTTTGAACCATTTTCGACCAGAATGGTCACACAACATTCTTTTGCAAACACTTTCTCCTCTTAAACCACAAAATTCTTGTTATAATGGCCCCAATGACTTTCTCCTTTGAAGTTAAGGTTTCCGTCCCCGAGGGTGAGAAGTCCATTCCAGTGGTAAATGCCGTTCCAGCTGTGGGGTCTGTCCCGATGGTGGAGAAGCGTCTGAGCGTTTTTGATCGTTTGGGAAGGCCCAATGACGATGTTGTTGACCCCGTGAGACCGGTGGTTCATGTGCGGGACTATAGACCCCGTCACTTTCCCAAAAAGAAGAAAGGTAAGGGAAATTCCTCCTATGTGTGGAAGCGTCCCATGGTTGTCCCTGCTAAGGCTCCGCTTGATAAGGGCAAAGGGAAAGCCGTTGATGAAGCTCCGTCCCGTCCTAGCGTTTTCTCCCATCTTGGCGGTCCCAAGAATGTTCTGTCCCCATCCAAGAAGACTAAAGGGCATAACAAGAAGCAATGGGTTCCCAAACCTAAGAAAGATTAGATTTTTCTTTGTACCCCAAGAGATTGCAATTAGACCACTTTGTTTTAGGATTTAATATTTTTATGTCTTTTGTTGCTCAATAAATCCGTTGTAATGGCTTGAATAATTCATTGAATGAATAAGAATTGCATTTTGTTATTTGAAGTGAATTGGGTATTTTTGATATGTTTTAGACCGCACCCGAAGGTTGCCTACGTTCCTCCAGTTGGGAGGCTCAGGTCTTCGTAGTTCAAACAAACAAAGACCATTTTTTTATTTTTATTATTTTTTTTTGTGTGCACCCTGTTTTTTTGCCTAGACCGCCCTTTCGGGTTTTCAATCTAGCGGGCTTCTTTTTTGCACGTGCTTTAATTTTTGCCTAGGCCGCCCTTGCGGGTTTTCAACCTAGCGAGCGATTTTTTTTTTTTTTTTTTTTTTTAATATGGTCTTTGTTTATTAAGCGTAGAACCTCTTGAGCTTTTCGAGGTTGACCTCCTTTGGCAGCTGGTCACCATCCAAATCCACGAGACGGACTGCACCACCGCTTAGTATCTTTTTGACCACGTACGGACCGATCCATCGGGGTCCCCATTTCCCCAGGGGATTCATGGCATTAGGAGGATGTTGTCTTAAGACCAAATCTCCTACGTTAATGTTTCGAGGCTTCACTTTTTTGTTGAAAGCTCTTGCCATCCTTTGCTGATATGCCCTCGTGCGTTCGAGTGCTCTTAACCTTTTCTCGTCGAGTAAGTCTAGCTGTTCGTATCGACTTTGCATCCAGTTGACCTCATTGACTTGATTCTCGAGGAGGACCCATAGAGATGGGACTTCAAGTTCAATAGGGAGTACGGCTTCAGAACCATAGACTAATGCATAAGGAGTTTCTCCTGTTGCGGACCGTATTGATGTGCGGTAGCCCCACAATGCTAATGGTAGCTTCTCGGGCCAATCCCTTCCTGTTGAGGCCATTTTCTTGACGATGGTCTCGATGGTTTTATTTGTTGCTTCAACCGCGCCATTTACTTGGGGACGGTAAGGAGATGACTTGTGCTTGGTGATCTTGTATTCTACCAAAAATGCATCCATTTCCTTCTCAAAGTGAGAGCCGTTGTCGGAAATGATTTCATGAGGCACGCCGTATCGGCACATGATATTAATCTTTACAAATTCGGCCACTTTCTTTGCGTTGAGGGTCCGATAGGCTTGTGCTTCAACCCACTTTGTGAAGTAGTCGACTGCCACTAGGACGAATGACTGCCCATTGCTCCCGGCAGGATGAACTTTACCGATGATGTCTATCCCCCAACAAGAGAAAGGCCAAGGTGTGAACATGTTGTAAAGTTGCGAGGGTGGAGCATGTTGCAGATTAGCGTGGAATTGGCACTTGGCACACCTTTTGACTTTCTCGATACAGTCTCGTTCCATAGTGCTCCAATAGTAACCAATGCGAAGTATCTTCTTGACTAGCATAAACCCATTCATGTGGGGTCCACACTCTCCTTCGTGCACTTCACACATTATCTCTTGAGCTTCGGCCTCATTGGCGCATAAGAGATTGATCCCGTCGTGGTGCCTTTTATAGACTCGGTCCCCAATCAGTACGTACCGAGAGGCTAGCCTTTGCAAAGCTGCTTGAGACTTCTTGTTGCTATTCTCGGGATAAGTGCCATCTTTGAGGAAATTCATGATATCCGAATACCACGGAGAGTTTGTCTGAACCTCGTTGATCTCGATACTCATGCAATATGCCGGACTGTTCCTTCGGGCAATTTTGAAAGGCTTCACCATTTTCCCTTTGGGCATTTCGACTAATGAAGCTATAGTGGCCAGTGCATCGGCGAAGCGATTTTTATCCCTTGGCAGGTAGTTGAAAGTGATCTCTTGGAATTGTTCAACCAATTCTTCAAGGTGTTGACCATACTATTGGAGAGTTGGGTCTTGGGTTCGCCATTTACCCGATTGCTGATTGATAAGGAGCAAAGAGTCGCCGAATACTTCTAATTCCGTGATGTTTCTTTCGAGAGCTGCTTCGAGCCCTGCTATGCATGCTTCGTACTCGGCAATGTTTTTGGTAGCCTCGAATTCTAGGCGGATGGCGATGGGAGTCTAGATGTCTTTTGGATCGACAAGCAATACTCCTATACCAAAGCCGTGTTTATTGGCGGCGCCATCGAAAAAAAGTTGCCACTTAATTTCCTCTGTTGCAGTACAAATTAAATGCTCGTCGGGGAACTGTACATCTTCCCCCTTCACTTCGTCACGCGGGAATTCGGCAAGCTGGTCACTGAACACTTTCCCCCTGACGGATTTTAGTGTGACGTAAGTGATATCATAGCCGGCGAGCATGAAGTACCATTTGGCTATTCTTGTTGACATGAAAGGCTTCTCGAAGATGTAGCAGAGCGGGTCCACCTTTGCTACTAGCTTGACCGGAAAAGCTTCCATATAGTGTTTGAGCTTTTGAGTGACCCAAACCAATGCTGCACATGACTTCTCTGAGACAGAGTAGTTCTTTTCGCCTCCTTGGAATCGGCGACGAAGTAAATGGCATTTTCCTTTGTGGACTCCCGTTGCTCTTGTGCTAACATAGCCCCTAGGGCTTCATCATTGACAGTGAGATAGAGCAAAAGAGGCTTCTCCTTGTGCAGCGGAACTAGAACAGGAGGGCACGTCAAGTAATGCTTCACTTGGTCGAAGGCTTCTTGGCACGCGTCGGTCCATTCTAGAGCCACATTCTTCTTGAGTAGTTTGAAGATTGGCTCGCACATGGAAGTGAGTTGGTGCACAAACCGACTGATGTATTGCAGTCTGCCCATGAAACCTTTGATTTCTTTCTGCGTTTTTGGAGGAGGCATGTCAATGATTGCCTTGATTTTGGAAGGATCTACTTCAATTCCCCTTTCAGTGACCATATAACCAAGGACTTTGCCTCGGATAACCCCTAACGTGAACTTTGCAGGGTTGAGCCTCATCTTGTGTTGACGAAGCCTTTCGAAGAACTTGCGGAGATCGGTTAAATGTTGACCATCGGTCCCTTTGGAGTGAATGATCATGTCGTCCACATAGACCTCGATTTCTTTGTGAATCATATCGTGGAACAAGTCTGTCACGGCTCTTTGGTAGGAAGCCCCAGCATTTCTTAACCCAAACGGCATGACTGTGTAGCAAAAGGTACCCCACGGTGTTGTGAAGGCTGTCTTATGTTGATCTTCTTCGGCCATGAGAATCTGATTGTACCCAGCGAACCCATCCACGAATGAGCGAACCTCGTAGGCAGCAGTGGAGTCGACTAGCATGTCGATATTAGGGAGTGGAAAATCATCCTTTGGGGAAGCTTTGTTCAAATCCCGGAAGTCCAAGCAAACTCGAACCTTGCCGTTTGCCTTTCTGACTGTCACGATGTTGGCTAACCATGTCGGATATTCGATAACCTTGATGAAACCCACACTGAGGAGCTTCTCAATCTCTTCCTTGACTTGCAGAGACCATTCTGGCTTGACCTTTCTGAGCTTCTGCTTTACTGGCCTGGCATCTTCTCTGATCGGAATTCTGTGCTCCGCTACCTTTCTGTCCAAACCCGGCATGTCTTTGTATGACCATGCAAACACATCCACGAACTCCCGTAGTAGTGCAGTCAGTCTGTCTCTGTCGTCCCCCTTGAAGAAGCTTCCGATCTTAGTCTCTCTTGGTTCTTCTTCGGTACCCAGATTAACAACATGCAATTCTTCGTCAGCCTTTGGACCATTTTCACCACGACTACGGACTTGTTGAGCAAGTTCATTTAAGTATGTTGTGTTTTCGTGGTCTATTTCATCATAATTTGAATCGTTATTAACTTGTTCGTTAAGTTCATTATTAGTTAATTCATCATTTATGATGTTTGCAATCTCAGGGTACTCAGAAATATCAAATTTTTCATTAGCAAAGAAAGGAAACACACGCTCGGCTATGGCCTCCAAATCCTCTTGGGTGAGGGTATTAGAGACACTCTCGGACTCAAAAGTAAGTGTGAGCCTCTCTTCCTTTGTTGCTGTGCGGGGTATGCAACCCATTTCCTGGACTAAGAATTCCTCAGATACCACGGGCCCTTTCGTAGAATACCAATTGTTGATCGGCTCGGAGCTTGGCGGGATCTCACTGATAGTCTCGTTCATGATGACGGTGTCATGGATGGCGTTGACTTGGCATTCATTCATTATGGCAAGCTCTTCGAACATGGAGGCTAAATCTGTTAGTTCTTCCCCCACGGTGATTTCTGTCTCGGATTCTATAGTCACCTTCCTTCCCCACCATTCACGGGGCGACATGGGAGTTAGTTCCTTTTCGGATTTCTGGATCTCACAATCGGAGAAAATTTCGAGACCGGGCTTTTTGACACCCTTATTGTTAACCCATGGCTCGGGAAAGATCATGTATGGAACGTCTTACCCTTGGCGGACAAAATAGCCATTCAACGTCTTGCGATAAGGCCTTAGATTAGGGACCTCATAACGACGGCCTTCTTTACGAGCTCGGGCCTTTTCGTTCTTGATTGCTTGCTCTTGTTTCAAGTCTTCTTTGGAAGGCTCGTACCCCAAACCAAATGTGTTCTTGACAAATGGGACTTGCACAGGATGTAGGATTCCTTGTTGATATTTCCCTAGGCCTAAACCAGGGAAGTAGTCCATATTCCTCATCATGCGGAGGACTTTGTGATTGCTGGGGGTCCACGATCCGTTTCCCCCTTCTTTGTCAATGGCGTTGATTGAGACGCCGGAGAGAGTGGAGTCTGGTAGACCGTGCTGAACTTGGTGGACAGGCTCACCTTTTCTGTGGATAGTGACGTTTTCGGCCATGACGGTCACTATTTCATCACCATTTCGGATCTTGACACATTGGTGGAGAGTTGACGGTACGGCATTAGCACTGTGAATCCATGGTCGACCCAAAAGTAATTTGAACGAGGCCGGGATATCAAGCACTTGGAATGGAACGGACATGACCATGCTCCCAAACTCGATGTCTATTTCGATCATGCCCATGACTGTACGGGCGGTGCTGTCATAACCTCAGATTACTTGAGTAGAGGGATTCAAATCGGAATCCTTAAGCCCTAGTATGCCCATGATTCTGCCAGGCATGAGATTGAGTGCGGAACCACCGTCCACTAAGACTCTTGAGATGGGCCTCCCCCTTGCTCGTATCTTGAGGTAAATAGCCTCGTTGTGGTCGGAACCAAATGGTGGAAGGTCCATATCGGCAAAGGTGATGACGTTGCCAAAATGAATGTGACCAATCATTGTCGTGAGGTCCTCGGGAGTAGTATCAGGAGAAACTGATGTATCGTCGAGATTGCGGATGACAAGATCTCGGTGTTTCTTTGAGGATGCAATGAGGTCCCAAATAGATATGTTGGCTTGAGTTTTCTTGAGTTGGACAAGTAGAGGGTCTTCAGGAGTGTCGCGAGCTTGTGGCCTTTGAGAAGAGGAGCTTGGTGCGGAAGTGGAAGGGTTGCTTGCTATGACTCGACCGGATCGAGTTAGTATGTTGACGTTCCCATCTTGCTTCTTTTTCCTATTCTCTAGTACTTCCCTCATTACCTCATCGTAAGTCACTACATAACAAGAATTTTCAAGTTTATTCATAACATTGGGGCCCCCATTCACAATTGGGATTGAATGGGTGGTCCCCTCGAGTTCTCCTATCTCTATTACATTGACATGTTCGTCATTAGTCACTACAAATTCTTTCTTATCTATGAGATCTTGAATGACATTGCGGAGAACGAAGAAATCCTCGGTGGTGTGGCCACTATATTGGTGGTAGCCACAATATTTGTGGTGAGCATGATTGGGGTGGACCGTCTTGGGTTGGTACCCTTGCACGGGTGTGACTTGGCCCTTTGCTTTGAGGACTTCGAACACTTCGGTTTGAGTCATGCCTTGGAGAGGCGTGTAGACACGGTCATTTCGAGACTTCTTCCCTTGGGGTGGAGGAACCTTTTTGTAATTCCCCTTGTCAATAGTGACGGCGTTGACCGAGGCCTCTTTTGTGGAGTTGGAAGCGGCCTTGTATCGGTAAGTTGGAGTGGTCTTCTTAATCTCCTTGAGCAAGTCATCCATGCGTACCCCCGCCTCATACATTTGGGAGAAGTCGGAGTAGCAAGCCCCACTTAGGTGGGTGCAGAGATCAATCTTGAGACACTTGAGAAATATGTCCATTTGCTCTTTTGTGTTAGGCCTCTCAACAATTTCAGAGAGTTTGTCATTCCATCTCCTTGTGAAGTCGATGAAGGACTCGTTGTCTCTTTGAGTAGTGTTCTCTAGCTCTTTCCTTGTGGGCCGGTGAGTGGTGTTGCCTTGGTATTGGTTCTTGAAGGCAAGCATGGCGGAGTCCCAATCAAGACGGACAGTGAGCGGGAGAGTAGCATACCAATCTTTTGCCGCCCCCTCGAGAGTGAGAGGAAAGCATTGAGCCATCACCTTGGGGGAGACCTTCTTCGGAACCATTGCCCAAATATAAGTCTCAATGTGAGCCATAGGACAAGAGTTGCCCTTGAATTTGCTTATGTCGGGCATCTTGAACTTATCGGGAAGAGCGGCCATAGTACTCATGAGGATGGATGATTGATAAAGGCTTGTGTCGGAGCCTTTCCCCATGTTGAGCCCGTTGAATTTTTGGTCGATGTAGGCCATGATAGAATCCACCATTTTGGGCTCATTGTTCTCGGAACTCGGCTCTCCCATTTTCTTAGTGCGGCTGTTGACATAAGGACTTTTGAACAAACCCTCGGTCCATTCAGATTCATCATCATTATTCTTGTTCTTTCCCTTGGCAAGATTAGTGAGCTTTTCTTTCATTAGCTCCATCTCGGCCTCGTGGGCCTCCCTTTGGCTGTCGAGGTGGGATTGCCAAATGTCGTCTTTGCTTTGTGCCTCCTTATTAAGGGTGGAGACTTGCTCTTGGAGGAGTTGGACCATGGTTGAGAGCTGTTCGAGAGACATGGTGTTGCTGCTGCCGGTCATGGTTGATGTAGGAGCTGTTGGAGTGATCTCTTCACGGACTAACCGATTTGCCGAATCCCGGTAGACTCTGTAAGTACCAATTGAACCTATATTGCAGAAGAGGCCCTTGTCAGTCTTGAGTAACACTTGCGGTCCATGGAGAGGTTTAGAACACACAGTTGGGCACACGACTCGAACCACATAAGAAAAGACTCTTCTTTTTTTTTTTTATAAGTCGGAGGGAATGGATCCCTTTTGGGGTTTCTAAGAAAATAATGGAATCGTCACACTAGTATATAGACCATCTCGCGGTCCCATATACTCATCGGATTCCATCGCGCTTGTGAATCCTACATGTATCGGGATTAAACTAAATTAATGTAGTAAAGCATACATGCGGGGACGGATTTTTATTTTCGTCCAAAATAACCACTTTTGGGGACGGATTTTTATTGCGTCCATTTCAACAAGTTGGCATGTATGATTTGAAGACATTAGTTTAGGAAAATCTCGGTACATGGAAACCGACTTGAGTAACGGAGTGTTAGACCTTAACTAGAATTGTGTGGCTTGTGCTCGGCTTGAATATGAGGCTCAAAGGTCACCCCCGGCATGTAGTCTTGAACTACGCCACGGGCTGAGGTTTACCGCTTCGAAAGAGCCAAGGTCTGGTGGAGCTTGAAACTTTCTAGGACGGGCCTCGACGGGTTTGGGGTTAGACTTGTGCGACTCGATAGTGAGCAGTTCATAGGAATATGTGCATGTAGTGTGAGGTCTAACAAGTGACAAATTTTTTTTTTTTTTTTATTTTTTTGAAAAGAAAGAAAAACAAACAAAACACATAAGCACATAAATTACAACTCCCGAATCACCCGTGTGACTGGTAAATAAAACACAAAATTAAAACAGTCCGAGTGTTCAATTCTGCTCTGATGCAGGCAACTGTGCCCACACCCCACTGTTCTGCTCAGTCACTGAAACCTGTTTCTATTCTGGGAACCAAACCAGAAGCGTGCGCCTCTGAGTGTTGATGCGGGACGCGCGCGCATGGCGCAATGCTATTAGGAGGCGCGCGCTTCTGGTCACACCTGTCAGAATGTCAGATTTTGGACTCAGGGGATTGGCCTGGTCCTATGTGCATATTGTAACCCCTGCAGAAATGATTAGTGCAGAATAGCAGAAGAAGAAGATGAAGAACATGAAGAAGTGGGCGATTCTGGTCCTTGATGCGGGATGCGCGCGCCTTAGGCTGAAGAGGCCAGACGCGCGCGCCTCCCCCATCAGGAATCAGAATGCCCAGAAAAGATGTAGATTTTGATCAGATGCAAGTTTAACCCTCAAATCTCCCCAGCGGAGTCGCCACTATAGATACCCCGGGGAGCCACGGCTTGGCTAGAGCGCGTGAGTTATCCTAGGATGTCTAACTTGTTTTTAGAGTCGCCACCTATGTTTTGAGGAACATAAGAAAAACCTATTGATTATAGCCTAAGTTTGATTACGAAAACAGAGATTCTTTGTTTTGAGGTTCGGGGGTTAGATTACGAGATGGGAAGTACCGAAACACCCATCTCGCCCAACTAAAGTTGGTCTTGCTTGATCAAAATCTACATGAATGATGACGTTCTTCTTCTTCTTCTTTAAGTCATAAAAGGGGGTTTTAAAATAGAGTTTGGAATGTAGGAGATAACTCCTTAACCAACCTCAATGAGATGAGGTGATCATTAGAGTCATGTCCCAAAATAATTTGGGTGATTGCACATTTGATTAGAGTAAAAGAGAGAGAGGAGATGAAGTAGAAAAGAAAGGAAAAGATGGAATTTTACCTACAATTTGAAGACCTTCAAATATTGCTTGATGAGATCTTTGGAGAACCTTTAGAAAGTGATTTTGGTATAGTTTTTGTAAGTTCAATTTTCGATCCTTTGAAATGGAGGTAAAGGGAGCTTTTTATAGGTGAAAAAGGGGTGTTTTTGGTGCCAAAACTCAGTCACCAAGAAATCCTTCCCGGGTAAAATCCTCTAAATTGAGCAAGGGAGAGAATCCTGGCCAGAAATCTGTAACTGACGCCCAGAGGCGCTCGCTTCCTGCTTTGGGGGCGGGAGGAGCGCGCGCCTGGCTCCTCCTGTCGGAGGCGCGCGACTCAGAGAGGGCAATTTTGACAGAATGAACTAGAAAGTCAGCCCTGTCATTCAGTTTAGTCCCTGGACTTAACGAAGTCAGTCAGGAACTTAACGGAAGTGACAGAAACTAACGAGAAACACTTAAAATGGGGAGAAACACAAAATCGAATGTGCAATCGGGGTGAGCGGTCCAAGGCGGGGTGTCTACACTTGGACATGTCTATTCTAATACAGATTTGAACATGAGATTCATGCAAGCACTTGGTAGCAAATGGCTGATCAAAACTACTAACATTAAAGACAACAAGGACTTGGAAGCTCTTGATCTTCGACACTTGTATGCCATGCTGAAGGTTTTTGAATTCAAGATTGAAGAGGTCTATGAAACCGAAAGCAGATTTAAGACACTCTCTCTAGCTGCATTCAATAATACCTCATCTCCCATCTACAATCCAGACCATCATTAAACCGCTCCTCACCTCCACTTGCAAACTGTTACTCCTGACCAAAATGCTCCTAGATTCAATCCTCAAACCGCACCTCCTGAGTATTACCAGCAGTCTCACCAATCCTATCCTCAATCACATCAACCATATCCTCAACCTTATCAATCCTATCAGCAGTCTCATCAACCCTACACTCCTCCTCAAAGTTCTTATGCTCAGAGTGTAGGATCACAATCCTCAAGTTCTACTCAAGTTGATTTTGATGAAATGGATGATGAAGAATTTGCTTTGTATGTGAAGAAATACACCAAGTTCAGGAAAAACAATAGATCTCAATTTCTATCCAAAGGCCCAGCAAAGTTTGTCCCTCCAACCAGATTCAACAAAACTGCAGATCCCAAGACAGTGGATGACTTGGTCTGTTATAACTGCAGACAGCCAGGCCATTTTGCTTCAAGTTGTCCCAAACCGTGTTATGAAGCCGCGCCAGCAAAGAAACCATTCAACAAGAAGTTCGTGAAAATAAGAGGAATGGTAGCTGACCAAGGAGACCAACCGCTGACATGGATGGGTTCAGACTCAGATGAAAGTGATGATGAAGAAACTGCTAATCTCTGTCTCATGGGATTTGAAGAAAGCCTTCCACTGCCAAATCAACAAATGAAGTCTGTTTCACCTAAGACCCCTGAGGCTATATTAAGCAAAGATCCTACAACACCAAACTACACTCCTGAGGTTCAAGCAGACCAAAGTCATGATGACCAGGTACTAGAACGTGCTAATATTATATGTCAACAACACACTGTGCTTAAAAAGGCATATAAACTAATGGCTGCGGAACTTGAAGAATCCCAACGTGTATGTAAATCCCACAAGGAGGAAATTGAAAACCTCAAGCTCCAAATTGCTGGGATATCTACTATTGTGGATGAAAACCGCTATCTGAAGGACAGAACCGAGGTACTTCTCACCCAAATCCATGAGCTTACCATACAAAGGGATGACCTTCAAAAAGTGACCGATGTATGGACTAAGTCTGGTGTCACCGTGGAACAAATCCTAAATTCACAAATTCTTACTTCTGATAAAAGTGGATTGGGGTTTAAAACCGATGATGGGTGTAAGTGTCCTTGTCTCTGTGCCGAAGGTGGTCACACCTACTGAACAAACCAAAGAAATTCCTAAGGTCAATCATGCCAGTAAAAAGGGCTCAAAACAAGAAATTAAAAGGCAAAATTATTTCTTTGAGTATCCTAAAAACCAGACTGGGAGAGATTCAAAGTGGAAAGAGAAATCCATAGTGGCTGAGGCAACCAAGGAAGTATTGAGTGATGAACCGTTCCTAGTCGGTTTAAGGAAATTCCTATCATTTTCCCTAAAGCCACACCTAAGAGGAAGGTTGAACTCAAGAAGGTAATCTTTGTTAAAGCCAAAACCGCTGACCCAGTAAAACATGAGAAACCGAAGGTCAGTAAAGGGTTTGTAAAACCGCAACCAAAACCTGGATTTATTCATTGTGCTATTTGTGCTGATTATGGTCATGGTGCTGGTCATTGTCTTTTGAGGTTCATACCCAATGCCAAGGGACGTAAAAATCCTAAGGTCAAACAGGTGTGGGTCCCAAAAAGCTGCTAACCCTAGGACCCAAAAGAATAAGGGGGACCAAAATCTTTAATGTTTATTTTTCAGATCTTATGCTTTATGGCTGGAACCGCAAAGAAGAATAAGGATCTTTGGTACTTGGATAGTGGTTGCTCACGACACATGACCGGAGATAATGAACTTCTTTGTGATTTCATCAGTATGAGAGGCCCCCCAGTAGTGTTTGGAAATAACAAGAAAGGAGAAACAATAGGATATGGGGCAATCAAACGTGGAAAAGTGACCATTGAAAATGTGTCACTAGTAGAAGGACTCAAGCACAACATTCTCTCCATATCTCAGTTTTGTGACAAAGGAATGAACTGCAACTTTACTTCAACTAATTGTTTCATCAAAGATGCAACTTCCGGAGTTACTCTACTGACTGGCAACAGAACATGTGATGTATATATGATAGATTTGAGTAATATTGTTTCTATTGCTGACCTCTGTTTTGTAGCCAAAAATGTTAGTGAAAGCAGCTGGTTATGGCATAAGCGGCTCAGCCACTTGAACTTCAAGTATCTAGCAAAAATGCAAAGGGATGGTCTTGTCAAAGGACTACCCAAAGTGGCTGACCATCATGATAAGAAACGTAAAGCATGCCAGCTTGGTAAGCAGCCCAAACAGTCATTTCCAAGCAAAACCGCTTCTTCAACGAACCACTGCTTACAACTGCTTCACATGGATTTATTTGGACCTGTCCCAACCGCCAGTATAGGAGGAAACCGCTATACCTTGGTGGTTGTTGATGACTTTTCAAGATATACATGGGTGGAAATGATGGCCTCAAAACATGATACTTATGGTATCGTAACCGCTCTATTTAGACAGCTCCAAACTCAGAAATTGGATGACATTGTTGCTGTGCGTTCAGATAATGGAACCGAATTTACAAACAATGGTGTTGCCCAATATTGCGATGATCATGGAATTGATCATAACTTCTCTGCCGCTGGGGTTCCACAACAGAATGAAGTTGTAGAAAGAAAGAACAGGACTTTGATTGAAGCCGGGAAGACCATGATTGCAGAAGCAAAGCTTCCCAAATACTTCTGGGCAGAAGCTGTCAATACCGCTTGTTTCACCCAGAACCGCTCCCTAATCATCAAAGTTCACAACAAGACTCCTTATGAATTGTGGAGAGGCAGATCACCTAACATTACCTTCTTTAAAATATTTGGATGCAAATACTACATCTTATACAATGGCAGAGAGCATCGAGGTAAATTTGATGGAACCGAAGAAGGTAGATGAAGCCCTAAGTTATCCAAGTTGGGTAGCTGCAATGTAAGAAGAGCTCAATTAGTTTGAAAGATGCAGAGTTTGGACTCTAGTTCCAAGGCCCAGAGATCACACTGTAATTGGAACAAAATGGGTATACAGAAATAAGATGGATGAAAATGGTACTATAACAAGAAACAAAGCAAGGTTGGTTGCTCTAGGTTATAGGCAAGAAGAAGGAATTGATTATGATGAAACCTTTGCCCCTGTAGCCAGACTTGAAGCCATTAGATTGTTCCTGGCCTATGCCTCCTTCAAGAAATTCAAGTTATATCAAATGGATGTGAAGAGTGCATTTCTGAATGGTGAACTACAAGAAGAAGTTTATGTAGCTCAACCGCCAGGATTTGAAGACAACAAATATCCTAATCATGTCTTCAAGCTCAAGAAGGCCTTGTATGGACTCAAACAAGCTCCAAGAGCATGGTATGACACTCTATCTAAATTTCTTATTGAACAAGGCTTCTCTAGAGGTAAAATTGATACAACCTTATTTATTGCTAAACACAAAGGTCATTCATTATTAGTTCAAATATATGTTGATGATATTATTTTCGGTTCTACTAATGAAACTATGTGTGTTAAGTTTGAGAAGCTTATGAAAGGTAAATTTGAGATGAGTATGATGGGAGAGTTGACATTCTTTCTTGGACTACAAATCAAGCAATGTCATGATGGAATCTTTATCAACCAAGCCAAATACACCAAAGACTTGATCAAGAAATTTGGGCTTGAAACCGCTAAGCCAGTTGATACCCCAATGCAAAAGGCCTGCAGTTTGGATCGAGATGAACAAGGTAAGAAAGTGAATCAGACACTCTACCGAGGTATGATTGGCTCTCTTCTTTACTTAACTGCAAGTAGGCCAGATATAATGTTCAGTGTGTGTGTTTGTGCTAGATTTCAAGCTGACCCTAGAGAATCTCATCTTATAGCTGTTAAACGTATTATTAGATATTTATGTGGCTCTGTTAACCTTGGACTTTGGTACTGTTAGTACCCGACCTGAAAATGAGTTTATTAGGACTTTCCCAAAAGTACAAGGACTTTATAGGAATTAGAAACCTTGCAAAGACTTTTCCCGGATTCCCGAAATATCTCATTTATGACAAAATCTATCAAAATAGGTAATAAATGGTTTCTTTAAAACCATGCAGAAACCCTAGCTTAAGAATCAAGTCAGCCTGCAGAATTGGCCACGCGGCCAACCTTGCTGCGCGTTGATCTTGGCCACGCGGCCACTCTTGTAGCCGGCTTCAATCATGGCCAGGCGGCCACCTTTGTCCCAGATGATCTGGACCGTCAGATCTTCCCCTCAGTTTACTATATAAACCAATCCCATGCTATTGGTTTAGGGTCCGATTTTGAGAGTTCTAAAATCCGAATTTGAGAGTTCTTAAACACAATTTTGCTCTCTAATTAGCACAAACCTCCAAGAAGATCAAGGTTTATTTCTTGCCAACATAGGTAAGTTTTTCTAACTTATTTCTTCACGTTCTTGCATTATTTCTAATGTAGATCTTTAATATTCATGTTCTTGCATGTTTATTCATAGTTTCTTCATATGCTTCGCATGTTCATTCATATGTTCATATATGTTCTTCATATGTTCATCGTGTTCATAGATTAAAACCTTATTTATGCTATATTTAGGGTTGCGATCTTCATGTTTGCATGTTATTTCATAGCCGATGATGATCTAGGGTTCATCGACCCAAGGATGATCTAGGAACTACTTCTAAACCCTAATCTTTAGGTAATTCCCCCCTCATTATGCATGATCCCGATTCTTCTGCCTATTCTAAATTCTTCTCGAACTACACTGACCTGAGCTTCTCACATTGAGAGGAACGTAGGCAATCTTCGGATCCGGTCTCAATCACTAACACACTACATACACCGCATCATGATAGAAAGACCGATCAATTCGGGCAATAGGAGTGATAACGTCCAATATTCTTCTCTTGTTGTAATTTGACCCCCGAACCCACTAAAAATGCTTTTTTCAATGTTTTGGCTATAACTAAAACGGCGTGGCGACTCTCATATTTTAAATGTTGCTATGAATATCCCAAATTCAAACACACGTATTTACAGTGGCGACTCTGCTGGGGACTGCTTTGAAACTTTTTCAAACTTAGTGGGTCTAACTTTCGTCACATCATGATGCTTGCCATGTTTACACATGCACACACTTGCCATGTTTACACATGCACACACTTGCCATGTTTAGACATGCACACACCTGCCATGTTTACACATGCACACACCTGCCATGTTAAACATGCACACACCTGCCATGTTTATACATGCACACACCTGCCATGTTTACACATGCACACACCTGCCATGTTTACACATGCACACACCTGCCATGTTTACACATGCACACTTGCCATGTTTTCACGTGCCCCCTACAGTTAAGCCATGTTTACACATACACCCGCGCACTCCGCCATGTTAATACTCGTACCTTGTACCTTGTACCATGTACCTTTGTTATTTTCGCCTTAGTATTAGGGTCAAACAAAACTCTGCTATCCTCCCTTGTACATTATTTTCCTTCTCCTGCATTGCATTGCATAGCATCATTCAAACATTCAAAACTTCTCTCTTTTCTCCTTAAAAAGAATTAGTTTCTTGCCACACACTACCACTAGTCCGTGTCAGCACTGCACAGGTCCATACTACCCGGAGTATTCGATGTGCAGGAATTTGTGCGCTACTGCCTCACATTTTTCGAGTCACTCGTCTACTCCACTCACCGTGTACGTTCCGCGAGCGGTGGGAACCTTTAACCTAACCCGTGTCAACCCACACATAGAGATTAGGACACTCCTCGGACCACCCATTTAGGATGTAAATAAATGCAAAACTTTCCGCAAAATAAAATGTGCATTGCATCTAGGCGACCTCTAAGGTCCATCGCTCATCCGTTGGGCCATCATTGCGATCCATTTGGGTCTACCCTTCACCTTCGACCGCCTAGGTCAACCTTCTCAACCTTTGACCGCCTAGGTCAATCTTCTCAACCTTTGACCCCCTAGGTCAACCTTATCCGCCTGTGACCCCTTAGGTCAACCTTTGACCTCCTAGGTCAACCTTTGACCGCCTAAGTCAACCTTCTCAACCTTTGACCCCCTAGGTCAACCTTTGACCGCCTAGGTCAACCCTCTGAACCTTTGACCTCCTAGGTCAACCTTTGACCCCCTAGGTCAACCTTATCAACCTTTGACCGCCTAGGTCAACTTTATCTACCTTTGACCCCTTAGGTCAACCTTTGACCCCCTAGGTCAACCCTTACCAACTTTTGACCTCCTAGGTCAACTTTATCCGCCTCCGACCCCTTAGGTCAACCCTTGACCTCCTAGGTCAACCTTATCACCCCCGATCTCTTAGGTTAAAGGTTGACCTCTTAGGTCAACCTTTGACCCCCTCGGTCAACATTATCACCCATTGACCTCTTAGGTCAACCTTTGACCTCCTAGGTCAACCCAATCACCTTTGACCTCTTAGGTCAAACTTGGACTCCTAGGTCAACCTTATCCGCTATTGACCTCTTAGGTCAATCTTTGGTCCCATAGGTGAACCCAATTACCTTTGACCTTAACCCGCTTAGGTCTAACCGTCATCCTGACCCACCTAGGTCATTATTTGACCCACCGTTGTCCATACCAACCTAGGTCAACCCGTCTCAACCCGTTTAGGTCCACGCACCATCCTCGACCCATCTAGGTCAACTCGTCCGTCTTAGGTTAAAACTACCCCTTTACCTTTGACCCATCTAGGTCAACTCGCGACCCGCTTGGGTCGACTTACCTATCTTGGATCCATCTAGGTCAATCTCCAACATTCCTTGGTCCACCAACCCGAATAGGTCAACCTTAGACTCGCTTAGGTCAAACCATGTCTATCCCGCTTAGATCATCCCATAGGCAACCCGTTACATCCTGCTATCTTGATTCATTCACCATATAGGTCAATCCAACCCTTCTCATTTAGGTCGACCTATCCTTTACCCATCTAGGTCAACCCACCATTATCGTCGCATCCTAGCTTGAACCATTTCTTGTCTCAAACATTAGGTCAAACCTTAGGTCAAATTTAGGTCAAACCTTAAGTTAAACCTTACCCGATTCCTATAGGTCTTCCTCACCCATGCTTGACTACAGACTGAGTCATCTCCCTCTTTTTGACCCATATGGTCATCTCTCACCTCTTTTTAAAAGTCTAACTTGACTCGAACTACGGCGACCTGAGCCTCTTATTATGTGGGACCTCTCCCTCATGGTAAGGGGAACGTAGGCAACTTCGGCCCGGTCAAACTTTCAAATTCTTGTCAAAAATGCATTTCAAAGTGTGGAGACCGACTCTTTTCCAAAAGTGATTTTATAACGATGCCTTGTCATTAATTATAAATCTAAGCTCAATTCAAAGACATAATTCCCCCACAACTATTGTAGATCCTGCATCATGTCTGTTGAAAGGAACATCCAAGTTGCAAATGAAGCTATTACCCAAGGGCTCGAGACAACTCTCCACACCAATACTGATCTCAATGAGCAAGCGCTCCATTTCGAGACCATCCTCAACGAGCAAGCAACCCTCTTCCGGACCGCTCTCGACGAACAAGAAGCCTACTTTGAGACTGTCCTCCTCAAGCAAGTCGACCGCTTTCAAAAAGAGATGTGCAAGGCTCTAAAGGACACCGAGAAGCGCCTTCACTCTGATATTTATTGCATTTATGATTACCTCGGCCGAGTTCTCCCTCTTGCTAAATTTCAACACCCGTACGCTCCTCAAATGTATGGGCCATCACAGATTTCCCCCGTTGGGATGCCTCCTAAGACTACTCATCAACGACAGGTACCGGTACCTAAACCACCCTCAAAGACAGTTCGGAAGGACAAACGCGAGTACAATGACTTGGGTATGCCGTTAGCCAAACTCTTCAAAAGTCTAGTTCAAGCCGGCAAGTTGTCTAATTTGTTCAACTATGAACCAAGTAGGGTGAAGCAAGGCTTGGATCCCTCCAAACACTGCCAATACCACCAGTACATTGGGAATGACACCGAAGATTGCCTCCAATTGAGGAGAAAGATTCAAAGCCTCATTGACAGCGGAGCCATCACCCGCCAACGGAATACATGGGCATGGGCAAAAGAGGAAATTGGGGCTACCTCCTGTAAATAAAAGAAAAGAAAAGGGTCATTCAGTCTTCGTAGGTTCTAGAGTGTCCTTAGTCAAAAGTCCACCTTGGACGATTTTTGTTTCTTTAAGTAAAAGTCCACCCCGGACTAGTCAGTTTAAATCTTTTAGTTCCAATAAAAGGGTCTTTATTTCTTTTCTTTTCTCTCTAGACTTGAGACATAAGCTTGCATATATCAATTTCATGAAAATTGTCTTATTCACCATTTTCGCTTGATTGCTATATCTTTATATGATGAATTAATCTTAATCTTACTCATTAATGACGACTCATTAAAAGGTAAATGGACCCACAAACCATTCACATAACTAAGTAAACGATTAATCTCAAAATAACAATGCTTCGATCAATTGGGATGAACGAATCACTTTCTCTTCTCTCTACATTCTACCCCCATACACTCTCTCTATACACTCACCCCTTGTACACACTTCATGTACACTCTCTATATACACCTTCTCCCATACACTATCCTCATACGCCTCTCATCCCACCATTAGACCCCTTTTTATAAGGTCGTGACAAAGAAATGGACTGCGGTTGCTCATCATCAAATAGACATCCATGCTGGCACAATTTAAAGGGTTGGTTTGTTCCCTTCATGAGTACTACTTGCCGTTACACTGGGGTTGTCCGTATTCCATCGCAAATGTAAGGCAAGTGCACGAAGTCATTCATGCAATTAATTGGTGCACATGATAATCCAATGGAGCTCTACCGGTGAAAATCAAGGGGCTAGGATGCCCGCCGCCAGCGAAAGGCCGCTTGAACTATAAGGAAGCGACCTCGCAATCGAGAGAGGCGAAAGCAAACTAGGGGCTTATCTTGCCCAATGTTTCATGTACAAATATAAAAAAAAATATATATATATATATAAAATATGGCTCGCTAGGTTGAAACCCAAAAGGGAAACCTAGGCAAAAGTTAGAGCATTGCACAAAAGAAGCCCGCTAGGTTGAAAACCCGAAAGGGCGGCCTAGGCAAAAAAAAAGGTGTGCACAAAGAGATAAAATAAAAAAGAAAAAGAAAAATAGAAGGGGCTATCACCATGGAAAAGTAAAAGTCCCATTTTCTTTTCACCTCAAATGTTCTATTTTCCTTTCTTTCCTTACAAAGTAGATAAACGGCAGCAACCCATGACAACTACGATGGAGCAATCCACTGCAACAACTACAAAGGAGTAATCCACCGCAATGAGCTACAAAGAACAACTCACCTCAAACGAACCTCACACCCCTAAACTCAAAAACCAACTTCATCGTCAACCGGGCAACCACTCAAAGCCAAACATAACCTACCTTGGGCCAACTTTCTTTCTTTTCTTTCCTCCCACACATACCCACTGAAACCCGACACCATCGTCAAGCGGGTCATCCCCGAACTACGCGGACCTGAGCTCCTCACCTTGAGGAGAACGTAGGCAACCTCCCGGTTCGGTCCAAAATATACACAACCCACCTCGAGCCAATTTTCTTTCTCTTCTCTCTTCCCCCATATTTCTACTCCTGACTTCTTCACTCACAATTGATCAAAACATTTATTAATTTGAGGCTACTTGTTTACCAATTAACCATAACTCATTAACTAATCAACGAGGTCCATTCTCGAGCAATCAAATGAGAATCTTGAATAAAGCAATTTTTAAATGTCTCGACAAGTCTTCTGTTCTACAATCTAGGAAAGAGCTAAACACTTACTTTCTGTCAAGCAGGGGCTTCCTTCCTTTTATATACACTCAATTGTCCAAAGAGTCAAAATGCGAGTACTATCTCTCTCTCCCTCTCACTATCACCAAAATGCCCCCGCATGTTTAAACAATTATTTTTCCTTTGGTGAGTCGACTGAATGATTTTCAAAAAAAAATAAAAAATAAAAATAAAAATGACGCAAAAAGAGATGCCCGCTAGATTGAAAACCCGAAAGGGCGGTCTAGCAGAAAAAAGGGTGCGTCTTAAAGGAGGTAGGATACCCCGCTCTACACCCTTATCAAACTGGGCTTCCCCAACAGAATGGGTCGACTATGTGTTTTCTAGGAGAATACCGAGGTCCCAACAAGAATATACTTAGAAGAAGGGCATCCCTCATCATCAAGCTTGACGTAGAGTTTCTCAAAGGAGGGAGGGTACCCGCTCACCAAATTAGATAATCCCCAACGGAATGGGTTGACTATGTGGTTTCCCAGAGAATACCGAGGCGTCAACAAGGATACACTTAGAAGAAGGGCACCCCTCATCGTCAAACTCGGCACGCGACGACCTATTTGGATTGATTAGAATCATAATTAATTATAAGGCATCTGTATAAGATCATAACACTTTCATAAAGTTTTCTCCTCCCCGACACTTTGTTTATAAACCCGCACGCTCGGTCTCCACAAAATTGTAAAAACATCCTCGATCCATCTGAGACCCATCTCCATGATTCTTGAGTTGACTCGGTCCTCCACCCTATTTCCTACACAATAGGACACCCTTAGGTCCCAACCTACCTGGTTCAAAACCTTAGGTCCCAAGCCTACCCGGTCAGTCTTGCCTAAGTTACACCATAAACTCTCTAGGTCCCGAGCCTACCCGATCAGTCTTACCTAGGTCCCAAACCTACCCGGTGAGTCTTACCTACGTTACATCATAACCTCTTAGCTCGACCTTCCGCAAGTTCGTAGCATGACCCCTTCGGCCTCAAACCGGTTCTACCCAAAACTTCAGACCTTAAACCAGTTAACCAAAGCCAAATCCTTAGGGTGACCCATTAGGTCCCGAACCTACCGGTCCCGAGCCTACCCGATCTCCTAGATCTCAAACCTACCAACACATACTCATCCTTACCTTGTCTAAGCAATAGCTCTCTTATCCTCCTCGTTCCAACCTTTTAGGTCTACTCAGTCTAACCTGTTGAGTGATCCCTTAGATCCCAAGACCATTCGAGTCTACCAAACATATCCTTGAAGTCCATGATATGTCTGGTCCATACCTTAGGCCTCAACCCCTAAACCTTTAGGTCACAAGACTTTCTACCCTCTAGGTCTCTCACCTTACATCTCCACCCTTGGAACTCTTTAATTCCCAAGCCTACTTGGTCCAATTAAAAGCGACGCATCTACGTCTCCCGACTCCCGTCATATCCAAGCCATGGCCCTACCACTCTTAAACCTACCAAGTACCAACCTAGTGTCACTCCTTAGCTTCAAAAGACTTCCTAGTCTGACCTTCAACCCGTTAGGTCTCTAACCTACTTAATCCGAGCTGAGTCCAAACCTCGCCACCTACGAGGTCCACCCTTGAACTCCATGGATCTCAAACCTTTTTTCCCCACGAGTCCAAACCTCAAACATGCTCGAACGCATAGGATCCTCCCAAGTACCGTGATATGCCATAAAGATATCAAAACCCGTCCAGTCAAAAATCGTGCGCTTAACACCTTTGGTCCCATACCAAACCCACCTTCGCAATCGCCGAACGAGCTTGGTCACGCGCAATGACCTCTGAGGCAAACTTAGGACCTAAGCATACCCAATCCAACTTAGGTACCTATTGTACTCAAGCAAAGTCTTGGACACTCAATCCCTTTACCTAAAGCGCCAACATGGTCATATATACAAAACCATTTCCCACACCTATGGTTCGCACCTAGCCTAAACTTTCAAACACTCTAGGATCCAAGCCTGACATGCGTATTAGGTACTAGGATCATCCAATCCCAATCCGTTGCTCCTTGGCCAACCTCAAGCCTGCTTGATCCTAACCCATAACGCGGTTTCTCTAGGACAAAGGACTTACCCGCTTGAAAGCCTTATGTCCCAACGCTACCCTGCCTAGCCTTCGATCTCCTAGATCTCACGCCTACCATTCCATTAGGCCCCGGTCTCCTAAACACATGTCTGAGTCTTACCCTAGCTAAACCCTAGCACTCTAGCCCAACACTCTTAGACCTCAAACTTGCTCGGTCTAAACCAAGACAAACCTTCAAATGCTTTCGGTCTCCAAACCCTAGCCTTAAACCTAGGTAAACACATTCTCTAAACCCTAGCCTCGAGCCTAGGTAGTCATATCATTCTCTCTGAACCCTAGCCTCAAGCCTAGGTAATTACATCCTTTCAAACCCTAGCCTAAAGCCTAGGAAGTTACATCCTTCTTAAACCCTAGCCTTGATCCTAGGTAGCTACACCCTTCCTAAACCCTAGCCTTGATCCTAGGTAGTCACATATCCTCTCTAAACCCTAGCCTTAAGCCTAGGAAACCACAACATCCCCTTTAACCCTAGCCCAAGTTCTAGAGAATTTCCAAAGCCCCGTATGCAACATCCTTTTTCAAAACTCCTGAAACCCTAGTCTCGAAACCTAGGAAATTTACAATCTCAATTCTCTGTTTTATTGAACCCTAGTCCAAAACCTAAGATATAATGCCCTGTCCAAAACTCAATCAACCCTAGCCTCAAGCCTAGGAAGCCGCATTCGCTCTAAACCCTAGCCTCGAGCCTAGGTAGTCGCATTCGCTCCAAATCCTAGCCTCAAGCTTAGGTAGTCGCACTCTTTCTAAACCCTATCCTCGAGCCTAGGTAGTCGCATTCGCTCTAAACCCTAGCCTCGAGCCTAGGTAGTCGCATTCCCTCTAAACCCTAGCCTCAAGCCTAGGTAGTCGCACTCTTTCTAAAACCCTAGCCTCAAGCCTAGGTAGAAATTATCCTCTTTAAACTCTATCATCAAGCCTAGGATTCAACATTCCCTTCAAACCCCAGTCCTAGACGTAGGAAATTCCTTCACCTTAGTCTCAAAATATAGGAAGTTTACAGTCCTTAGCCTTAAAATCTAGCCTAAATCCCAGGTTACCACGAACATTTCCAAGCCATAGTCACCAATCCCGGAAAATGGTGAACCCTAACATCAAGCTTAGTGGACCTTCCACAAAAGCAATCCCTCTTCCCAACGGTCCATGGTCTCAAGCCTAGGAAGTCACAACCTTTCCAACTCCCAGCCTTATGTCTAAAAATCCAATGCCTTTGCAACCTCTGAGCCTACCACAACTCTAAGCCCTAGCCTCCTAGACCTAGGAAATTCCTAAACCCTAGTCCCAAACCTAGGAGAGTCATGGTCCTTAAACACCAGTTTCCAAACCCTTGTTCGAAACCCTAACATCTAGGAAGTTCCCAAACCTCAAAGCCCTAGCACTAAGCCTAGGATAGAATACTCTCCTCATGCTTAAATGAACTCCAATCCCTAGCCTGTAAGCCTAGGTAACCCACATTATCTCCAAGACATAATCTAAAGCCCAAGAATCCGTGACATCTTTGGCATCCCTATCTCAAGATTAGGAGATCACCATCTTCCTTATTCCCCTTCCTTAAAAAGCCTTAGGTCCTACCTCTAGGAAACCAAGAAAAATGTCCCTTACCTAACACCTTGGTCTCAATGGCTCGTAGCCTCATTCCCTCCTAAATTAGGATAAGCGGAACCCAGATCATGTTTCCCATATTAGCAACTCCCTGAGAGTCCATCTCCTTCGCGTCTCCCTAAAGGTCCTTTGCCCTTGTGACTCACCAAAGAGTCCTTTGTGACTCCCCGAGAGTCTATCACCTTTGTGACTCCCCGAGAGTCCGTCACCCTTGTGACTCCCCGAGAATCTATCACCTTTGTGACTCCCCGAGAGTTCATCCCGTTTGCGACTTCATAACAATCCGTCATCTTTGCCTCCAGATGCAAAATTTCAGTTTTACCCCTAGTACATCCCCCTTTGTTCATTTCAGGTGCCCTTAGCACTATTGTGACTGATATTCGCTACCTTTGGGAATAGAAAGCCCCTTAAAATTTCCATTCTTCACCGAATATTTGCTTAGGATCCGTATGATTATAGAGAGTTCGGCGCCTCTATGACATACGCATCCTAGATCGATCGCGACTGGCAGAAGCCTCGGCGTTTCTGTTGGCGAGAGATCCAGCATCTATTATTTTAGCATTTCCTAATATTTGCTTAGGATTCGTATGGTTGTAGAGACTTCGGCGCCTCTATGACATACGCATCCTAGATCGATCGCGACTGGCTAAAGCCTCGGCGTTTCTGTTTGCGAAAGATCCAGCATCCATTATTTTAGCGCGATCGGCAGAAACCCGGGCGTTTCTGTTTGCGCTTACCTCAGCGTTTATTATTCCACCTCGGGATTATTTAGACAACGTAGTCTTTATTGTCCCATTATCCCTCTTGCTTCAAATGACTTCATTTCCTAACGAATGTTCGTTCTTCATACAAGATAGTATCCGTAGGTTTATTATCCGCAGCAGAAGTTCGATGTCTCGTCTTTCCCCAATAACTCTGAACTACGTTTGGCTTGATTCCTCTGAGGATACGTAGGAAACCTGAAAAGGTTCAGCCACCCGACCGACGCGGTCATCTATCATCCCCAGCAGGTGCATTTTCCCCAGCAAAAGACGTTGCTCCCCATCAGAGGACAGTCCTTCCCAATTTCCCCATCAGCTTTGAACTACGTTTGGCTTGATTCCCCCGCGGATACGTAGGTCGCCTGCCAAGGTTCAGCCGTTCCCTTACCTTTCATCTGTTTTGAAACTCAAGTTTCAGACGGATCCTTCCTTTATCGTCGACCCCACATTGCCTTGCAAGAAGCGTCGCCGAGGGGCTACTGTTAGTACCCGACCTGAAAATGAGTTTATTAGGACTTTCCCAAAAGTACAAGGACTTTATAGGAATTAGAAACCTTGCAAAGACTTGTCCCGGATTCCCGAAATATCTCATTTATGACAAAATCTATTAAAATAGGTAATAAATGGTTTCCTTAAAACCATGCAGAAACCCTAGCTTAAGAATCAAGTCAGCCTGCAGAATTGGCCACGCGGCCAACCTTGCTGCGCGTTGGTCTTGGCCACGCGGCCACTCTTGTAGCCGGCTTCAATCATGGCCAGGCGGCCACCTTTGTCCCAGATGATCTGGACCGTCAGATCTTCCCCTCAGTTTACTATATAAACCAATCCCATGCTATTGGTTTAGGGTCCGATTTTGAGAGTTCTAAAATCCGAATTTGAGAGTTCTTAAACACAATTTTGCTCTCTAATTAGCATTCAAACCTCCAAGAAGATCAAGGTTTATTTCTTGCCAACATAGGTAAGTTTTTCTAACGTATTTCTTCACGTTCTTGCATTATTTCTAATGTAGATCTTTAATATTCATGTTCTTGCATGTTTATTCATAGTTTCTTCATATGCTTCGCATGTTAATTCATATGTTCATATATGTTCTTCATATGTTCATCGTGTTCATAGATTAAAACCTTATTTATGTTATATTTAGGGTTGCGATCTTCATGTTTGCATGTTATTTCATAGCCGATGATGATCTAGGGTTCATCGACCCAAGGATGATCTAGGAACTACTTCTAAACCCTAATCTTTAGGTAATTCCCCCCTCATTATGCATGATCCCGATTCTTCTGCCTATTCTAAATTCTTCTCGAACTACGCTAACCTGAGCTTCTCATATTGAGAGGAACGTAGGCAATCTTCGGATCCGGTCTCAATCACTAACACACTACATACACCGCATCATGATAGAAAGACCGATCCATTCGGGCAATAGGAGTGATAACGTCCAATATTCTTTTCTTGTTGTAATTTGACCCCCGAACCCACTAAAAATGCTTTTTTCAATGTTTTGCCTATAACTAAAACGGCGTGGCGACTCTCATATTTTAAATGTTGCTATGAATATCCCAAATTCAAACACACGTATTCACAGGTACTCCAAAGAATCTTCATTTGATTTGTTAGGTTATTCAGATGCTGACTTTGCAGCATGTAAGATTGATAGAAAGAGCACTAGTGGTACATGTCAGTTCCTTGGATCTCGGCTTGTATCATGGTCTAGCAAGAAACAAGCATCGATTTCAGTCTCAACCGCTGAAGCTGAATACATAGCAGCTGGAAGCTGTTGCTCTCAAATTCTCTGGATGAACAGCAGTTGGAAGACTATGAAGTATTTGAAAATAATTGCCCTATCTACTGTGATAGTACTGCAGCAATTTCTATCTCCAACAATCCAGTTCAACACTCAAAAACCAAGCACATTGACATAAGATATCATTTCCTCAAAGATCATGTTGAAAAGAATAATATTTTTCTAGCAAAGGTGGGAACCGATGATCAAATTGCTGATATCCTCACCAAACCACTTGAAAATTCAAGGTTCTTTCATTTACGAGGAGAAATGGGTATGCTGGAACTAACTTAATATATTTCATGCCTATTTATTTCTTAGTCTAATAATATTTGTTAAGTATTTTGGCTCTATTAAGAAAAAGGAAATAGTGTTCGGTTCTATCAAAATTGGAAACCGCTATATAAGTTCGGTTGAAGATTCCAGTCAAACCAAAGAGTCAAGAAGAATAATGTCAGTTTGAACCAAACCATAAGGAGAAAGCAAACTATCGGTTTAATCTAGTGAAACCGAAGCACATCTGAGAGATATCGGTTTCATAAAAACCGAGAATGAGAAAAGGTAAGTCGGTTTACTCAAACCGCTCAGGTATGATATTGCAATTTAGTCCCTACTTTATGTCACTTCATTCTTTAAGGATCTTTATGCAATTATCTCTGCCGCATTAAATGCGAATCGACAGGTACACTGACGGTTAAGTTTCCTTCAGCCGTCATGCCCGCTCCACTACCCGAGGTGGTTAATTGAGTATAAAAGACAAACCATTTTTCAATTTAACTTTTTAACTTCTTACTCTTTTTAGCAAAAAACCCCTACTCTCCTCTGCTCGCACTCTCCACTCTCTCTGTTATCACTCAAATTTTCTTACTTAAACGATTTTTTTTAATGGCACCAAAGAAATCAATCGATCTTGCTTCTACTTCTACATCTTCCAAACCTTCGAAGCCTGATATGGTATGAATTTCTGAACCCTAACTCAGTTTATTTCATTTGTCCGCCATTGTTGAAGCTTTAAAGCTTGTTCATCTTCCTTTGATCATTTTATGCTTTTTCTTCGAATTTTTGGTTGGCCTGAACTCGCATTGTCCTATATATACTGTTTGATTACTTTATTTTGTGATTCGTGTTCAATTCTTGAGCAAAATCGGTTTTGGGGATATTTGGTGTTCTTGCGCAGTTGTGCAGATTCTGGCTTCATGTGTTATTATTTGTCTTAGTTTATTTAGAACTTTGTTAGGATCTGCCCTTTGTGGTCATTTTGGTATAATTCTTTCACATTTTGGTTAAGATTTTGTTTTGCATTTTTATACTCTGTTCTTCGTGTTCTTCATGCATTCAAACTATTTTTCAAAATTTTCCCTCTTTGATCCGTTTTATTTTTTCTTTTCTCTCATTTTTTTTTGTTTTTACATTTTTACCCTTACTCTCCTTGAACCGCATGTTTTCATTGTTAGGATTCCTCGTTATAGTTTGTAAATCTTACTCAAACCGCGGTTTGCTTAAGGTTTCAAACTGCCATTCTTCAAATTATTTCTAACTTAGAATATCTTTCAGGATCCTTCAAACTTTGTACCCGGCTCTAGGATACTAGAAGAGGAAGTTAAACAAGATGCAGTTGGAAGGAAGCTCTTTAAACTGCTGAATGATGCGAAGCTGCTCCCTCTATTTCTCATGGACGAACCTCAGTTCGTGACTATCATCTGTGCTGAATTTTTTGAAAATGAGATTGCTACTGATGCAGCTTTGTTGGACGTAAGGGGAGAACAAATCAGAGACCTAGAAACATGTCAGGTGAAGTATGAGGATGCTATCAAGTCCACCGTCTGTGGAAAATAAGTGATCTTAACCGCTTCCAAAATTGTAGTCCTAGCAGGACTTGAGAATTTTGGTGTTTTGGGGATTAAACCGGAGGTTCTGAGCAATACAACTATGGAGTTGATTGGAGTTAATTCTTTCTCCACCAAGAATTCTTCCAAAAAGGACTTTGGAGAAGTAATGGATCATTTATGTGAATTAGTTGATTCTGGAGTAATGTGCAAAAATGGGAACCACAATAACTTTACAAGTGAACAGTATGCTTACTGTGTGGCAATTCTTAAAGGGAAGAAACTGCACTGGCCCAAGGTTGTGATGAAGGAGATCATCAATGCCCTAAACCGCCTCCATGCCGCTAAAGCCGCTGGGAAGTCTAAGATCAGGACCCACTACAGGCTTCTGACCAAGTTCTTGCATCAAGATGTGGATATCTTCAAATTCAGTTCAGATAACAAAGAATATTGGTTAGATCCAATTGAGAAGTCAGTGTTTGAGTTGTCAAAGCTCGATGCATTCAGAACCGCGTTTGGATGGCGGTATGCAAAGGCTATTTGGAATGCTGACTCATTGCCTGAATCCGAACGAGGCCCTTTCCCTGAGGCTCGGCTCAACAAATCAGGAAAACCGTATGCTGGTGCCATTGCTGATCAGGCCCACGCTACAAGGTTGAGAACTGAAGGTCAAACCGCTACTTTAACCGATTGGGGTTGAGTCAGTTAGCTCAAACCGCGGTACAGGCTGAGGGGGGAGCCTACGGTTGAGGGGGAGCCTGCAGTTCAGTCTAAACCTGCAGCTCGTCCCAAGGAAACCGCTGCTACAAGGAAGAGAAAGGAAACCGCTCAAATCCCTTCAATTATTACAAAATCCGACTTATCCAAACCGCCCCCTAAACCCTCATCAAAACCGTCATCAAAACCTTCATCTTATTCTACCTCATTTCCTCCATTTAAACTTTCTCCAACTCTTTCAAAACCTCCTTCTTCTTCTACTTCTAAACCGTCCATCCCTGAACTTATTCCTTTACCTCATCTTTTAATTCCTATCTCCTCTCTTCCTAAACCTCCAACCTCTAAACCGCCCTCTGTTCAGTTCACTGATGAACAGTTGGCTGCCATTTATAATGCCCTTCCAAACCTTAAACCTTTTTTTCAAACCGAGCCTGAGCAGACCGAAGTGTCTGAGGTTGCGGTACAGCCTGAGCAAACCGAAGTATTTGAGGCTGCGGCTATGCCTGAGCAGACTGATGTGTCTGAGGCACTTGGTGAACCTGAGCAAGACATTGAAATCCTTGAGGTTCAACCGCCGAAGAAAAGAGGAAGGTTAGTGAAGAAAAGTGATTTTGTGGAACATTGGCAGTCAAGGCCACCAGGAGCAGTAGACTTCAGTGAGGCTGATTACAAAAGAGATCATTCACCTCATGAAGGCTCATTTGCTAAGGAGCTAAGAAAAAGGGCTGAAATGAGGAAGGCAGGCATCGATCCTATGATGATTGAGGACTCACCTCCAACACTTAAGAGAAAATTGAAGTTTGACTCACCAGAGCACACTCCGTCTCCGGTTCAGTCATCTCCAGTTCAACCAGGATCTAGTCATTCATCTCCAGACTTACCGTATGCTGCAGCATTTCAACCTTCACCAGTTCTCTCAATTGCTCAACCTTCGGTTTCTACATCTTCGGTTCAACCGCTAGCTTTGACTGAAGTTCAACCGTCGGTTCTATCTACTGCTTCTCCTTCGGCTCAAACAACGGTTTTACTTATCAAACCGAAAACAAGGAAAAGGAAGAGTGCTGCAGAACTGGCTTCCTACTTGAAGCGGTTCAAATCAGAGACTTCAAGGGATAGAAGGGCTGGGGCTCGTGCTCGTGCCGCTGCTAAAGCCGAAGAAAGTTTTCTCAAGTCAGGCCGCCCCAACCCTTATGCAATTTTTCCCAAAGATGATATGGAGGATGTTGTGGACCAAATCATTCTAGCCGCTGCAGAACAGCTTTTGGCTGAAATAGCCTATCGGGTTATGAATGATCCCACTCTTGCCTCCCAATTCTTTATGTTCTTTAATTGTCTTTGCATTCCCAATCTATATAGAATATTCATTGTGCCTTCTCCTTCCATCTTTCTCTATGATGACTATATGAGATCTGATGCTCCTCCTCCCCCTCCTCAAACCGAAATTATTCCTTATTATTTTTCCCTTCCTTTTGACCCCATAGAATTTGAAACCGCCATTAGGGTGTCTATGGGGGAAACCTTAGAAGATGCACATACTCTCCTGAAAGGCAAATCTAAACTGCATTCTTCTCCTTCCCATCAAACCAATGATACCATCTCTCTTTCTTCCGATGATGAGTCTATGCCAGACTACACTCCTTCTGATGAACCTCCTCCTTCAGTTTCTTCCTATCCAGTTTTACCACTTCGTGCCTCAACCGCCGATTTGATAGATGCGGTTAGGAACATTCAGTTTCATCAGCAAGCCGCCACTACTCGGTTTGACACTCATCTCCTCACTATTCAGTCTGATCTTGATGCCATTAAGGGGGAGAGAGTGAATGATATTTTTTAGATCAAAAATATGCTGAAAGGAGTTTTGGAAAATCAACTTGCTCTTCAAGACATGGTCAGAACCAACCATGAGATTTATTCCTTAAAGCAGCAGGCAGTTGATACCAGTATGGACTCTATTGAAGGAAAGCTTGACATCTTGGCTCAGCATTCATTTGACAGCACTGAGCATTTAATGCTTAGAACCGGCAGATTAGTCAGACAAACTGCTGCTATTGAAACTAGAATCAACGAACCTACCGTGGTTCGACTTCGTGCAGCAGATTTGGTCGTTGAAACCGCCCATGCCTCCGGTTCTAGAAATGCTGCCCAATCCAACAATGCTAATGTTGATCAAGCCGCCCAAGATCAAGCTGCAGTTGATGATCAAGCCACGCAAGCCAATATTGCTTAAAATGCTGAAGAAGTTATAGCTCCTGCTGCCGGTGATGAGATAGACTAGATTGTAATTTCTAAGTCTTTTGTGTTTTCTCTTATAATTCATGTACTTTGTAAGTTTCAAACCTTTATGATTGAATTATAATGAGAATGACTGCATAGCATTCTGTTTCCAAAACTTTGTTTATTCAAACTGCTTGTTTGTGAAACAATGCTTGCATTTCTTAAAACCTCATGCACTACATTCATCATGAAAATACTTTTAAGCGCATTGTGTTTTAAACATTCAGTTTAAACATGCATTTCTGATTCTCAAAATCATATCATTCTATATGCATCTGAATGCATTTCTTTTCTATCTTTTCTTTATTTCCTTTGTTTTTGATAGATTAGAAATCTATGATCTAGCATAGTGTGTGCATTGACTTGGGACATGCAATTTCATGAAATTTATTTCGGACATGTTCTTACCAAGTACAATATTTTGCTATTATCATAGTGTGGTAATGGCATCAATCAAATAGGGGGAGATTGTTAGGATTCATTGTTAGTACACCCACCTTAATTTGATTGATCCATGCCACGTGTCTTTTTGTGGACTTTAGGACCGCATGTAATGAAGTTCTACTTCAATTTTTAGATAAGTCCATTTCTAGATTTTTGATTGTCTAGGCTGAGTATAGTTCGGTTTTATACCTTAGCGGTTTAGTGCTTCAAGCCGTCATCTTGAGACCGCCAGCATGGAGTCCTTCAGTTTTCATCAAACTGCAGTCTGCATGTTTGATGAAACCGCCCATCAAGATCATCCTTCAAACCGCTCCTATGCTTGTTGAAACCGCAGAGCAATTATTGAAGAATTTAAGATATGTCATTTATTCCTTAGACAAACATTCCCTTTTTAACCGTAAAGGGATGTTGTTATGTCTAGTCAAAATAACTCTAAGTTAACTTGGAGTTTCTGCAAAGAATGTTGGTTTGTCTATCAGTTTCAATTGTTTACCGTTAGTCCTTTCTGCAACAAATGACAAATGTCAGGTAGTGGTGCAACAACTACTTAGGACTACAAGACAAAACCAAGGACGAAAATGACAGCTCAACCAATGGGATTTCGACAGCACTGTACCCTTCAGATTTGATTCAAATCTTTACCCAACGGTCACAAGGGTGCTCTGCCTATAAATAGCCTCCATTATTCAACAATGAAGGTTGCTGAGCTTCAAGAGATTCATTCCCAAGTGTTCAAGTTTGCTTTGAAGATTCAAACCCAGATATTCTTATCTTCAAACCATCTCCTTAGCAAACCCAGTTTTCTTCATCAAAGCTTCAAGCCTAACAACCTTTCATATTCAGCCTTTACACCAAAAGACTTCCATTTGCTCAACCATCATTTAGATACTCAGAGCATTTGATTTCTTTTCACACACACACCCGATTTATATGATCACATAGATTATATACTTCGAAAACACCGGTTGTTAATATAGCTTAGGTTAGACTTATTGTTTAGAGTTTAGATTCATCTTGTAAAACCTCCTCTAAATTAATACAAGTCTCATAGCTATTAGAAAATCCTAGACTAACCATCTAGGTAGAGGACGTAGTTCATTTAAGAACGAACCTCTTCAATTTGTGTGTTTGATCTTTATTTTCTGTCTTGGTATTTATCTTTCTTGTTTGTGGTCTTTAACTTGTCTCCATATACGAAATTGTTAGTACCCGACCTGAAAATGAGTTTATTAGGACTTTCCCAAAAATACAAGGACTTTATAGGAATTAGAAACCTTGCAAAGACTTGTCCCGGATTCCCGAAATACCTCATTTATGACAAAATCTATCAAAATAGGTAATAAATGGTTTCCTTAAAACCATGCAGAAACCCTAGCTTGAAAATCACGTCAGCCTGCATCCTTGGCCACGCGGCCAACCTTGCTGCGCGCCGACCTTGGCCACGCGGCCACTCTTGTCACCGGCTTAAGGCATGGCCAGGAGGCCAACCTTGCTCCGGATGATCTCATCCGTCAGATCTTCCCCTCAGTTTACTATATAAACCAATCTCAGCTCATTGGTTTAGGGGCCCGATTTTGAGAGCTCTAAGTCCGAGTTTTGGAGTTCTTAAACACAATTTTCTCCCTAATTAAGCATTCAAACACTCAAGGAGATCAAAGGTTTATTTCTTGCCAACATAGGTAAGTTTTCTAACTTTTTCTTCATGTTCTTGCATCATTTTTAATGTAGATCTTTTATATTCATGTTCTTGCATGTTTATTCATAGTTTCTTCATATGCTTTGCATGCTCATTCATATATTCATAACATGTTCTTCGCATGTTCTTCGTGTTCATAGATTAAAACCTTATTTATGCTATATTTAGGGTTGCGATCTTCATAATTACATGTTATTTCATAGCCGATGATGATCTAGGGTTCATCAACCCGAGGATGATCTAGGAACTACTTCTAAACCCTAAACTTTAGGTAAATTCCCCTCATTATGATCCCGATTCTCCTGCCTATTCTAAATTCTCTGCGAACTACGCTGACCTGAGCTTCTCACATTGAGAGGAACGTAGGCAATCTTCGGATCCGGTCTAAATCACTAACACACTACTAACACATTCATCATGATAGAAAGACCGATCAATTTGGGCAATAGGAGTGATAACGTTCAATATTATTCTCTTGTTGTAATTTGACCCCCGAACCCACTAAAATGCTTTTTTCAATGTTTTGGCTTTAATTAAAACGGCGTGGCGACTCTCATAATTTTAATGTCGTTAAGAATATTCCTTTTGTAAATAAAAATAATCACAAGATACTTCCCATGCGTCGCTTCATCGGAAAGGGGTATTCACAGTGGCGACTCTGCTGGGGACTGCTTTGAAACTTTTTCAAACTTAGTGGGTCTAACTTTCGTCACATCATGATGCTTGCCATGTTTACACATACACAAACTTGCCATGTTTACACATGCACACACCTGCCATGTTTACACATGCACACACCTGCCTTGTTTACACATGCACACTTGCCATGTTTTCATGTGCCCCCTACAGTTAAGCCATGTTTACACATGCACCCGCGCACTCCGCCATGTTAATACTTGTACCTTGTACCTTGCACCATGTACCCTTGTTATCTTCGCTTTAGTATTAGGGTCAAACAAAACTCTGCTATGCTCCCTTGTACATTATTCTCTCTCTCTCTCTCTCTCTCTCTCTCTCTCTCTCTCTCTCTTTCTCTCATGCATTGCATTGCATCATCCTAACATTAAAAACTTCTCTCTTTTCTCCTTAAAAAGAATTAGTTTCTTGCCACACACTACCACAGTCCGTGTCAGCACTGCACAGGTCCCCATTACCCGGAGTATTCGATGTGCAGGAATTTGTGCGCTACTGTCGCACTCTTTTCGAGTCACTCGTCTATTCCACTCACCGTATACGGTGGGAACCTTTTACCTAACCCGTGTCAACCCACACTAGTATAGGTAACACACCTAGGTTTTGACCGGTTGGTTTGGCTAGCTTTCCCTTAATAGTCAATTAACGTGTTGTCTATGTCGAGTCATCCCCAAGTCAATGATGAATCGAGATCTTTGAGAGAAAGTGCACAAAAAAGTGATTTCCCTACAAGGGACGTGCCATGGTGAGATGAGTGTTTGTTGTCAAGATCTCCGCTCATCGTTAACTTGCGTAGGATGCAACATAGACATCACGTTAAATGCCTTTAAGGAAGGGTTAGTCGTAGGATCCGTTGGTTGGTGGAAGCCGCTTGCCCTATAGGACCCTCGCCCAAATTGTCCGTTTGGGGGTGTGCAATGCAGGTGAAAAACGAGGGGTCTATAGACGTCGTGATGGCCTCCACTAATCGTAGTCTTCTAACTAGTTGCGAAAAAGGGGTACCCCTTCCAACCAATTAGGATGTAAATAATGTATGTTTTTGTAAATTAAAATATACTTTGCATGAGCCTTCCCCCTCTCCTAAAGCTTCATTGCCCTTCAACCTTTTAGCAAAGCAAGTTTGGATCCGTTCGGGTGGTCGACTACAACGTGAAGCTTCTACTCCGTCCACGTTCTCAGTCTCGTCATCAGCAATGTCAACTCCCGCTTCATCTTCAACCTCTGCTCCTCCTACTAGTGCCGCCGAGCTCAACACCGAGACCACTCTCAATGGTATTCCCCCAAGCCTCCAGAACTTCCTCACCGGTCTCGAAGCCAAGATCAAGAATCTCGAGGAAAGTAACAAGATTCTGGAAGACCAGAACCAACAGTTGAAGGACCATATTCAGCAAAAGGGGACTAGAATGGTGCCCGATGGTAAGAATTTCATTTATGTCTAGGATGAAGAGGTCAATACCAACTGTCCCCCCAACACCAATGCCACTACCTTCCCATTCCCAAGCTACCGCAATGTTCCACCTCTTTCTCTCTACGCCCAACAAGGTTTCACTACCATGAGCAAGAACAAGGCTGTCTATGAACCTTCCCCTGAACTACTTGGTGGCTACCTCTCTGCTAGCAAACTACCCGCACCCTCGTTGCCTCTGAGTATTGGGATGGCCGCTGCTACTACTTCCACTACTCCTCCCGTCATTCTGTCAGAATCTATCCCTGACATCTCCAATTACCCTGTGGTCACGGCCATGCAAGAGCAAATGCGCAAGTTGATCGAGACCGTGGATAAGCAAAGTGCACCGACTACCAAGACAATCAACCCTAGCCAAGTGGAGGCTCTCCCCAAAGATTTCAAGATGCCTAAAGTGGCGATGTTTCATGGTGACTCGTGTCCTAAGACTCATTTGGATAGTTATGTGTTGGCCATGAGGGCTCGTGACTGCACCAACGAACAAATGGCTCGCGTATTCCATAGCACTTTGGATGGTATCGCTCTGCGTTGGTTCTTGGGGCTAGAACCAAGCGAGAGGCAAACGTGGGATCAAATCAGTGCCATTTTCTGTGAGAAGTATCAAGCTAACTTGGATTGGCATGTGAATCGAACGGATCTTGAGAACACTATGCAAAAGCCCGGCGAGGCTATTTATGATTTTTACAAGAGGTGGAATCATCGGTTGTGCAAGATCCAATACCCACCAAAAGCAAAGGAACAGAAACAGATATTCTACAAATGCTTGCTACTGGAGATGAAAGCAGCCATAGGTAATGGTTACTTCCCTGATTTTCGGGAAATGGTTGACGCCGGAGTAAGGTACGAAGCAGGGTTCACTGGGATTGTGCCGCCAAAGGAAAGTCCAAAGACCAACAACAACAACTCCTTCCGCTACAAGGCTCCTACTGCGCCTGCGCCTCCTAGGGGTGGAAAGGAGGCCGTCGGCCAAGTGAATATGGTCCAGAAAGAGGTCCCGCTAGATGTCCAAGCCGTAACAAGGAATGGGGCTCCACAACAGAGGGAGCATTTTGATGATTTTGGTATGCCCATGGGAAGGTCTTTGACGTGTTAGTCAAGAGAGGTCTTATCAAGCCTTTAGAGAATTACCAGCCCGCCTACCCAAGAACCGATCTGGACGCCTCCAAGTTCTGCAAGTATCACAAGCACATCGGGCACACAACGGACGGTTGTATCCAACTGAAGCGCGTAGTTCAAGGGTTGATCAATGATAAAAAGATTGAGAAGCCGAAGGGTCCTAACGTGGTGAATAACCCTCTTCCTAACAATGGGGGTGGGGTGAATATGGTGCAAACATGCGAGATCAGTATCCTAGAGCTCATGGATGCCTTTGATAAGATAGGTCTCACGATGGTGGATATCTTCATGGCATTAGTGACGTTAGAAATTCTCGAACCATTAGAAGGACACCTCCCCCGTCTTGGTTGCGATTTGTCAAAGTTTTGCCACTACCACAAGTGCACCGGTCACACTACCGAAGAATGCTTTGAACTCAAGAAAGCCGTGCAAGAGCTCATCCACAAGGGAGTTGTCGAAGACCCTAGAGATTATGTAGCTAGCAATGTACTCATGGTAGAACTTAGTGAGATCACTGATCCGGCCGAGCCTGTTGTGGCGGACTGTGATGAGATGGGTTGTATTTTAATAACTAATAATAAAGAACCTTCTTGCTACTTGTTGTCTTTAGAAGAACTAGTGAGTGAAGTCGAATCTCTAGAGGAAGAGAGTCCCAAACCCTCTCAACCTCTTTCTTGGGCCGAAATCTTCGAGGAGGCCGAAAAAACCGAAGTTTCGCCCCCTTGTCGTGACACGCCATTGTCTTTGGAGGAGCTACGTGCAGAAGTTTGTCTCCTTACACGATCCGGTCAAGTGTACCAATCCGACCTGAAAGGTGCAAAGAAAATATTTGGGAAGGAACCCGAGCAAGCCGACCTGGACAAAGAAGACCTTATCCTCACTCAACTCAAACAAACCCAAGCCTATATTTCACTATGGTCCCTAATCACCTCCTCCCTAGCCCATCGCCTCATGCTCGAGCAAACCTCGCCGCCACCATGGTACCATCCACTACTACCCCGGAGAACGTCACGCACATGATTGGGAATATCCACTATGGAAACATCATCACTTTCTCAGAGCTAGGCAAGCCAGTGTTCGGAGTTGATCATAATGAGCCTTTATACATCACTGTAGAGGCGAATGGCAAGAAAATTCCCCGTGTATTCATTGATAATGGTTCTGCTATTAATATCCTGCCTTCAAGGATGATGGATGTGGTCGGCGTTCATGGTGTTGATTTACGCCTATCTAAGCAAACCATCAAAGCATATGACTCTACATGCCGCGCCGTGATAGGCGAAGCCAACTTGCCCATTACCATCGGAACAAAGATCCTACCAACCGACTTCCACGTCATAGACATCCCCGCAACCTTCTCACTCCTCCTTGGCCGGCCATGGTTACATCAGTCGGGCGCTGTCCCATCTTCCCTGCACCAGTGTGTGAAGTTTCAATCTGGTAATGAAGTGACCATCATCTACAGCGATCTCGTAACTGCCCAAGGGACGGATACCAAGGGCGTTCCTGTCTTACAGATTCAGCATGGGGAAGAGAGCAGACTCTTCAACGGTTTTAAAATAGTAGCCAAGCACAGATCTGCGCTATTGACCTTACCAGGACTTCAGATAGGGTGTCACCTATTGTGAGGATTCTACGGAACATGGGCTTCATACCGGGGCTGGGGCTAGGTAAGAACTTGCAAGGACCCACAGAATTGGTTGAAGAGGTTGATCATCGAGGGTTGTTCGGTCTAGGATACACCCTTACTCCTGAAGACAAGATGGAGCAACAGAGGATAGAATTGCTCAAAAAGATGAAGCTTCCCTACAAAAAGCCTGAAATGCGGCCATACCGCCTGACCCTGAATAGCTATTTTGTCAGGAAAGGCGAGGAGTTTTCGTGTTTTGAGTTCGTGGAGCCATGGATTGACCACACCAGGAAGTTGCAGAAAGGGTTCGAGATTTTCAGAGATGTGGAATTCGATCGGTCCAACATGAAGTTGACTTACATGGAATATGACAAAGCCACGGGCAGAGTTAGAACCATCAGGCATGAGTACTCCGCCAAGGTTGCAGATGAATTGGCAGATCAACTTGAAGCCGCAACCCTTGACAAGCCGACAGCAGAAACTGCAGAAGCTCCGAGTTTGACTGAGACGTGGGATGGCCAATATCTGCTTCAACATCTGGGTAATCTGGGGCTGCACGAAGACATGGTTGCCGTCATTGGAGACGATTCTGAAGATGAGGTGGACCCAAGGACATTGGTGGTGCCCATGGGGGACAAGCTCAAGAATTGGTGCATCATTGGGGGACCTATAGCTACTCCGGAATTTATGGTGGGGACTTTGGGGCTTACTCCTTCTCCTGTCGCCACTCCTGCAGCATCTCCTGTCACTCACCCAAAATCCCCGTCCCCAGAGTCTAGTGTTTTACATTTTGAATTTGAGTCTTCCTCTAAGTCTGACGACCTTACGTCCGAAGACTATGATCTTGTTGCAAACGCTATATTCCCTTTTGCCATGAATGAAACCCTCGACCTTTCCGAGTATCCCTCCATAGTCACTCTTTTAACTGATAAATTGGCTAATAATCAAACTAATGATATACACTTAGTTAATAATGATTCATTAGAAGAGGCAGACACAGACCAATTAAATGATGAATACATTAAAGAAATTTCAGAACAGGTTATTAATCAAAAAGAATCTCGAGCCCAAGCTGCCGATGAGGTGTTAACGTGCGTGAATTTGGGAACCAAAGCCGAGCCTAAGGAAACGCAGATTGGAAGCTTCTTCAGCGGAGCCGAAAGGGAAGCACTGATTGAGCTACTCAGAGAATATGTGGATGTGTTCGCATGGTCTTATAAAGACATGCCGGGGCTCAACAACTCGATTGTAGAGCACAGAATCCCGACAGCACCAGACGCTAAGCCAGTCAAATAGAAGCTGCGCCGCATTAAGCCGGAATGGTCTTTGCAAGTGAAGGAAGAGATTGAGAAGCTACTCCGTGTGGGTTTCATCAGGGTGATCGAGTATCCAACTTGGTTATCAAATTTGGTGACTATTAGAAAATCCAATGGTAAAGTCAGAGTGTGTGTGGATTTTCGGGATCTCAATAAAGCTACGCCGAAGGATGACTTCCCCTTGCCGAATATCGACATGTTGGTGGACGCGACCGCCCATTATGAGGTCAAGTCGTTCGTTGATGGGTTTGCCGGCTATAACCAGATCAAGATGGCCGAGGAGGACCAAGAGAAAACAGCTTTCACCACCCCATGGGGAACTTTTTGTTATACTGTCATGCCGTTTGGGCTAAGGAACGCTGGGGCTACCTACCAACGGGTAGTTACGACCTTATTCCACGATATGATCCACAAGGAGATTGAGGTGTACGTGGATGACATGATTATACATTCAAAAGGGTCCGACGGCCAACACTTGATAGATCTCAGAAAATTCTTCAACAGGTTGAGAGAGCACGCCATGCGTTTGAACCCGGCGAAATGCACCTTTGGAGTCCGTAGAGGGAAAGTATTGGGTTACATGGTCACCGATAATGGGATCGAAGCCGACCCAAGGAAGATTCAAGCCATCCTGGAGATGAAGCCGCCCCGTACCGAGACGGAGATAAAAGGATTCATGGGACGCCTGCAATACATCAGTCGGTTTATCAATCAGCTGACCACCATCTGCGAACCAATTTTCAAATTGATGAAGAAAACAGCCAGTGTGGAGTGGGATTATGACTGCCAGATAGCCTTCGAGAGGATCAAACAGTATTTGGTGAATACCCCAATCCTGCGCCCGCCGCATAAGGAGAAGCCGTTGCTACTATACTTAACTGTGACAGACACCGCCGTCGGAGCCATGTTAGCGCAAGAAGCCAAAGATTCCCGGATTGAGAATGCAGTGTACTTTGTCAGTCGAAAGTTACAAGGTAGCGAGCTCAATTACTCCGCGCTCGAGAAGACCTGCGTAGGCCTAGTATGGGTGGTGACGAAGCTCAAGCACTACATGGTATCCCATCCGATCTTACTAGTCTCGAAAATGGATCCTATCAAGTACCTGTTTGATAAACCCTCCCTGTCTATGAGACTCGCTAAATGGTCAGTGTTCTTGGGAGAGTTCGACATTACTTATGTACCGAGGAAGGCAATCAAGGGGAGGACAATGGCCGATCAGCTCGCAGACTCTCCAAGCACTGAGACAAGAGGACCCGACCCCGAGTTCCCGGACGACGACATTTTCGCAATTGAGGTCGCAGAAAGGTGGCAATTATTCTTTGACGGAGCTGCAAACAAACGAGGGAATGGAGTCGGACTCCTACTTATTGAACCCAAAGATGAGCACACTCCCATAGCCATCAAGCTGAACTTTTCAACAACCAACAACGCCGTCGAGTATGAGGCGTGTATAGCCGGATTGGAGGCCGCCCTAGAACGCAACGTGAAAGAGTTAGAAGTGTACGGAGACTCTGCTTTGATTATTAACCAAACGGCGAAGAAATGGAAAACCATTGATCCTTGCCTACAGCGGTACCAAGGTTACATTGACGAGTTGATAGAACAGTTCAAAGAGGTTACCTTCCATTTCCTGCCGCGAGACAGAAATAGGTTCGCGGATGCTCTAGCTACGTTGGCCTCCTTAGTTGAAATTCCAGAAGGAAGGTCCGTGAAACCATTCAAGGTTGGACGAAGGAGAACCCCGCCTATTGCTGTGAAATCCGGATCGATGCAGAGGTAAACGGAGATCAATGGTACGCCCAAATCTACAAGTTCCTTAAGCACGGAGAGATGTCCTTTGACGGAGATGTGAAGGCCAAGAGTCTGCAAGCACTCAAAAGGTTGGCGGGGCTGTTTTGCTGTTAGACGATACTTTGTACAAGAGGCATTACGACGGTCTGTTGCTCTTATGTGTCGACAACAAGGGAGCTGAAGCAATAATGGAAGAAGTACACAACGGGTTGTGCGGACCCCACATGAATGCAAGGATGCTTAGACAGAAGATCACTCGCCTGGGCTATTATTGGATTACCATGGAGACTGACTGTATTCAATGGGTTCGACGGTGTCACAAGTGCCAAGTATGCTCCAACCTCAACCACATCCCCCCACACGAGTTGTATAGTTCCACCACGCCTTGGCCATTCGCCACGTGGGGTATAGACATCATTGGGAAGATCTCGCCGGCCGGTAGTAATGGTCATGAATTCGTCCTCGTCGCGGTCGACTACTTCACAAAGTGGGTCGAAGCTCAGTCTTACAAGGTGCTGAATTCCAAGAAGGTGGCGCAGTTTATCAAAGAGAACATTATGTGTCGGTATGGGGTCCCTAACCTCATTATATCAGATAATGGCAGTCATTTCGAAGCCGAGTGTGCTCGCTTGCTCGCAGAATTCAAGGTCGAACGAAAGAAATCTTCCCCGTACTATCCACAGACTAACAGCACGGTTGAGGCGGCCAACAAGACGATAGAGCAGATAATTCGCAAAATGGCTTTGCAGGGACGGGATTGGCCCGAGAAGTTACCATTAGCACTTTGGGGGTACAGAACGTCAGTCCGCACCGCTACTGGAGAAACCCCTTACGCTTTAACATACGGCATGGAAGCAGTACTCCCTATTGAGTTGGAGGTGCCATCTTTGAGGGTCTTGCTCGAGAACCAAGTGAATGAGGTAGAATGGCTTCGTAGTCGCTATGATCAGTTGGCAACGCTCGATGAACGCAGATTGAAGGCCATGGAACACATCCGGGCCTATCAAAGGAGAACGACGAAAGCCTTCAATAAAAAGGTCAACCCTGTTGACATAAAGGAAGGAGACTTGGTGCTCAAAGCACGCTTGCCCAACAAGTTCAACCCCTCGAGAAATGGGCCCCCACTTGGGTAGGGCCGTTTGTAGTACAGAAGATCTTCTCCGGAGGAGCGGTCAGAATGGCAGATTTGGATGGCAACCCGTTCAAGGAACCAGTCAACCTCAGCAAGCTCAGACGCTACTACGACTAGTATCCCCCCTTCTCAAAAAAAAAACAAAAAAAAAATTTTACTACGCAAAAGAAGCCCGATAGACTGAAAACCCGCAAAGGGCGGTCTATGCAAAATAAAGGTGCGTACGAAGCTCGCTAGATCAAAAACCCGCAAGGGCGGTCTAGGCAAAAGTTAGAGCATTCCCCCTTCTATCTTCCCTTTCTCCAAAATCATTCTAGTCCAACTGGAGTGAACTACGGTGACCTGAGCCCCTTAGTCCTATTTGTAAAAGGGGAACGTAGGCAGCCTTTCAAAAGGTGCGGTCTAAAAAATAAATAAACATCCAAATCCTGCATAAAGCAATAAAGATAGAAGTTGTATTTTCTAAAAGCAAAAACTTTTATTTCCATAGTCATGGAATGTTAACACTTATTTGATGAGTCTAAGCTTGACATACTTTTTGAATAAATAACCTATTTTGAAATTTAAACTAAAACAAAAGACATAAATTAAACTAATGTGTCTGCAACGACTATGGAGAGACGCTCGGGATTACTCCTTAGTGCCATTTGCGCCCTCGGTCTCTTTCTTCTTGCTTTGCCCACGGCGAACTTTCTTCTTGCTAGGATTCTCACAAAATCTTCTTTTAAACTCTCTAACACCTTTAGCCCTGCCATTAGGAGCCTCTTCGCCCTTCCTCTTCTTTGACGTCCCCACTTCTTCTCCGCCTCCGTTAGCCACGCTCTTACTCATCCTCCTCTCATAAGCCTCAGCCTCCTTAATTCTCAATGAAAAACTTGGAGCACAGGATCCCAAAATAGTGCCCCTTAGGGTCTCTAGAGTCTGCTCCACATGCCCAAGTCTCCCCACATACCAATCCAAATACTCGCGTGGCAGGAAGGTGTTGCTAGAGCGTGTGATGAAGGTCCTACGACTAAAGCCGGCCTCGCCCCATATCTGAGAAAGAAGGACTGAGGCACTATCATCCAATTGAAGTATCCCAAAATGAAAATCATCTCTCTCCTCGTCCCAACCCTCCGGGATGGTCTGCACCAAACCATACTGACGAAGCACTCTAGAGGGATAGTAAAAAGTAGTCCCAGAAAGGGTCGGAACTTTAATCATATGAAGTCCCACTTGTTTCTCCCTCACGGAGTGAATGTGCCAATGGGGTACCACCCACTGAATGTCGTCAGTCACCATTTCCGCCAAATACTTTTCCCAACCTTTGAGAGTCATGCCCTCAAACCGCTCCGCCATGCCTCTAATGCGGTACATCCATGGGGCCACCTTCAGAGAGGCCGCCGGTTTATTCACTCGAAGCCTCTCTTGCAACCACATGGTCAAAAGCCTATCACTACCACAAGGCATCCCACCATAAGCCGCGAGATGGGGAATCCCACAGAGCATCTCCCCAAGAATGGCCGGCACAATGTCATAACCTAAGCGAGCCGAATTCACCATGCCCAAACACCCCTCACTAGCAAATCCAACCTCAGAAGGGAAAAGAATAGAGGCAAACAGACATAGCGCAAGATGGTCCAAGGAACGGTCAGAGGCCACATCCATGTGTATAAAGTGTTGTGGCATCCAAGAAAGGTCGACATAACCGCCCCTAGCATACTATCGAAGTCATCCGCGGGCACGCCAAAGGTCATCAACTTATCCCTCAAGCAAACAAAGTCAAAAGGCAAGGCAACTTTACCCTTCCCTTCGTAGCCGCAAAGTGCCACGATGTCCTCATAAGTGGGCGTCATCTCGTTGAATGAAAAGTTGAAGACATGGAGGGTATCATTCCAAAATTTACCACAAGCTTGCAAGAGGTTGGTATTGGAGTTCATGTGCAAAAGTGACCAAAGACACTTTATCCCATACCGTTCATCAAGTTTCCTACGACTAGAACCAGAAAGTTTGGCAACCCACTTCTCCAAAGAGGTTATAAAGAGTTTCTTCTCAAGACTTGTGATCCTAGCCTCATGATCCATGGCAAAGAGCAAGCAAATTGGCTAAAAGGAACTCAAAAAACTGCTCAAAAGGTTGCTGGTACGTTTTTGTGGCTGCAAAGGGTTCATTAAATAGGGTACGGACTCCCACTCTTGCCAGGAAAAGGAAAAGCAGAGCCGACTACAGACTTGGCCACGCGGCCACTTGTGATCTTGGAAGATATGGCCACGCGGCCAACATTGCTCCGGGCCTTGCCATGGCCATGCAGCCAACATTGCTCCGGGCCTTGCCATGGCCATGCGGCCAACATCGCTCCATGCAGAAATCCAGTTTGTTTCCTCCCACTCCGTAACGGATCCATGCAACTACGTAGCTTCCCTGTCCCGTGGCTCATGCAATGTATAAAATTAAGAACATTTGTAAAATAACTAGTTTGCACAAGTAGGCTCCCACAATAAAATTGCATTTTAGAACATAATATACATACATGCATTTTGTACATCTGTTCTATACATACATATCCCTCTGCTCTCTACTAGCTAACAGTGTAGGAAATAAAGATGGAAAGATGGTCCCTGCCTAATCAGAATCCTCCTCCGTGGTGTCTCCACGCCGCGCTAAAGCTCGAGAGCTACCGGCACCCGAACTCCGTCCCCGGACCGCTCGGCCACCAGTGTGAGAAGAGCCCGCACCGTTAGGAGATCGCTCACGACGCTGGGGTAACGCAACGTCGTCCCTCTGACAAGTACATGAATGGTACGCCTCCCTCAGTAAGCGCATCAACACATTCTCCCGCCGGGCTGAACGGATATATGCCTCCCGATTCACCTGAAAGGGAAACCAAGGCAATGATTACAATGCAGAAAGAAATAAGTGTGTGCGAACATGACTAATATAAATCACAAAGCCGTACCCCAGCGTCGGGCGGAGGAATGAATGTCTCCTCAACAAGATCTGCATCAGTCGGCTCCAAGCTAACGGCCGCCCCTCATCACTCTCACGCTACTCGAGCGAAGGAGCATGTCAACCAAAGGCCGACTCCGACCGACATAACGGGCCGAGCTCGACCCCTCTCCGGACAACATCCTAGCCCGTACCTGTGGGCTGATCAGCCGAGTCCGCACATAGCCGGCGTAGTCATCACTCCCTCTGTAATGCTCTGCCGGAGTGGGAGCCAAGAAAGTCGCCAACCTCGCGGGACGGAGCATATCCCGAGGAGGGTCATAAGGAGCCCACGGTAACGCACCAGCCCTGTGCTGACGAACCACCCTCTCTCCGAGATACATGGCCTCCCCGGTGAGACCCACAAGCAGAACCCTAGAAGCGGTCAACTCCACTACATGGGGACCCACCGAAGCCTCATTGGCCGGACTCCATGGGTAAAATCTAACCCCGACAGGCTCAGACATCGCGAACACCCTCCTCAGATCAGCAGCATCCACCGTCTTCCTGTCCCGGTTCCTGCGGGGAGGAGCCATGTTGCTCTTGCACCAGTACGACATGATGGCAACAATCTTGTTGGCACTCATCACCAACTGAAAAGGGGCGACACCGAAGATCTCGTACACCCAAGCCTGTGCATACAATGAGAGAGACATTTCAGGCCAAAAGGTAGAGCAGAAATCTCAACAAGTGAAAATAAGGGTAGTCAAGAGCATACCTCAAAGGCGAACTGAAATCCGTCAAAGGCCGACGAGATAGCCCTCGAGCAATGGTCCAATGCCCGGTAAATCTCAGCCAAACCGGCTCCACCCCAAGAAATCCCACCGACTTGGTCCAAGTCCACAAAAGCCCCTAACAGTGAGTACCTGCAAACAGTAGCCCCACTGGGAAACAAGATCTCTGAAAAGTTGTACCATAAAAACAACCGGACCAAGCAATCCAAATCATACTCCCCCTACCAAAGGCCTCAATAGCCATCACCACCAAACGGTTCACCTTCCCAGCCTCCACTCCATAACCCTTGACACCTCCTCCCAGATCAGTGTCAACTCCCAACAGAGCCTGCCTATAGTCCCGCGGCTCCGCCAAGCTCTCATCAAAAGGTAAAGGGGTAGCAGTGAACCTCAACCCCGTGATAGCCGCAAAATCCGTCGGCGTGATGGTAATCTCTCCCCAACTGAAGTGGAAGGTATGGGTGGTGTCCCACCAGAACTCCCTGCACACCTCTATCACCGCCGCCACCTTCAGGGTGCCCCCAACCATACGAACACTATCAAAGAATGGGCCAAACCCCGAGCACGCAAACCGCCCGGTCCCTCCGGCAGAGACGCCCACAGTTTGCCCACAGTCACTGTGGACCCACGAGCCTTGATCCTCTGCAGGTAAACACAGCACAGGTATGTTACACTCCTAGCAATTTACATTTCTAGCAATCTACATTTCTAGCAAAATTACGATTCTAGAAATATATATATTTTGTACAAAAGTGCGAAAAATGTGAAAATGAGAGGAGCGAAAACTGGAAATTTACCTCTCGTGTCTCCGGAAGGCCCATCGACCAGTGACGCTCCGAGTCGATGTAGAAATCGTAGTCTTGATCAAATGTTGACCGAAGAAGGCCGTCGCGAAAGTTTCGAGTCGCCGCTCGTGGTCTCAAACCGCCCCGTGGTATTAAGGGCGCCGCTTCAAAACCCGCTCCTGGGTCAGCCCCTACATTTCCCTCGCCCTGAGCGTCACCGTGCCCCTCTCCTTGTTGCTCTTGTTGTGGAAGCATATACCCACCTTGGCCCGTAAAATCCCTAAATAATGCCTCATTGATCCAATCTGCCATAGCTTCAAGAAATATGTGAAATGAAGTCTTCAAAATTATCAAATCCTAGCTTTTTCTCTCTAAAACTCAATTTTCTCTCTCTAACTCGTCAACAATGGTGAAAGGAAAAAGAAGGAAGAAGAAAAGAAGGAGAAGAGGGAGGGTTTCTGGTGATGTGACCAAGGAGTCAGCCCGACGGCGACCTTGGCCACGCGGCCACTTATGCCCTCGCAATCCCAGCCGTCAGATCAGCGATCCCCGTGAAGGAGATCTGACCATTCGGCGTCCTTGGCCACGCGGCCACTATTGCGATTCAGTGAGTTTGGCCACGCGGCCAACCTTGTCCCTTCAGATAAAATCCCATTTTTGCCCCTGATCTTTTCCCTTTAATTCATTTTAGGTGCCCTTAGCACTATTTTGGCTGATATTCGTTATCTTTGGGTACGGAAAGCCCCCTAAAATTTTCATTCTTCACCGAATATTTGCTTAGGATTCGTATGATTACAGAGACTTCGGCGCCTCTATGTCATACGCATCCTAGATCGATCGTGATTGGCAGAGACCCTGGCGTTTCTAATTACGAGAGATCTAGCATCTATTATTTTAACGCGATCGGCAGAAACCCGGGCGTTTCTGATTGCGTTTAAAATTTCCAAACATTTGCTTAGGGTTCATATGATTGCAGAGACTTCGGCGCCTCTATGTCATACGCATCCTAGATCGATCATGATTGGTAGAAACCCTGGCGCTTCTAATTGCGAGAGATCCAGCATTTATTACTTTAGCGCGATCGGCAGGAACCCTGGCGATCCTGATTGCGTTTACCATTCCATCTTGGGATTATTTAGACGACGTAGTCTTTATTTTTCCCAAATGACTTCATTGCTTACGAATGTTCGTTCTTCATACAAGATAGTATCCGTAGGTTTATTATCCGCAGCAGAAGTTCGATGTCTCGTCTTTCCCCAATAGCTCTGAACTACGACCGGCTTGATTCCTCTGAGGATGCGTAGGAAACTTGAAAAGGTTCAGCCACCCGACCGACGCGGTCATCTATCGTCCCCAGCAGGAGCATTTTCCCCAGCAGAAGACGTTGCTCCCCATCAGAGGAAAGTCATTCCCAATTTCCCATCAGATTTGAACTACGTTTGGCTTGATTCCCCCGCTGATACGTAGGTCGCCTGCCAAGGTTCAGCCGTTCCCTTACCTTTCATCTGTTTTGAAACTCATGTTTCAGAACGGATCCTTCTTTTATCGTCGACCCCACATTGCCTTGCAAGAAGCGTCGCCGAGGGGCTACTGTTAGTACCCGACCTGAAAATGAGTTTATTAGGACTTTCCCAAAAATACAAGGACTTTATAGGAATTAGAAACCTTGCAAAGACTTGTCCCGGATTCCCGAAATACCTCATTTATGACAAAATCTATCAAAATAGGTAATAAATGGTTTCCTTAAAACCCTGCAGAAACCCTAGCTTGAAAATCACGTCAGTCTGCATCCTTGGCCACGCGGCCAACCTTGCTGCGCGCCGACCTTGGCCACGCGGCCACTCTTGTCACCGGCTTAAGGCATGGCCAGGCGGCCAACCTTGCTCCGGATGATCTCAGCCGTCAGATCTTCCCCTCAGTTTACTATATAAACCAATCTCAGCTCATTGGTTTAGGGGCCCGATTTTGAGAGCTCTAAGTCCGAGTTTTAGAGTTCTTAAACACAATTTTCTCCCTAATTAAGCATTCAAACACTCAAGGAGATCAAAGGTTTATTTCTTGCCAACATAGGTAAGTTTTCTAACTTTTTCTTCATGTTCTTGCATCATTTTTAATGTAGATCTTTTATATTCATGTTCTTGCATGTTTATTCATAGTTTCTTCATATGCTTTGCATGCTCATTCATATATTCATAACATGTTCTTCGCATGTTCTTCGTGTTCATAGATTAAAACCTTATTTATGCTATATTTAGGGTTGCGATCTTCATAATTACATGTTATTTCATAGCCGATGATGATCTAGGGTTCATCAACCCGAGGATGATCTAGGAACTACTTCTAAACCCTAAACTTTAGGTAAATTCCCCCTCATTATGATCCCGATTCTCCTGCCTGTTCTAAATTCTCTGCGAACTACGCTGACCTGAGCTTCTCACATTGAGAGGAACGTAGGCAATCTTTGGATCCGGTCTAAATCACTAACACACTACTAACACATTCATCATGATAGAAAGACCGATAAATTCGGGCAATAGGAGTGATAACGTTCAATATTCTTCTCTTGTTGTAATTTGACCCCCGAACCCTTACTTTTCATCTGTTTTGAAACTCATGTTTCAGAACGGATCCTTCTTTTATCGTCGACCCCACATTTCCTTGCAAGAAGCGTCGCCGAGGGGCTACTGTTAGTACCCGACCTGAAAATGAGTTTATTAGGACTTTCCCAAAAATACAAGGACTTTATAGGAATTAGAAACCTTGCAAAGACTTGTCCCGGATTCCCGAAATACCTCATTTATGACAAAATCTATCAAAATAGGTAATAAATGGTTTCCTTAAAACCATGCAGAAACCCTAGCTTGAAAATCACGTCAGCCTGCATCCTTGGCCACGCGGCCAACCTTGTTGCGCGCCGACCTTGGCCACGCGGCCACTCTTGTCACCGGCTTAAAGCATGTCCAGGCGGCCAACCTTGCTCCGGATGATCTCAGCCGTCAGATCTTCCCCTCAGTTTACTATATAAACCAATCTCAGCTCATTGGTTTAGGGGCCCGATTTTGAGAGCTCTAAGTCCGAGTTTTGGAGTTCTTAAACACAATTTTCTCCCTAATTAAGCATTCAAACACTCAAGGAGATCAAATGTTTATTTCTTGCCAACATAGGTAAGTTTTCTAACTTTTTCTTCATGTTCTTGCATCATTTTTAATGTAGATCTTTTATATTCATGTTCTTGCATGTTTATTCATAGTTTCTTCATATGCTTTGCATGCTCATTCATATATTCATAACATGTTCTTCGCATGTTCTTCGTGTTCATAGATTAAAACCTTATTTATGCTATATTTAGGGTTGCGATCTTCATAATTACATGTTATTTCATAGCCGATGATGATCTAGGGTTCATCAACCCGAGGATGATCTAGGAACTACTTCTAAACCCTAAACTTTAGGTAAATTCCCCCTCATTATGATCCCGATTCTCCTGCCTATTCTAAATTCTCTGCGAACTACGCTGACCTGAGCTTCTCACATTGAGAGGAACGTAGGCAATCTTCGGATCCGGTCTAAATCACTAACACACTACTAACACATTCATCATGATAGAAAGACCGATCAATTTGGGCAATAGGAGTGATAACGTTCAATATTCTTCTCTTGTTGTAATTTGACCCCCGAACCCACTAAAATGCTTTTTTCAATGTTTTGGCTTTAATTAAAACGGCGTGGCGACTCTCATAATTTTAATGTCGTTAAGAATATTCCTTTTGTAAATAAAAATAATCACAAGATACTTCCCATGCGTCGCTTCATCGGAAAGGGGTATTCACAGAAATGACTTGAAAGATGAATTGTGTTTTCATTTGAACTTTAAGTTTAACTATTCAGTTGCATCATAGTGTTTTCTCAACCTGAGTCAAAACCTCCTAACTCTTTAACTAACCTATTTGGCCAAACCGCAAACTCCACTGTGCATTTTATCAGTTCGGTTCTTGTGCTTTGAACCGCAGTTGGCCAAACTAATAAGTACTCGGTTGATTTTAAGGGTATTTTTGAAAAAGTTTTGGACCGCTATTCACCTCCCCTCTAGCGGTTCTATACCCTTGTTGCCCTCTGGGACCAACATGTACTATTTAGCTTACCAAACCCTCATAACGACTAGCATGCGCCCTGTACCCCTCATCCTCTACAGCATTTGGATTCTGTATCAATAACTGGGTAATTCTATAGTACCATAACATATAGGCATGTGTGTAATCTACATCCTCGATACCATATTGCCCAGCCACCACCAACTGATCTCGTCCATTCCACATTCCCATGGACACTATGTGGAAATCAACCCAATTAATATCTGACCGACCTCGTCGGTCAATTCCATGCAGGTACTCACTCGTGTCATGTGGGCCAGGGATATTCTGTAACATCCCGAATTGCCTCAAAACTCGATCAGGAAGGTGCCACTCAACCCTATCAAAGCAAATGAGGGGCACCTTCACTCTCCATATAGCCTGTCCCTGGAAGCAATATGGTGGACCCTGGACACTAGCGTATGACTGCCACTCAACCTGATCATCAGTCAAATATGCCAGCTGATCTCGGTATCCACGCAACCTACATATGGAGCAATTTGACAAACAAAGTAGTGAGTAATAATCAAAATTAAGTACATAACATATTATGTGCAGTTAAAATGAATTAATTTTAGAATACCTGCAACCATATGGCAATAATGCATCCTCAAGAAAGGCATCTCCACGTGTCCTTGCTGGTCGTACACACAACAACCTTTCCCAAGCCCAAAGCTAAAAAAAAAACATAAAGAAAAAATTTAGTGTCACGTACACAACATATTTTCTCCACTAGTATAATATAAGCAAATATAATTGACATACCTGCACAATTGTTAAGAATCCAGCACAACTCTTTGAATCGGGCTTTGTCGCTACACACAACTCCCGATATAAAAAGGCTAACACTGCACTACCCCAACTGTAATTCCCGATCGTGTTAACGTCCATAAGCAGTGGGAGGTACATCAATTTCACTAATATATTACTTGTATCCGGCATCAAATGTGCCCCTAAGCATATCAAAATGTAAGCCTGGGTATACTGGTTAACCAAATGGGGTGGGGCATTTGCGGGAAGCTCCTCCCACTCAGTCAATTGCTCTATAATACACCTAATAGGCAATCTACCACCTTTCAAGTCTGATTCAAGTGGTTGAATCCCAAGTAACTCGTGGCATAATTGACACCATTCGGATTTTAGCCTATTGGTTTGGGAAGTAATCACAGGTAGCCCGTCTATAGGAAGGCCACATAACATACCAACATCCTGAAGGGTGATGGTCATCTCGCCAACTGGCAAATGAAATGTGTGCGTCTCTGGACGCCATCGCTCAACCAAAGCCTCCAGCAAATGCCAGTCATATTTGAAATGACCTAGTTTATATACACCGTAAAATCCTACCTCTAAAAGTTTCTCCTGTATCCTAACATCCAATTTTTTAGGAAGATCCGGACCGCGCCTAAATCTAATACTCTCAACATCTTGTTGAGCCCAAATATAATTTGATCGGTGTTTATCTTGCCATTTTAATACGGAGGGGTCTAACGGCCCGGGATCAACAAATGCTTGGTTTTCATGATATTGGTCCATCTGAAACAAACAACAAAACTATTAAACTAAAATTCAGTAAAAAAAGAGGCTGGTCCGTTAAATATTTAACTGAAAAAGGGCAATTTTCTGACGGTTTAGCTAAGTTTTTTTTTACAGAAAGTGGCTTTTTTTGGAAAAAAAAAAAAACACAACCGTTAATTATTTAACTATAATTCAGAAAAAAAGAGGGGCTGTCCGTTAAATATTTAACTGAAAGACGGCAATTTTCTAACGGTTTAGCTAAGTTTTTGACAGAAAGTGGCTTTTTTTTGAAAAAAAAAAACACAACCGTTAATTATTAAACTATAATTCAGAAAAAAAGAGAGGCTGTCCGTTAAATATTTAACTGAAAAAGGGCATTTTTCTGACGGTTTAGTTAAGTTTTTGACAGAAAGTGGCATTTTTTTAAAAAAAAAACACAACCGTTAATTATTAAACTATAATTCAGTAAAAAAATAGGGGCTGTCCGTTAAATATTTAACTGAAAGACGCAAAATCCGTTAAATTTCTGACATTTCATTTAAGTTTCTGACAGAAAGTGGGCATTTTTGTTAACTTTCTGATGAAATTTGTATAATCAAATCATGTTTCATCAAATTTTAACAAATAACCTATTGTTAAATTAATACAACATCACAAAAAATTAAAATGTATTATCAAATTAAAGTAAACTCAACAAATTAACATATTCTAATTTCATCAAATTGTAACAAACACATAAATATACATGAACTCATTCTAATTTCATCAAATTGTAACAAACACAAATTAACATATTCTAATTTCATCAAATTTCTGAATAATACTAACCTTTTGATTTCAAAAACGTAACTGCGAGTAACGTTTTTTGGATATTTTCCCCGATTCTCTCTTCTCAACAAGATCTTTGATTTTTTTGACAGAAAGTGACAACTGAAAGATAGAGATGCTGAGATAGGCAGAGATAGGGATGCAGAGAGAGAGATAGAGGAAGAGAGAAAGGTGGGATGAAGGTTTTATGGAGGGGGGGTGTCGGTCAATGGGGTGGGTGGGGGTGTGCCGGTCAAAAAGCCTTTATTGAAATCGGCATTGGCAATACCGATTTCTTCAGAAGGTCGGCATTCCCAATACCGTTTTCTGGCCACTTTTGTCCCCACTCGTCACGCCTGTTCCCTTCCCCCCTTAATCCCCTCTTAATCTCCCAACTTTATTAACCCTAAATTGATCCAAGCTAAAGTTGGCATTGGTAATGCCGACTTCAATGGCAAAAACGGCATTGCCAATGCCGACTTCCCAAGAAGTGGTCATTTTGGTACATAAAATTTCTATAGTGTCATTTGGGTACATATTAATTCCAAACGGAATTATTCAAAAAAAAATTCTACAACCCACGGTTTCCGATACCATGAGAATCAACATGTCCCAGATTTTTGGACTTTTATTTTAGAGCACAATGAAGCATGAAAAAGTACTCTTTTTGTAGGGAGATGAATGTTAAAGACACAAGTTATATTAGTTACTTTCCCAAACGAGTCCAACCTTATTTGTTTCAAAATAAAAAACTTTTTTTTTTCTAATCTAAAATGTGTTCATAAACAATTTTTTGACAATTGATTTTTTAAAATTTTAATTTATATTTGCAAAACTATCATTATAAAAGAGAATAGCAAGTATGTTTATGATTTTTTTTTGTAATCTTAAAAGCCATATATCTAAAGTGTCCCTTAAATCGTAAAAAGTTTCATTTTATTTTTTTGGACGGGGAAGTAGATTTTTAGAAAGTTGGCATCATTAAAGGAAATTCACATCATATTACAAACTCTATGTAGTTTATTACAGATTTATTTTCAATGCTATTACAAACAAATCAAAACTACAACATAACACTATGGCCATAAGGGATAAATGTTCTTCACTTAGGCTCCTTTTGTTTCGCGTAAAATAACTTCCGGAAAATGTTTTCCCCATTTTCTGGTGTTTGTTACGCACCGGAAAATGAGAAAAATATTTTCCGAAAAATGGTTTTCCCTCTTTTCTAAGTAAAATGACTTACGGATTTTTACTAAGTAAATTATTTTCCGGAAAATGTTAACTCTCTCCCTCACACCCAACTCTCCATAAAACCCCACCCTACCCACTACACCTCTAACACCACCCTCTTCATCCATCCTATCCACCACCCCAACTACCCCAGCACCCACCCCCACCCTACCCCACCACCCCACCCAAAAAAAAATTCACTCATATTAAAAAAAAAAAAAAAATGAATAACTCCACCACCCCCAACTACCCCAGCACCCACCTCGCCCCCACCCTACCCCACCCACCCACCCCACCCAAAAAAAAAAAAAAAAATCTTTTCACTCATATTAAAAAAAAATTGAACATCTCCACCACCCCCCAACTACCCCAGCACCCACCCCACCCCACCAAAAAAAAAAAAAAAAAAAACTTCTTCACTCATTAAAAAAAACATATTCACCACCCCCAACTACCCCAGCATCCCACCCCACCCACCCACCCACCCCCCCCCCCACAAAAAAAAAAAAAAAAAAAAAAAAAAACTTCTTTTCACTCATATTAAAAAAAAAAAAAAAATGAACACCTCCACCCCCACCCCCCCCCCAACTACCCTACTATCCCCACCACCCCACCCACCCACCTCCCACCCCCCCCCCCCCAAAAAAAAAAAAAACAACAATAAAAACAAAAAAATCACTCATATTAAAATTATTTTTGAACACCTCCCCCGCTCCCCACTACCCCACCCCTTACCCTACCCACCCCCACCATTTTTATTTTTTTTACTCTTATTAAACTTATTTTCAACTCCCACATTCGCGCTCCCTACCCCCACTACCCCATCACCCCTACCACCTACCCCCACCCCACCCCACCCACCCCCAAAAAAAAATTACTCATATTAAAATTATTTTTGAACACCTCCCACACCCCCACCCACCCCCTACCCCACCATCCCCCCACCCCACCCCCACACACCCCCCCCCCCCACAACCACCCATCCCACCCCAACCCAAAATCTCCATCCACATTCAATTTTTTTCTCATAATAATTATTTCCCCATATTAAATTATTATTATTTTCATATGAAAACATTTTCCTTAGATTTACCAAACAACCAAAAACATGGTTATGTCATTTTCAAGAAAACATTTTACGGGAAATCATTTTCCGAAAATTATTTTACGCAAAACAAACGGAGCCTTACTCTACATAGAGTTGAAACTGAAACCTCTATTACCCGGAAGCTTCTACGCACACACCCGAATACCAAATCCGACCTAATTAATTTGTTAGTGATTGGAATTGGAGTAGCTAAAGAAGCTTAGGCAACTTAAAATGTCATACGCGTAGTAGAGATTAGGTTAAAAAGGTGAAGTTGAACCAATCCACTCATGGTGCAATTTCCCCACAACTTATCCACAAACAGAAAAGTTGACATCAAAACTGATAAAGCGAAAACTATCAATCTCCAGTTTGTTTGTTTGTTTGTTTTTTTTCCTTTCAGATAACTTTTTGAAAATATGATTTTCAAATAATTCAATTAACATATTTACACAAATATTATTAACAATACCTTCATATAACACAGAGATTAGATTAGCATCTCCTGCACACAAACACTAGCAAACCATATTGTAAAATGAAAACAGTCAAAAAAAAAAAAAAAAAAAAAAAAAAAAAAAAAACTTAAATCATAGAAATTCCTACTATAACACATTAAAATCAACATAAAGACAATAAGCAACAATATCAGTAGGCACCACACCACCAATAATGTGCAGAGTTAGGAATAAATAACATCCGTTTAACCGAAACAAATGCAATATAGTACAAAAGCATGAAAGATAGTTGATGGGTACTCCTCTATTGATGCTTTTAAACACCCGGGGTCTTAGTTAATAATTCAAGTTCAGCATTTATCGACGATCTGGCATTATGCCCGTCGTTTCCTTCAATTTCCAGCCAACTTCATTACCAAAAGCTTCTGCAAAATCCCATTTCATAAACCTAATAGCAATGCAAAATTTACAAAATGCGGGAGTTAAATAGAAAATGTAACAAGAATACTCACATTGTTATACTCGTATTTGGTACACTTGCACTCCCTGCTTAAGAATCTGAAGGGGGTTCTTGTTGTGGTTGCTGAGGCCACATTGGCTGAGACATGTAGGGACGGGGCTGCTGCCCGTAAAGAGCTTGTGGGTCCACGGGCTTACCCATGTACATTCCTGAAGCTCCAACCTGTGGTGGCTGCATATAATAGTAAGGTAGACCCTCAGTGGGGCCCCCAACGGGCATGGGCCCACCTCTTGGCATCGTCGAGGCAAGCACCTCGTCTTTCAAATCCTCCCTAGGGACAATATCAACCAAGAAATCAAAGATATCAGTTCTCGTAATTGCTGCAGCAATATCATTCTTCTGAAGAGTCCTCCTTTTGTTTTCCTCCGTATGATTCCATGACCTTAAAGTCAACTCAAGGATGAACATCTCACAGGCACGTGCAAATATGACCGGAGCTTCAGCTGATATCATTCTGACATCCTCGTCAGCTTTCATTATCTTCTTGATCCTGGCTAGAGGGAGGCTGTGGTTCTTGAAATCAGTGGTTTGCTCGATTTCTTGATACTGATTTGCCCAGAAACTTGTGAGTTGCTGAGTCAATTGTTGTTGTTGTTGCTGGTGGATGTGTTGATAAGCGAGTTGGTGTTGTGCGAGTTGAGCTGGAGGGGAAGAGAGGCCGGCTGTTTGGGGAGATTGGATTGATGATCCTCCAACTGAAGTAGGAGGGGGCCCGCCCATCATTTGGTTGCCTTGATATGGTACGACATTGTATGGCATCTGAGCTGAATTACCTGCGGGTCCCATGCCTGGGGGTGGTCCGTGCCCTTGCTGATCCATTTTGGCTGATTTGCTTGATAGAGTCTGTGTCACGGACAAACCATTGACACATTAAGAAAAGTGAATTAATAACAATAAATAACAGGTATTCAAACCACGTTGAGAATCAAATAAGCAGAGAAACTAGTTTATGACACAGATAAAGACTACCACATAAACTCTTACACGAATACTTTAATATGATAACTTAATTAATAGAACTATTAATGGCAGAAATTCTATCTTAGGCATGGATTTAAACTTATCCCGAAATCCATGAGATCTCTTCCCAAGCATAGACCTTATGACCGAAGAATCTCAGACGTCAGGCCCAGCTGGCTCAATGGGTTTAATACCATCATGTGTTTTCGCACTGACCTAATTCATTGCACTATAAAATACATTTACAATCTAACTTAGAACATCAACACAACAATGGAAAAAGCTGTCCCCTTTAGATTTTGCATACCTATTAAATCACGACATAACATAATATGATAATGAGTCCTATCCAAATTGAATTATTACAAATTTTCAGAGAACGTGATTGGATTGGATCTGTGTGCAACATAATAACAGCTAACCAGATTCAGAGGTACTTCAATATGGTCTGTAAATCACAGACATGTTCCATACTAAGCAGTTCATTCAAATTGACATAACACAGAGTTTCACAAATATGGTTGGATTGTATGCAATGAGCAAGGATATATCAGCCAACCAGATTTAGTGGTACTTCAATAGCGCCTACACCTGTGTTACATATCTAACTGTCTTACTGTAACTGACATGATCCTCGACATGACCATCACTAAGTTCAAAATTCTTTCCTGAAAAATCAATCCCTAGTGATTCATATGAAATTCTTTTTCCTACATGGTTTTAAATCCTTAAATCACAAAGACTATGTTTCATGCTTTCAGTCAATTCAAATTGACCTGTCATAGAATTTCAGAAAACTTGGTTTGACTGTACTCGGTGACTGTGAGCATGGAAATATCGGCCAAGTTGATTTTGAGGTAGTTCAATTTCAATATCGTCTGAACCTTCTACACATAACTGTCGTACTGTGACTGCCATGATCCTCTACATGACCATCTCTATGTTCTTAAATATGGAGTATCTTTTACTCCCTCCGTCCTGAAATGAATGTAAGAAAAAAGCAAATTTGAAAGTTTTTCCGACATTCATTTAGGGACAGAGGTAGTACAAAACAGTAATGCTCAGAAATTCATGAAACTTTCTCACCTACATAACCTTATACCAAATAGCACAGCAACTCCATATATGTATATTAATGACCAGAATATCATGAACAAGCAATTACAAAAGAGGATTTCCCAAGCAACTGTGTCATGTTTTCAGACTCTGATTATAAAGAAGCAAGTGGCCCCAATGAGCATCTACAGGCTTCCTCAAGAATGCCAATGGAGTAACCTTTACTCCTCTCCCGTACTTTTAGATCCTCTAATTAAGCCCCCAGAGATAATAACTTCCTCATTTTAAACCTCTCCATATGGCACACAGTTCAACTGTAATATGTTCGGCTAGTGTAGTGCTTAAGCAAGGACGGAAAGTAAAGCAAACTCTTGTTTGGTTACATAGCATATGAATTGATGAGGCTTAGAAAGGAAAAAACTTACCTAAAAAGTAAAAGGAATTTTTTTACCTAAAAAGTAGATACTGTCTATAGCACCAACATACCCTTAAAATATGCGAACTGTAAGAAGTAAGAACATAATGTTAAGTACTAGAGATTCAACTTACTTGGTTTTGCAAGTATGCTGGATGAAATATGATGAAACAGTTTAATGGAGTATATAAAAACTTGAACTTCTCGCCTTTTCTTTTAAGTTTCTAGAGTAATTATTAATGATGCAATCTGCAAATGAGTTACGGTTGTAATACATATTTCTATAACTTCCTTTAAGAAATTCATTTCAGTCAAAAAAACACTCTCAGAAGTTAAATGACTGAACTAGAAATCATAAAGTAACTGAGAATCTGAACATGGAATCTTCATCTTGGTTCAACATATCTTCCAAGTATGACTACATTGATACCAAACACTTCTTTTCCAAAACAGAGAAGGAAAACATATTCAAGCAATTGACAAAAAATAAACTAGTATGAGATCTTTCTAGATCATACATGATGTGCATGCAATTTAATACTTCATTCACATTTTCAAAGAATGACTGAAGGAAGACGAAGCAGAAATATTAGAATATATATATGAAAATATCCATAGAAAATCAACACAATCTCAGATAACTACATGCTTGGACGACTAATATGCATTATTGGCTTAATTAAAAAAAACCCGCCTTCTCTTTGCTAAAGAACCCCACAACTCAACCCTGCTTCTTCATTTCAAACAACTAATTTGTGATACCTAGATTTCAGATTCCTAGTAGGAGAACAGCAAAAATTATCCCCAAAATGAAAATAGTCTGATGGGTCAAAGTTTCCTCTGATATGAAAATAAATAGTTGAGAAATCCACTTGGACTCAGAAATCGACTTGCTCAAATAAACCAGAAACAAGAGTCTTCAAGATTTAAAATTTTTCAGATTTTTTCTTCAACTGCATATTATTTTGACTACATTTTAACGTCGAATAAGAGTTTGTGTTTGTGTTTGTGTTTGTGTTTGTGCGTGTGTGTGTGTGTGTGTGTGTGTGTGAGAGAGAGAGAGCAATATAGAAGGGGATGCACAACAAGTAGTCCTTCCGGCATAATGAATGGTCAAAACGATGAAAGAGAGGGTACAAAGGAGCCACTAATTACCCAAACCGTATAAAGATTTCCAAAAACACATGAGAGGGATTGCAAAGCATCCTGTATCTTTTTAAATGAACACTTCATATTCATAGTAACTAAGACTCTGAGACTGGACATGGAAACTCCTCATCCTCCTAACATTTTCTGAAAGTAGGAAAATAAAGCACCAGCACCATAACATCGTTTCCACTAGTGGTAAGAGGAACCATTTTTTCTTCAAAATTGACAGGTCAGGGTTGTCATCAACATCTCATAAGGAGCAATGTTAATAAGATGTGAAAATCTTTTGCAGTCCATAAGAACCAAATAAGGAACCGTCAAAGCAAGGAGAACAGTATAAGTAGAAAGAAACTGGATTTTTCATAAATAACAATTTATAGCGGCTCCAATCTCACATTTTAGTAAAGTTACAAAAAACTGACACAGCCTCTAACGCTGAAGCATTCCCTGAAAAACCTAGTAGTCTGATGAGATTCTACACATTCCAGAAACATGAAAGGAAGGGAGAATTTGCTTCAAAGGGAAAGTGACGATAGAAATTCTTATGGATTCCAAATGGGGGATGACCGGATGAGGGTTATCACAGTCTCTGCGTTTATTGACTTCTTTCATATCGATTGTGATGAACTATAAGTTTCAAATACTACATCTCGGCACCAACATCATCCATGGACTTTTGGTTGGGCCTGTGGTAAGCCATTTTGAACCCAAAGTGTTTGTGCTCAGTAGGCCACAGTGTGGTGCTTACGTACCAAACCGGGTTTCCAGACTCGGGTCGTTACATAGACACTCGCAGAAACTAATGGGAAGAATCACTTGGAAGACACAACACAATAAGATTTCAAGAGCATAAATGATTACTGAAGAAGCTAACTTTCATACTCTAGCAAACAATAACACCAGGTCAAGAAGAACTTGATTTGCATAAGCAAATAAATTTCCTTTATAAGCAAAATAAATTTCCTTCAATACGTAAATATTTACTACAAACGAAAAAGTAACCATACACTAAACACACCATCATACCATTTCCCAATTTAGTCTAATACATCAACCCCATATAGACAATGAATACTACTCCCTCTGTCCCAGAAAGTTAGTCCATATTTTTCGTTGTTATTACGAACGAACTTTGATCAATAATTTAGGCTACTTTTAATTATCCAAAAGAAAATTTACAACTTGTTATTGATACGCTATTATAAATACAATCAATACCAAAATTTTGATTCTCATTAAGATAATTAAAAGTAGCCCAAATTATTTCTCAAAGTTCATTCCTAATAACAACGAAAAAAGAGGGACCAACTTTCCGGGACAGAGGGAGTATCAGAAAAGAATTCAACTTGTCAAGTAAATCCTCACCCAGGACATACCCATCAATTCTTATACTCTCCAAAACTCAACTCCATCAGGCTACATCCACAAGTACATACACATTCAAGATGAAAAAATCTAATATAAGAAAAATTATACATCTCTCTCTCTCTCTATATATATATATAGAGAGAGAGAGAGAGAGCGCTACAGAAACCTAAGCAACTAAATCAAAAGAGCCTCCAAATTTATTGGTGAAAACACAACAATAAATCACATACCTTGTATAACTAGCTTATCTCTCAACTTCCAATCAATAAGATCAAACCCTACAATCAAGAATTCAAAAAAAAAAAATCAACTAATTATCCAAACAGGTAAAACAAAACAAAATCAAAACGAAGCAAACCTAAACGAAACACAAAATTAAGCACACAAATATCTTCACCCGATTGAGAATTAAATCAAAACCAGATCGAACCTGCGTATGATTTCCGTGGAATCGAGGGTGAATGAAAGGGGTTTTATGAGTTAGGGTTCGCTTACTGAAAGTGAAATTTTTGACGCGTAATCAGATACTCCTTCTCTTTCAGTCTGTCCTGAACTACTAGGGACCAGGGAGTACTAAATAAAGTAAAGCCGCCAGTTCGGTTCGTCAACTACAAAATTTATTTGGAAAATACAGATTTATGCCCTTGTACTTAACTTTAAGATGCAGATATGTCCTTAAACTCATTAATTGACATCTTTGCCCTTAAACTCACGAAAAATGAGGGTACATATAACTACCGTTAACTTTTCATCCAAAACTTAACAAAAATGCTGACTCATCAGCTTATTTATAATTTTGAGAATCACACATGGAAAATTGCACACGAATTGTTGATGTAAACATTCAAAGGGGTATAAATGAAAAATCATAAACTAAAGGGATTTATATGAATATTTTTTTTAACTAGTTATTTTAAATTAATTTTAAAATATTAAAATTGATAACCATAGCAGCCACCATCATTACCACCCCCACCATCTTAACACCACCGCCACCATCACCAAGAAAAATTACAAAAAAAAAAAAGCCAAATCACAATCAAACAACCAAGAAAAAATTATGAAAAAACTCAAATGTGTTGCTGCCAAATTCCACCATCGCATTCTCTAAAACAAAACAAAAACATAAATTGGGCACATTCAACCTCCAATCAGCAGAAATACACCACTCGTATGTCTGTTCTCCCTCAAATTTCAACAACACCACACAACATAAACGGGTTCAATGGGGTTTCTTAACTAAATCCAGATTTATATCTACATAATTAGAGGGAACGGAAACAGAGGTGGTGCTGGAAAGACAATGGGGCAGTGGAAATTAGGGAGAAAAAAAGGGCGGGCGAGGAGCGACAGTGGCGGCTTTCTGGGTAGAAAAAGGGCGTGATGGGAAGGGTGAAGAAATGATAGTGATGCTTAAAAAGCGATGAAAATGGAAAAGAAAGATGAGGGTAAGGAATAACGACAAGGGTTTTTTGGCAGAAGGAAGGGGAAGACTGGAAAAGAGGGGACGAGAATATGATGTTAGGGGCTTGGCGGTGGTGGGTCGGAGGAAAGAGGAGGGGGACGGCTGATGAGAATGGTGGAGATGGAGGAGGGAAGATATATACAAATGTAAGGGTTTTTTTTTGGGGGGGGGGGGGGGGAATGGAGGCTGATAGCCTGATAAGAGTATTAGGGATTTAGGGTTTTTAATATTTTCATTTTAAACCCTACATATTTAACATCACTCAATTTTATACCAAAACTTTCATATCAGCAGTTTTTTCTCAAAGCATGGTCCACGTAAGCTAAAGTAGTGACATCATCATGCCACTTATGAAGATTTAACAGAATAATGGATGACCGATTGACGGTGGTCAAATATACTCTCATTTTTCGTGAGTTTAAGGGTAAGGATGTCAATTATTGAGTTTAAGGGAATATCTGCATCTTAGAGTTAAGTACAAGGGCATAAATCTGTATTTTCCCAATTTATTTCCTTTGTCTAATACTCCCTCCGTTCCCAAATAAGTTGAAACATTTTGTCATTTAGGGCATTTCATTTAAATTGCAACAATCTAAAATGGAATCTTTTTATTAGTTTTATAACCTTTTACTCATTCTCTCTCTTCCTCCCAACCACTCATTATTCTCCACTCATTCTCTTTCCTTCCCCATTAATTCTCTCTCTTCCTCACTACCTTTCATTCTTAATATAATATTATATCTTTAATTTCCCAACTTCAAAATGAATGTTTCAACTTACTTGGAACGGAGGGAGTATAACCGGATCTACCTCTTGGCCTAGCGGTATCCGGGTGTGCGAGTCCTCCCTTAGGGAGAAGTCTCATGTTCGACTCCTTGTAATAGGCTAGCTGTTTCGATAGAGTAGGTTAGTTTCATGTTCTCTTAGGAAAATAGATCTGTAATAGACTCAGTAGGGTTTGTAACATGAAGACAATTTCCTTAAAATTAAACCAACTTTCTAAAACAAAATAAAATAATTAACTACTTCATCCGTTCCAAAATAAAGTATCAACTTTTTTTTTTTTTTTTACGTGTTTCATTGAAAAATATCACTTATCTAAAAATGAAAATATTCTTTTCACTTTATCTTTCCTTTCCATTCACAATAAATATTCACTTACCATTTTCAACTCCAGATTTTGTCTTATTCTCACTCATACCATCTATTTTTTTCAACATTTTCCTTTATTCTCGTTCATAAAAGTAAATGGGTACCTTATTTTGGGTCAGAGGGAGTATACTCGTATCCAAACTACTTATTCCTTCCGTCTAGAGTGTCAGTCATACTTTTCTATTTGGCGTGTCCCAAGATAAGAATTATATTTTTAATATGGAATTGATGAAAAGTGTTTTGGACACTTTGGTCTTTGTGATGCTTGTGTTATTACCAAAGAAAATGTCGTTACGGCTGCTTTGGGACCTGCTACTACTACTACTGTGATATAAGCGCTTCAACCTCCCACTCTTCCTCTCCTGTCTAATCCGGAAGGTGTGGCTGGATTACCTCCTTTTCAGGGACAAACATTTCCAACTTACTTTTTACCTATTTGTATAATGAATAATGTTTTGAACAATTATACCCTCAACCCACTTGTACTATCTACTCATATTTTATTATTGATTCTTTAATGCGTGCATATCTTGTGTATGACTTACTCTGAGACGGAAGTAGTAGTATTTGTTCGCTTTATATTACTCGTTCGTTCTAAGATACTACTCCCTCCTCTCTAAATGAATATCAAATTTTATTTTAAGAGACAAAATATCACTACTTCTTATACAATTTAGTGACAATGATTTATATATATATATATATATATATTTATAATTCAAATTTTAAATATTAAGGTTCACAAGTATAAAGAACTAGTGAAATAAATTTGGTAACATTTAGGAACAAAGTTTTGTTAGAAAAGACATTCATTATGGGACAATATTTTTTTTGAAGATGGATATTCATTAAAAGACAGAATTAATACTACATCTGTTTCAAAAATAAATGACCATTTTATCTAAAGATAATTTATTTATCCTAAAATGTGTTCTTAAATGATACTTTTATCGTTTTTTTTTCTCTTTTCAAATTTCATTTATACTTGCAAAGCTAACATATTGAAAGCGGATAACAAGAACACTTATGAATTTTACTATTAATAGTTAAATTTTTAGAGTGTCCTTTAAATCCGAAAACATCATTTATTTTAAGAGGGAATGAGTATAATTTATTAAATAAATGTTTTGATATATAAGTCATGCATGCTATTTTTCTTTAAAAGTTACAACTGAACTTAAAAAGTCTAAAATAATTTATTTTATTTAATTTAATTTTTGATTAACGCCACTTTAATTAGAAAGCTAAAATTTAAGATAAGTAAAATTATCATCGCTACAATTACAATTGCTTCCATTTGTGTGAATCTTTTAAAAATGTTTTGTTTTTAGGAACAGAAGAAGTACAAGTTTTAAAAAGATAATTATTACTCAACTAAAATATAAAATCATCTAATTTATCTTTATTTATTGTCAATCTCACTTATTTCATTCAAACCAATTAATAAAGTGCAACAAGTTTTAATATAAAGGTAAAAAAAGACATTTAAATTTATCTTGACCTTGAAGAGTTGTATAAATGAAACAGTTATTTTAAATTGGTGCGAATAAGATTTAGGTTCTACAATTAGAAAATTCAGTATCAGAAATTTAGTAGTCCTAAATATTTGATTAGATTGTCTACTTCTTCCAAAATTTAAGGCACTTTATTTTATTTAGTTTCTATATCTATAGAAAAATAGTAGTTCTTATGAAAAACGTTTTTATTTTAAAGATTCGTAAAACGTGTTTTTCTAAAGACGCTAGCGCTTGTTTTTAAAAACAAGCGGTGGCATTTTTATAAATACTGACAAGCATCGTAAATGTCATTGTGAATACTCCAGTCATTTGGACTGGCGTTTATCAACATTGTCGTTGGCAATTTTCAAAAGTGCCAGTGTTAATGTTTAAAAGTGTCTGCCGTTACACTGACACTTATAAACACATGACACTTATCAAAAGTGTCAGTGGAAGTGTCAATAAGTGTCCGTGTACATGGCTGACACTTTTTAACACTACCACTGGCACTCACGAACAACTTCCTGTTTATTACAAAAATGTCACCGCGCCATTTTAAAAAAAGTGTTTTACGCTAACTTAGCGTAAAAAACGTTTTTTTCCCAGTTTTTCACATAAAAAATTGAAATGCGGTCTCGATAATATTAAATCTGTAACTAGACTAATTTTTTACCTTTTTTTTTTTTTTTTTTTTTTTTTTTGCCTTTGACACTTGCTCACCTTTTAATTATTCACTGAAAATGGCTAATAAAATACTCATTAACATACTTAAATATCTACATTTTTGTATGCTTACTTTTCTGTAATGTTATTAATGGGCTCCAAAGAATGTGTTAAGATCTCCATATCCAGTTAAGAATTTGAGTAGTCTAGTTACATTGATAGAAATATAAAAGAGAGGAGATCATCTATACCACTTTTTGTGTACCACTTATGTACTGCAAGTGATCTGACGGCTATAAGTTATTAAGATTTAAATAATTATAATGTCAAAAGTAATGCATAGCTGTCAGATCACTTGTAGTACACATGTGATTTACAAAAGTGGTACAAACGACCTCCCCTCAATATAAAATGCATTTTTTGGTTTGCAATAACTAAAATTGGTGTGTAATATGATAATGTATCCCCTTATGTAGAAGTAGAATGTGTATTGTCTAAATTTTCCAATGTGATCACTAAATATATGTTTTGGCACATGTCCCCACCAAACTTTATCAAATAATCAAAGATGTCCACTCCGTCCATAATTTCACTATAAACTTAACAAAAGTTAGTTGCGTAACCTCGTATGACTAACTTTTATGAAGTTTTACCAAATTTGATGACGTGCATACTAAATGAACTTGGGCGGAAAAAATCTAGCCTTTGACCACACCGTGAGCCCAACATGTCCCACCAAACAATCATGGACATCATCAACTTGGTTAAATCTTAACATAAATTAGTCACATGAGGTTATATAACTATATTTTATTAAGTTTTAACGAAATTGAAAACAAAGTTAGCACATTAAAAAACCTAAAAAGTTCAATGAGGATTGTTGCATAAAATAAACTTCAATGATTACATTAAAAATTGATTTATAATTCAGTGACCAAAATATAATTTTGCCTTTAAATATTATTTGTTTGTTTGGTGAATCAACAATTTGATTTTAATAGTTATAAAGACTTTGCAGCACTCACCCTGGTGATAAAGCAGTAGTGACTAGTGAGGTGTTAGATTAGATGATTTTGGTCAAGTGAAATATGACGCGATGATTATAATACTAAGAAACAAATCATTAAAAACAAGGATGAAAGAAGCTTCTCACATTATAATACTATGACGTGCCATCATTGTAAATCAATGATAATTAAGATTATGTGACACAATTTATATGATCTTCTTGTCTCTACGATTACTCGTAGTAATATGAGTCTCATATTATAATTTGATGAAAAGGTCCGGGCGCGAGATAGCTCTGTCGGGCCAAACAGGCTTAAACCGAGTCAGTACTATAATATAACCAGACCACGCCTCCCTGACAAGATTGCATGTCCTGATCGAGTTGCGGGCTAGATGGCTCGTATGATGCCCTTCCACAAAGGCACCAGCCTCCCGCTTTTCGACCCCGGGCTCCGGACCGCGGGCTCAATACGTGTACTATCGACATTTTCTTTTGGCAGACTTGTCACATCACATTAATGGGAGAACATGCGTGTATCAGACGCGTATATAACGTCGAACCAACCGTCCGTGGTCCGTGCTTTATGTCTATTAATGACATCATGCACCACCTGACGATGTCCTTCTCTGATGGTCTAACTAGCTCATGACATGTGTACCTGCAAGGATAGAGGTAGTTAATGCTGAGATAACTATCTCTCTCCCTCTCCCTCTCTCTCCTATCTCTCCTATAACTACCTCTCATAGCCCCCTTGGGCAAGGTACATTCTCTAATCCTAATCACACACCCAAGGCATTCAACGCCTTATTCTTAGGCTATTTTCCTCTGAGATGTTATTCTCACACCCGAAGGTTTAAGCTGTGATCAAACCCAGCCTAGTCCTAACAATGTTCTTAGTTGTGTTGTGATTCTAGGTATCAGAGATCAAAGCCGGACGGCCCCTTAGACACAAATTCAGAAATGTATGAATACAATTGATATCTTTATGGGTGTTTGCTAAATAATAAGTTTCATATTATCCCCCCTGTCTATTTTTATTTTGCAAGAATAACTTAATATACATAACCATATTATTCTCATATTTTTAAAATAAACATTTAAAATTATTTTTGATCCAAAGCAACTTTAACATTCATTTTATAATAGAGGACACACATCCTCTGAATAATTTCTCATTTTCTGAAAACCATTTCATAATTGATTTCCATTAAGAATTTTCCTAATTGGATTTTAACCTCTATAATTTTCATTCCATACGCTTATTTTTAAAACTAATTTTTTAAAAATATATACTCCCTCCGTCCCAGCTCACTTGACACTTATTTCCATTTTGGTCTGTCCCAACTCACTTGACACTTCCCAAAATATCCTACTTTTTATTATTTTATATTCACTCTACCACACCACTCATTCCCTCTCTTCATTTTCCACCACTCAATTTATTCAACCAACACTACTATTTACCCTACTACTTCTCTCTCTTCATTTTTCACCACACATTTTCCTTATTTTATTCTTTTTCTTTAGTTATTGTGCCCACCTCATGGGTGTCAAGTGAGGTGGGACGGAGGGAGTAAGTCTCTTCTTTTGAAAGACATTCTTTGTAACGACTGAGCCCGAAGACTCGACCCACTAAATAAGCACCACACACTGGCCTACTGAGCACCTCCCTATTTGAGTTAACCATAACCCACCACAAGCCTCCAAAAGTCCAATAAATGATTTGATATTCAATGATAGCTTTGTGAGTTTATAAATAGTACACTAAACTCACACACCTAGCCGATATGGGATGAGGTATTACAAATACCCCCCATTTAAATCCTTGTCGTCCCCGACAAGGCCCACTAAGGCTCCGTTTGTTTCGCGTAAAACAATTTCCGGAAAATGATTTCCCGTAAAATGTTTTCCGGAAAATGACATAAACATGTTTTTGGTTGTTTGGTAAATCTAAGGAAAATGTTTTCCGGAAAATATTTTCATATGAAAATAATAATAATTTAATATGAGGAAAATAATTATAATGAGAAAAAAATTGAATGTGGGTGGAGATTTTGGGTTGGGATGGGTGGTTGTGGGGTGTAGACACCCCATTTTGAACTCACATTTATGATTACACTACTCTCGTGTCTCGCCTTTGTGATTGGATGAAAACTCATTAGTTTTGTCATGTTTTGTTAAGTTTCTAACTGACTCCGTTAGTTAGGGGCTAAACTGAACAACAGAACTATAGACAAGGGCAAAACAGTACTTCTGTACTAGATGCCTCGTACGAGACATTGGATGTCTCGTACGAGACATCTCCCCTGTCTGCGGGTTTAATCAGTTTCCTCCTCCGTTTCGATCTCTTTCTTGGCCAAATCTCTTCTAATCCTGGTGATATCAATTAGGAGACTTCCTGGAGGTTTCCTATTGATCTCCTTACCCAATTCAACCTCTCTACTTGCTCCCCAAGTCTCCTAAACCCATAAATACAAGGGTTCTCACCCTTGTATTCCCTAATCGCCATTTAATCACTAATCACCTCCAAATCAACCTCTAATCAGTCCTTCTCTCTCTAGTCCCGTTTTTACTCCTCCCTCACGCCAAAACACCACCAAAAACTCATATTTTCTAGCCAAAGTCATCACAAAACTCTTGGATCATCAAGGCCTTAGTCAAGGCCATCAATTGGAATCTCAAGAACGCTTTAGGTAAACTCTTACGCTTTTAATCTCTACTTCTCATCTCATTCTTTGTTTTAGAGTAGTGTAATCCCATCAAAAGGATCAGCTTAGAGCCTCTCCAATACATGGAAATGGTCTCGAAGCACATGATCCGACATTCCAATAATTAAGAAATTAATTATTGGCTTTACTTGTTTTATTTACTTGTTCTTTATTTGATTAAAAACACCTAAGCAAGACCAATCCTAGATTGGGTGGATTGGGAGCTCCTTGACCTTCCCAATCTATAACTTAACCCCCGAACTCAAGAATCTCAACGGTCCGTGTTCCGTTCAACAACATGGTGGCGACTCTCAAATAAAAAAGGCGAGCGGGTATCTTCTCGGGTGCAAACAGTGACGACTCTGCTGGGGACAAATTTAAGTGGGTTAGAATTGCATGCAATTAGGTGTTTTTGATCTTTTAATTTTTATGTAAAAATCTGCTTCGTTTGGACTTTTTCTGTTTTTTCCCGAAGCGGTTCTGACTTGAATCTGGGTTCAGAGGCGGATATCTCGTACGAGATATCCTCTCTGAGCCGCCAAACAGTTTACAATTTAAAGGGTTTAAGGTTCCAATCATTGCCTCATCTTTATCCTTAATCATTAAGAGTAATCATTAGGTAATTATGACTACATGATTTCAAAAAAAAAAAAGGAGGCCCCTTTTTCTTTGTTTGGCGGCTGGGGGTTTTGAAAAACAAAAGAGGGTTGACTTTCTGAAAGTCCATACATACAAAAAAAAATCTTCTCTCACCTTTTGGTTTTGACGGCGGCATAAAAAAAAAAAAATCTCTCTTCTTTGCTTTTAATTACTCCGTCCCCATATGTGCAATAAATGATTTATGTCATATACATGTTTTGTTTTTGCGCTAACATCTTTTGCAGCGGAGTAAAATAAATGCATAAATTAGGGGTGACTACTTTACTCATCCCCTAGTTTATTTTGCACCCATTAATGGGTAATAATGCAAGCACTGTGAGTACTTCTATCCCTCTCTTCTATGTGCTCCTACGTGCTTATGTGCTCCTTCTCCTCTCTAAAATCTTTTCAAACTCGAACTATGTTGACCTGAGTCTCCCTTTCTTTTTCTGAAGATCGAGAGAAACGTAGGCAACCATTTTTGTCCGGTCAAAATCTTTTACTTGCTTTCAAAAAAAAATCTCTATTTTTCCCTTGACACCTAGAACTTGACTCTCACACACGTTCACACATGTAGATTAATTGCACTACATACCCTTTAACCAGGGTCCCAATCGGAGGACGGATGTCGGTCAGCACACCTCTCTTATATAAAAGGGGGCACTCGCCGGTCTCTCCAAAGATGGTGTACCAACTCCGTGACACGCTCCTAGACTGTGTTCATGGGGATCCAGAGCCGTAAGCCCTGCATCAACCTCATGCATACATACTATTCAATAGGACACTCCTTGAGACCGGTCGATTCGATTCTTAGAGTTGTTTTAATCTTTGCCCAAGATAACGCTTTTCTACAATCTATAATCCTCCCTTGTGAATATGACGAATGTCCCTTCGGTAAAAATGTTGAACAAAGGATTTTGAAAGAATGGAGAACCTCTCTACGGGTATCCGAGCTTGTGTTTTCCTACTTTCATTATTCCGTGCGGGATTGTGGATGCCATTTGGCTTAGTTTCGACCGCACCGTTCAACAAGTCCCTTTCGGTTGTCCCTTAAAATTCACAAGGTTTGATTGCATTAAGGCGTTGTTTAACAAAGTGCAAAACAATTACGGAATCACTTAGGTTTGGCTTAATCGAATAGTGGATTCCGATGAGAATATGGGACCTTTGCCCAAATTGTCCGTTTGGGAGAGTGCAATACAGGTGAAAAACAAGGGGCTCATATTCTAGGGTGACAGAATCCACTGTTCCAGGATAAACTAGGTAGTAACTTCTCAAAATGGATTAAATTCCATCCAACCATTAGGATTTAAAAACTAAATTATCTGTGCTGTGCTAGATGTCTCGTACGAGACATCCATTGTCTCGTACGAGGCATCTTCTTCTGTCCGTATCAGTTTCTGTGATGTGCTTATTCGGTCAACCTCCACTCACTCTTAAGCCTATTCACCTCATAAAGCCGAATTGTTGGGACCTTAATCTGGGTTTAATCCATCTCTATACCATTAGGTCTGTCACAATCGCAACTAGATCGTTCCAATCTTCCGACGCCATGTCCGACACCGAGTCTATGCAAGAGGCCCATGATCTCAAGACCCGAATAGAAAGGGAAGTAAGTCAAATGGTCGAAGTAGGCGCCACTGCCCTATACACCAAGTTTAAGCAGAAAATGGAAGGAGAATTCATGACTTGCTTACAAACCCAAAGGGAGTACTATGAGAAACAAATCACAATCCTTCACAGACGTCTCCAATCCCAAAGGGATAACTACGAAAATAAAATTCGTACTCTTCAAGCATGTCTGCAAGCTCAAAATGAATGCTATAGAAAAGAAGTCGAACCCCTTTGTGAAACAACCACGCCTAAGAAGAAGAGGCGGCTCTGTGACCCTAATGTATCCGAATTTACTGAGATGGGAACGACAAGACACTATGATAATCTTGAAGGGGTTACTCAAGAGGGTCTCCTTGACATCCTCTTAAAGAAAGCTTTCAACCACCAAGGAAAAGGCAACTACTCCGCTGTTCCCCCTCCCAAAATAGAGAAGAAGGAATGACACTATGACAAGCTTGAAGGTATTACTCGAGAGGGTCTCCTTGACATCCTCGTGAAGGAAGGAAAGATCACACCAAGAAATCCCCCTACCACACCAAGGCAACTCCCTCCTCAACATGCTCATTACCTCTTTTGCAAGTTCCATAGAGCTACCGGCCATGACACCAACTCTTGTCACCACTTAAAAGATGTGATCCAGGATCTCATTAACAAGAAAGAGATAAAGATATCGGCCATCATCACCAATCCGCTCCCCTAGAGACGTGAAGAAGAATGAAGCCTCAAGAAGAAATCAAGGTCAACCACTTTGGGGCTACAACTATCCTCTCCCTTTCTCCCTAGAAATAGAATAGGTTTTAATTTACTAGTATGAACTCGAAGAGTCGTTCTGTCATTCTAGTCCATCTCCCTCCTTCTCTAGTTTGTGTCAACTAAACTATCGAGTCTGTTTTGAATTAATAGTTATTTATAAAAGTCATTCTTATTCCTATACACTACTCTAAGGTCGTTCTACCTTTTGAATTTCTCTCTAATTCATGAAATGGATCCACAAACAATAAATGTCATTAATCTAAAACCTTGCAATTGATAATAGAAATGTCTAAACAAGTTTTGAGAAGAAGGCCTAGGGGCTACACATTACTATCACCGCGCTCATGGCAGAAGTCGAAGGACCACAATTGAAGAAAGCCAAAGGCATTATCATTCCCAAACAAAAGGGGTCATTCCCAAACAAAAATGGGGCTACTCAATTTAAGCTTTGAGAGTAAAAAAAAAAAAAAAACTCTCAAGCTTTCACAACCCCACAAAGAAGGAGTTTCAACCATAATGAAGTTAAAAAAAGGAGGCCTCTCATCTCGTCCTACAACGAAGATCAAATCCAAATGAAGAAAAAGGGAGACTCCTAAATTGAAGACCGTTTTCATCATCCGTAGATGTCACTCATGAAGAAATCCGAAGAGCGCACTAATGATTAGGCCTTCTCCTCAAAACTTGTCAAGACATTTCTAGATGATTCACTTACAAAATAATTGAACAAACACTTAAGACATCAAAAATAAATACTAGGGTCCATTAAAGGTAGAACTATCTTTCTAGTACTTTGAGCCAAGTATCATTCATTGTTGAGTCTAGGGGATTCCTCTCTCATACACTTCTCTTTGAAATCCAAGCATCAAGGCTAGGGGCTTTTTATTCTTTCTGTCCCCTTCCAATTCCTGTTCAAGATATACGAACTCGTCAAAGTAAATCCGCACTAGGGGCTATCCTCTTCGCCTCTAACTCTCATTACAAAGTGCGTTATCCTCACTGAGTCGATACTTGGAATACACTTCCCAAAAGCCAAGTCGATAGCTAAAATGCCTAGTACATTCAAACCCAAAAATCTTGCATGTCTCTCCCCCAATAAGAGACAAAATTACTCTCCTCTCTGAGTCATCTTCGAGTACATACTCTGTCAAAAAATAAATAAAAAGAGACGCAAAAGAGATGCCCGCTAGATTGAAAACCCGAAAGGGCGGTCTAGGCAAAAATCAGGGTGCGTCACAAAAATAAAAAAAAAATAAAAAAAAATAGGGAGAACATTCTTCAAATCATTTCTTCTTCAACCTTCCTCTTTCCTTAAATCAATCAATCGGGAAAGCACTCTTTTTCAAGTCAAAACAGCCTCATAAGCCTGTTCACGAAGTCATCTACGACATACAAGATTCTTGAGGCTTGACTTAGACCAAAGCATGAGATAAACTTGGGGGAATAGATAGTGTTTCTCATCACCTTCACCGGAAACTTTCGGACATGGAACTCTAGAGTTGTCAACAAGGTACGCTCGGCCTACTTAGAGCTTGCACATTGATAAATATCATTGGTTGTCGGATAAATAGTTGTCTCCCTTGACACAACATGACTAAAGGAACGATCTGGACGGATCATCTTGCACAAGGCAAATGAGTCTCACACGAGATAACCATCGAAGGAATTCCGTAGCATCATATTTGCAGAAAACCTGATTAGGTCCCAACTTGTCAAAACAGGTCCCCGCACACACACACGAATCAACACATACAGTTTATCACCAATAAACATCCCATCATGAATCCATGCTATTCACACTACTTACACCAAGGTTGACCGACCGAGCATGCACATAAATTTGTCACCGCCACATGAGTCCAATTGCAAACAAAAATCAAAGCTAAAGTGCTTACTAGAAGAGGTTCTACTTGTTGTATTAACAGGTACAAGAACCAATCCATGCTCAAAGAAAATCCAACAGCGATCAGATGATCCCCGCAGAGAATTCAGTCATAAAATTCAACATCCAGTACTTTCATTATAGGAGCATTGAAAGAGGATAATATCCAGCACCCTCAATCAGCTCCATGAACTAATTGATCGAGGATATTCTGAAGATCAAACATCAAATTCAGACATATCTGCATCCAGGACTTTCAATATGGGAGCATTGGAAGAGGATAATGTCCAGTACGTTCAATCAACCATTGACGAGGACATCAGAAGTCTACATCAACATCAAATTCAGAGTTTCTGCATCCTGGACTTTCAATGAGGAATTGGAAGAGGATAATGTCCAGTACGTTCAATCAACCATTGACGAGGACATTCAGAAGTCTACAAATCAACATCAAATTCAGAGTTTCTGCATCCAGGACTTTCAATATAGATCATTGGAAGAGGATAATGTCTAGTACGTTCAATCAACCATTGACGAGGACATTCGGAAGTCTACATCAACATCAAATTCAGAGTTTCTGCATCCAGGACTTTTAATGAAGGAGCATTGGAAGAGGATAATGTCCAGTACGTTCAATCAACCTTTGACGAGGACATTCACAAGTCTACAAATCAACATCAAATTCAGAGTTTCTGCATCCAGGACTTTCAATGAAGGAGCATTGGAAGAGGATAATGTCCAGTACGTTCAATCAACCATTGACGAGGAGATTCAGAAGTCTACATCTACATCAAAACCGTCCAGTACTTTCACTGAGGAATTGGAAGAGGACATGTTCAGTACTTTCGATCAGCAGCTGCCATTGAAAGAGAACATCCAGGGATCCAGTACTTTCAATCAACTATTGAAAGAGGATAATATCCAGTACTCTCAATGTAGGAGCATTGATTGAGGATATTCCCCAACAACTTCAACACAGTCAGCAACACAGTCTGCACCAGCAACACCGTCAACCGCGACAACAGAGGGCATATTCAGAATTGGGTCAAGGATATTGATTCCTCGGTATGGGGTACTTTCTAAACTCTAAAATTTACTTACCGCTATATTGCTTTCAAAATGATTTCCAAAATACCTAAAGCCACCATTTTTTCGTATTTTCGGAGTCGAACTACGTTTGGTCTGATTCCTTTTCGGAGGATACGTAGGCAGCTTTATAGCACGACCATACCCAAAGTTCTAAATGGTGTCTTTTCTATCGACGACGCAACTTCTTCCATAAGTATCGTCGCCGAGGGGCTCTGTAGACACCCCATTTTGAACTCACATTTCTGATTACACTACTCTCGTGTCTCGCCTTTGTGATTGGATGAAAACTCGTTAGTTTTGTCATGTTTCGTTAAGTTTCTAACTGACTCCGTTAGTCAGGGGCTAAACTGAACAACAGAACTATAGACAAGGGCAAAACAGTACTTTTGTACTGGATGCCTCGTACGAGACATTGGATGTCTCGTACGAGACATCTCCCCTGTCTGCGGGTTTAATCAGTTTCCTCCTCAGTTTCGATCTCTTTCTTGGCCAAATCTCTTCTAATCCGGGTGATATCAATTAAGAAACTTCCTGGAGGTTTCCTATTGATCTCCTTACCTAATTCAACCTCTTTACTTGCTCCCCAAGTCTCCTAAACCCATAAATACAAGGGTTCTCACCCTTGTATTCCCTAATCGCCATTTAATCACTAATCACCTCCAAATCAACCTCTAATCAGTCATTCTCTCTCTAATCCCGTTTTTACTCCTCCCTCACGCCAAAACACCACCAAAAACTCATATTTTCTAGCCAAAGTCATCACAATACTCTTGGATCATCAAGGCCTTAGTCAAGGCCATCAATTGGAATCTCAAGAACGCTTTAGGTAAACTCCTACGCTTTTAATCTCTACTTCTCATCTCATTCTTTGTTTTAGAGTAGTATAATCACATCAAAAGGATCAGCTTAGAGCCTCTCCAATCTATGGAGATGGTCTCGAAGCACATGATCCGACATTCCAATAATTAAGAAATTAATTATTGGCTTTACTTGTTTTATTTACTTGTTCTTTATTTGATTAAAAACACCTAAGCAAGACCAATCCTAGATTGGGTGGATTGGGTGCTCTTTAACCTTCCCAATCCATAACTTAACCCCCGAACTCAAGAATCTCAACGGTCCGTGTTCCGTTCAACAACATGGTGGCGACTCTCAAATCAAAAAGACGAGCGGGTATCTTCTCGGGTGCAAACATGGGGGGGGGGGGGTAGGGTGGGGGTGAGGGAGGTGTTCAAAAATAATTTTAATATGAGTAATTTTTTTTTGGTGGGTGGGTGGGTGGGTGGGGTGGGGGTGGTGGGGTGTGGGGAGCGGGGGAGGTGTTCAAAAATAATTTTAATATGAATGATTTTTTTGATTTTTTTTTGATTTTTTTTTTTGGGGGGGGGGGAGGTGGGTGGTGGGGGTAGGGGGTGGAGGTGTTCATTTTTTTTTAAATATGAGTGAAAAAAAGTTTTTTTTTTTTTTTTGGGTGGGGTGAGGTGGTGGGGTAGGGTAGGTTGGGGGTGGGGTGTGGTGGGTGCTGGGGTAGTTGGGGGTGGTGGAGATGTTCAATTTTTTTTTAATATGAGTGAAAAGAAGTTTTTTTTTTTTTTTTTGGTGGGGTGGTGCGGTAAGGTGCGGGTGGGGTGGGTGCTGGGGTAGTTGGAGTGGTGGATAGGATGGATGAAGAGGGTGGTGTTATAGGTGTAGTGAGTAGGGTAGGTAGGGTGGGGTTTTATGGAGAGTTGGGTGTGAGTGAGAGAGTTAACATTTTTCGGAAAATGACTTACTTAGTAAAAATCCGTAAGTCATTTATGTCATGGTCAAATGTCATAATTAAATCTCATATAGTTATATCATTTGATATCCTTAGACCTGAGATTATCATGGTCTTCCACATGATGAACATTATGTTTGACATAGTAAACTGCTACCCTTAACCAGGTAGTCATAAAGGCTATGATTAGCATAATCGAATTCTTGTAGGGAAGAATGACAAGTCAAGATGGAATTTGTCCCTCCCTCAAGAGAGATATCTGCTTGGGCCACTCAAAAAATGAGATTGATGAAATGCATGGCCACGCTCAAATGAATTGATGTGTTCAATGTCATTTGCTCATATCAATCTACTCAAGATCGAGAAAGCATTGAACAATATAAGTTGACGTGGACCATGACTTATGTTCAATATGATATCGCGTGACAAAAGGATTGTGATATGTTCTATGAGGATATACGAGCTTCGTTAAGTTATATCAATTGGGTAATCATGATGGCCTGCTAGGGTCCGCTTATGATTTATGAGAACAAATGTGTTTGGACTTATTACCAACTTGATATAATCCTATGGGGTCACACACAATAGAACGAATTGTTAAAAGGGAAAAAGGGTGATTTTTGGTCTGACCGTGCCAAATAAAGAGCACGACCGTGCCAATTGGCAAGACCGTGCCGATTATAAAGCACGATCGTGCCAATAATGATCAGGCGGGGAGTGCCCGTGAGCACCAATTGGCACGACCGTGCTAGTTTTAGGGCACGACCGTGCCAAAGGTGCCTAGGCCAATTTCTTGTGTTTAATTGGGTGACGAGATTTAGGTCTTCTAGGTCATTAAAGGTTAATGACTATGGACTATAAATACATCTTTTCACCAGCCATTAACCTAATGCAACCCAATATGTTTGAGAAACATAATTCTTGATCTAAGTTTGAGAATCAAAGATCAAGAACGCATAATATTCATATAGCCTTTTGATAGAAAGAGTTTCTATGGGATCTAGCAGTCCAGATCTAGAATTGTTCTAGATATTCGTTCGCGTGTGGATACACATAATGCTCATTTAGAAATAAATAATGAATGCCACTTGCATTAGAGCTCTTTAACTTGTCATTTTAAAAATTAACTTTGTTAATAAAAAAATCGACGCATCATAAGGCTTGAGAAGTACTCCCTCTATCCCAAAATACCTTGCACTTATTACCGCTTTGGGTGTCCCATTGGTAAGTCCCCTTTTCTAAAATGGACACTTTTTTTTATTATTATTATATTCAACTAATCACATACTTAACATTAACTAGCCTAATTAAAATATTGATCAACTTAACTCAATTTACATTAAATTCTAAATTTTCACCCCCAACCCATTTTCTCAAACTTCACTCTCTCTATCCACCACAAATCTAGAGAGAAGCTTCTCTCTAGTTTTCCACCACCGCCCTCTCCCCGCCACCGCCCTCCACCTTCACAACCACCACTGTCACCGTTCACCTGCGACACCCCTCTTCCAGGTCCTCTCTCTCTCTCTCTCTCTCTCCATCTCTTCTCCTTTTCTCTCTTCACTCTCTGCCACCACCACGACGTCCTTACAGGCCATCTCTCGCCGCCGCTACAGGTCGGATCTCTCTGCCGCTTCAGGTCGGCTCTCTCCGCCCTTTCCCTCTTGAGCAGTTGTGCTTGTTCGTGTGTTTGTGAAAAGTTGGATTTTGGTTTAGATCTAGAAACTAGGTTTTTCTTCCCATCTCTATTGTGTGTTTTTGTGCTTGTGTGTGTGTGTGTGTTTTTGTGTGGTGTTTGTCCAAATCTGTAACCCCCTTTCCCACCTCTCTCTTTCTTATCTTTTGTCTGTGTGTGTTTATGTTTTCAGATCTTGATCTCTGTGTATTTGTGTTTATGTTTCAGATCAAGATATGTTTGTGTGCGTTTGCAAACCGGATTTTTTGTATTTATGTGTCTTGAATCAGATCTGAAATTTGTTTTGTGAGTTTACTGTGTTGAACACATCTCGTTTTTGTGGTGGAATGTTTGATTTTTTTTTCTAGAGTTGGTTTTGGGGGAAACTAGTTTCCCCCTAATGTTAAAAAAAGACCGGTTTTGGACAACCAGCAAACCAACTCCTACCTTTTCTGAACCGGTTCTCGCTCATTAAAAAAATTAGGGTATAAAAAGTTAAAAACACGCAGTAGCAGGGCAGTCGTAAAGAAGAAAACAGAGGTGCCGTTCTTCCGCTATTTCTCTCTCTCTGTCGCCATTGAAATAGGAGATGGAGATAGAGACATTGGATGAAAATGTCGAATTAGAGGAGATATCTATTACAAACGACAATGAAAATGAAGATATGGAGATCGAATCAAGTAAATTTAATCTGCATTATTTTCTATTTGAAATTGAAATTGATATTCGAATGAGCTAATTGATCTTATTGAAATTGATTTTCTCCTTATAGAAGATTGAGATGGAGATGGAGATGGAGATAGTAGATCACAAATGTTATTGAATCAGAGGATAATGAGATTGAAAAAGACAATGAAGATCAATTGGAAGAGATGAATATCTTCATTTGGCTCAAAAACACCAGATCTACACTTAATTTGAATCATGTGGTCGTTTGCTGCTCAAATTGAAATATAGATGTTCAAACTGCTGAAATTGAAATATAATTGATTTAGTGTAACTTGTTGCTTTAGTATAGTAACTTGGTGTTTTGGTATTGTAACTTGATGTTTTAATACAGTAACTTGGTGTTTTATTAGTGCAACCTGGTGGTTTATCAAGTTATGTTGTATCAGATCTATACTTGGTATTTTAGTAGTGTAACTTGTTGTTTGAACAAACAAACATGATATTATAATAACGATGCAATTTTTATTGAAATGAGCATTTTGAACATCAACTTATAATATAACTTGGTATTGTTTTAGTATTGTAACTTGGTGTTTTAGTATTGTAACTTGGTGTTTTAGTATTGTAACTTTATGTTTTAGTACAGTAACTTGGTGTTTTATTAGTGCAGTCTGATGATAATCAAGTTATGTTGTATCAGATCTATACTTAGTATTTTAGTAATGTAACTTGGTCTTTTAACAGACAAACTTGATATTATAAAAAACAACAAGTTAATAACTTAAAACAATAAGTTTGGACTTAAAAACAATAAGTTTGTATTTCAAAACAAAACGTTACAATTTCACTGACTAGCACCCTTTCTAGACCTAGTTTGTCTGACATATGTTGCAGTCGAACTACCAGCTTTCTTCCTCTTCTACTCGTTGTCTTTGCTCTCAACAACCTTGTCAATGTGGTCATGTTTGATTGCCGGAAAGTCTTCAACTTTATTCGACAAAAACTCTCTTTGCTTGTTTAAATCACTGAGAAACAAGTACCAAACTCAAAATACCTAATCAAGAATCAAAAAAACCGAACAAAAAAATACTTGAATCAACAGAATAATCGAACAAAATAGAGTGAGAATCAAGCAAAAAAAAAAAAACTTGAAATCAACACATACCTCTATCACGCCTTGACTTCACTACGCCTTTCCTTGTTATTTTGCTTATAATCAAATGGTAATTTGCGTCAAATAGAGTGAAATTAACGAATGACAGAAGGAGAATCAAACAAATTTTACTTCAAATTGGAAAAATTGAACAAAAGAGTAGAAGGTTAAAGGCAGTCTTCACCGTTGGAAAGAAAGACGGCGCTGTGTGTTTTTGAGAGAGAAAAGGTACGCGCTTAATTAGGTTTACCGGTTTAGTAAACCGGGTCAAAAGGACGACGTGGATTTCAATTGTGTGTGACGGCTTCCTCTTCGAAACCAGACTTTTTTTAAGTTTGGGGGAAACTAGTTTCCCCCAAAATTTTGTGTTTTTTCTAAAACTTTGCAGAAACGATGTTAAAATTGGTTGTGACTGGTACTCCGATTTGTGTTGGTCGGCGGTGGTGACTGGTGGTCGGCGGTGCCGACCGGTGGTGGTCTGTTGTGTACTGGTGGTGGGCAGTGTAGTAGGGGCAATAGTGGTGCTTGTGTAATAGTGGTGGACAATTTATTTTGAATTAATATAAAAGTTAAGTAAAAAATCTTCTAATTAATGTTAAACCCACCTCAATTAGCAATATATTTGAATATATATACTCATTTCTTAATTTTTGTGCATTTCTAATGGTACAATCTGTTTTGGGACCGAGGGAGTATTTGATAACATCAACTGAAATAAATATTCTTTTTGAATGAAAAAATAAATTTTATTTTGAAATAGAGAGATTATACTTTTAATATAATTTTGAGAAGATAAAAAAAACATTCATATTTTTAAGAAGTTTTATTTCCCTTTTCAATAAATAAAAGTTTTATTTTCATACACAAAAAGAAAAGGGTATTACTGTATTACATAACTAGATTAACGCCCGTGCAATGCACGGTTTCTTTAAGATTGTTAAGAATTTTACTTTTAATAACATATTACTTTTTACAATGTATTCATCATTCTATAAATTTATCTATAAAATAAAATAAAATTATAGACTCTAATTGATTCAGCTCAACAATGAATTCATTACACAAAAATATTGAATAAAAAGGAATTTATAAATTTTAATCAATTCATCTGAGAACGTCAAAAAAATGATTTTAGGTGAAATGTTTTTTATGCAAGATTATATATAATACTATTAATTATTTATAGGAGTTTATTTTTTTCACCGAAAGGATAGGTAAAAAAAAACATAGTTGCCACGGCTCATCCTAATTTTTAAATGAAAGATATTCAATAAAAGATGAATTATACACACTAATTATTATAGGCATGCATTCTATTTAATTATATTAAGATATTTGTTTTACATATTTTTTTTTGGAATAAATAACATAATTGTTCAACTATTTCAATCATATTATTAAAAAATCGGAGCAAACATCAATTTTAATTCTACATTTTCAAATCATTTTTAACTATTTTCTCTCCGTAATCTTAGCTTTTCTATATAGTAATATTTTTATATTCCTAGCAATTAATATTTTAATCTTAATAATTGTCATGAATATTAACTACATCAAAATACTATCACCAATTATTATATACAAGTATACAACGAATATATTGGCATGTAAATCAGTTAAATTTAATATTTAAGAAATTTTAAAATTACTATTTCTAGTGTGTGGAATTGTGTTTATTGGGTATGTAAATAACTTTGAATTGAATAATTAAAATAAATAATGGAGAGGGAGTAATTGTAAATAGGGGTGGATTGATAGGTATACCGAGTGTATTTTGCTTGTACCGTATACCAACCAAGTATGATTTAGTACACAAAAATATGTATCAGTACCAACCACAAAAGTCGGTATACCAAGTTTATTGGTACGGTTGATATTCGGTTGGTACGGTTGTACGTTATATATACCAAATGTAAATGAAGACAAACGAAATTGCATTTGATTATTTTTTTTTAGACTTTCTTGTCTAGAATAAAAAAAAACACATTATAACATAAAAATAGACCTCAAATACAAATTATAAAGTCTTGAAGCTAAAGAAAAGTAAAACAATTGAAGTCTGCAAACTAAACAATACAGCGACTCTAAATAATATTCACCATGACTTCAAAACCAAAAGATTACAATAAGGCAGTTTGATTTTTTTTCCCCTAAATCGTAATAAAGTAACTTAAGGTTAGAAAAATGAAATTAATGTTTGATACTCCATTCATCCCAAAATATTTGTAGTTTTAGAACACGTATTAAAAAAAAAAACCAATAAATATCAAATAGACCAAACTACCCTTTGAATATTTCAAGTACCTAGACAATTAGACGGAGTATTATATATGTGTGTGTTTATATATATATATAGGTATGTGCTCAAATGAGAACCTAAATATCGTGAGAACCGTGAGAACTTAATGTATCCAATGATGTATCCAAGTGCACATTGGATACATTAGTTTTTACCTAATGTATTCAAGTAATGTATCCAAGTCAAGTAATGTATCCAATGATGTATGATGTATCCAAGTGAACCATTTGATACATTAGTTTTTTTACCTAATGTATCCAAGTTCTCACGGTTCTCACGACCATATATATATATATATATATTTATATATATAAAGTTGGTACATGGTATACCAACCAAAGTTGATATTGTATACTGTGTACCAACCAATTAGACAAAAATGGTACAGTACTACCTACCAAAAGGTTCGGTATACTGACTTGTTTATACCAATTATAATTGGTACGATTGGTATACGGGTTGGTTGGTAAGGACGAGTACAATTTGCCACCCCTAATTGTAAAAGACCAATAATTAATGCAGGTAGTAATGGATTAATTAGTTTTAACTTAATTAATTGACTTAATAAATGATTGCTGATCACTGCAAGTGGTTTTGGATGGAAAATTTTGCCTCAGAAGCCGACATGTCCTGATGTTAGCTGGTTTTGTTTTAGTAATAAATAGGTAGATAATAGGCTAATGTGGCTAAAAAGTGAAAATGCATAGCATTATGATTTAATTGGGCCTGAGAGGCTGAAATGTGAAAATGCATAGCATTATGATTTGGTTGGGCCTATATGTGATAATGGGCTAGTAGGCCCGTTTTCTTTTCTACAAACAAACGACAAATCAAAATCATTTACAATAATAAAAGAGATGACACTTTAAAAAAAATCAAAGGCTCATCCCAAATATGAAAAGTAAGATTCAATACATCACAACCGCTTGGTGCAACACGGCAGCGACATAACTGATGCAAACAGTTGCAAATCCTAAACAAGTTACCTCCTCCCTCATGTCTTGTTCTAGCTCAATTCCAAATTGTGTTAAAAGAAATAAACCGTACCAACTAATTTTTGTGAAGCGATAACGAATTAAGGAAATCGAACTTTTCTTGATCAAATTTATTACAAAGAGAGAGTCGCGACGCTTTATACACAGGTGAAGGTAACGAAAAACGATATAAAGAAGAAAGCATACAATTACACAACAATATCCTAATTTACATCAACCAGCCTCATTCTACAAACATTTTCTCACAGTAATTTACACATGTGCCCTTCACTTCATGAAATCCTTCAATAGAGAAAGTTATGAAAGTAATATATGGAGAGAGTGAGAGGAGGATGCTTACTCTGTGGCTGTAAGAACTGATGGTCCTTCAACCTGACAAATATCAAGCACCCAACTTTATAGTAAGAAGTTTATATATGTGGTTCAAACTGAACATCTTAAATTCGACCGAATAATGCATCATTCATCATTTATATGATCACGAAAGACTTGTCCTTGAACAGCCACATAATTTTAGTTGAGTAGGTTTTGGGGAAACTAATTACTTCTATGAGTTATACAAAGTCGACTTTTTGTTATAATTTCACCCTTAGAATAGAGAGTTTTAAGCCTTAAAACAGTGACTTTAGGCCTTAAAACACCTAGTCCGTATATTTAAGAACATGACTTTTTATAACTAACTTATAGAGAAACTAGTTTCCCCCAAAGTTCGTGTAGCACCAGGTTATACTTTTTTTTTTTTTTTTTTTTTTTTTTTTTTTTATCATAAATGATAAAAAAGAAAATGATTTATTAGCACGGGCGAGAGTCTGACATCTGTTATTCATACATCCGTGCTGGCCACTTATTCACGTTTCCATTCTGTCATTTTCAATCTTCTGTATGAAGGAAATTTGTGGGGGAAAGACGATTCCATTTGGGATAGATCTATCAATCCCACTTCAAAAGAAAAAAAAAAAAAAAAAAAAAAGAGCTCACAAAGGCATCTCTGTTTTTATGTCTCGTGTAATCTTCTCAGGATGAAAAATCTAAAGATGCCTATTTAGATGATTCTTAAAATCGCTTGATATGATCTAAAATAAAAAGAAAGCTTCCTAGCAGATAGAACTATCTCGTTATGCAAATATTTAAGACTCAAGCGAATGATACTATACTGTAAATCAAATTACCATGAACTTTGCTCCCCAGATTTCTTCCTCGGGGGCAGGAACAGCTGTGATCTTGTTCTTGGGATTCTCATAGCTTCTCAGTTCACCAACTGCCGTGGAATAAAAGCATCCTGCAAATATCCAGTTAAGCCTTTTGTTAGATAACATTATCTTTGTGGATGTCGTTCTCGGGTTAGTTTCACTGCCCACCCCTGAAGTTTGGATAACTCTCATTGTCCACCTGAGGTTTAGTTTCATATCACTTCCCCCCCCCCCCCTTTGCAACTTTATTGATGCAAATATGACTATTTAGCCCCCAAGTCTTTAAAGTGTCTTGGAATATAATCCCTCCGTCTCATTTTAAACTTCAACAATTTCCATTTTTGTTGTCCCATTTTAAACTTCAAAACCTAAAAAGGAAAGTTTTTTATACTTCTTTATTTGTGGCCCCACATGTCATACTCACAACAATTATCCACTAACTATTCCCTACCCCACTTTCTCTCTCCTACCAAACCATCTACACACACAATACATCACGAAGTTTAAAATGGAACGGAAGGAGTACAGTGGCGAGGCTAAGGCAAGCCGAAGGGGGTCAATCGACCCCCTTAAATTTTAGAATGTGTCAATTTTAGTACTTTCAAAATTTTAGAAAATGACATTTTACTACTAAAAAGAATGGATTTAAACATTTTGACCCCCTTAATTTTGAAAACAAATTGCACTAAATTATAATTTCGACCCCCCTTCTATACGAAATTTGTATATCACAATTATTATAATTATCTCAAAGCAACTTCGACCCCCTTTCTAAAATTTTCTGGCTTCGCCACTGAAGGAGTATATTGAGAGATTCAGGGATAAAATAGTCATTTTTCGTATATAAAGTTGACACAAAGGGGGCTGTGAGACTTGCATGTCCAAACCTCACCGGTAGGCAGTTAAATTTGCCCCATTTAACTCAAGAGTAACTGTTCAGCTTCTATTGTTGAATTGACCATGTTTTGGATCCATACTTACAAAAATAAAATAAAATGCAGTTTTATAAAATAAAACTACGGTCTTACAGTCTCTGTCCAAAATGAATGTCCATTTTCATTTTTAATCAAGAACAAAAATGTATGTATTCATTTTGGGACGAAGATTGCAGTTAACACAAAGGTGTATCTTTTTTTAATAGTTTTGTTATAATGTGTGAGGAGCAATGCTAGGGGCACAAAACAAAGTCACAAAATCTTGCTCACACAGTGAGTTGGCGATATTTTATTGGTTGCATCGATAGTGGACCTGCCACACTCTAATTAAAAACACCAATAAAATCATTACACCTAGGATTTTGTAAGCAAGATTTTGTGACTTTTTTGTGCCCCAAGTATTATTCATGTGTGAGATGGCACGTCATAGAAGCGTAGATAATTAGCTTGTACCTTGAGGGAAAGAAGCAAGTGATTTGCCACAAGCACCTTTAAGCAAATCAGCATCATTAGCAAATGCCACATACCCATCAGCAGTGATTCCCCAATACAGCGGAACCTTACCAACTTGATCCTGTCAACATTACATACCAACCACAAATTCTTAGCAAAGTCCTAAAAAGTAACAAAAACATTCAACACGAAATTGAGTGGATCGATCAGAAGACTTACAGCAGCCACGAACAATGTGGAGGTTGACTTGTCAAAGACGACAAAGGCGAAATTGCCCTCGAGGTGGCCCACAACATGGTTAGCAGGGTAAGGGGCACGGTCACGAAGAGCTTTGTAAGCTTCAATAACCAAAACTACCTCGTTTGCGGACTTTGAGAGGCCGTATTGTTGCTTCAGACTACCTAAATTGTCGAGTGCGCCCTCGAACAAGCAGAATATCTCGTCCTTGACTGCAAATGACCTGCTATTTCCATTACCAGGTTAGGTACAATATTCTAGTGTAAGATGGTATAATTCTTTATTGAAACTAAGAAGATAACATGGGTCCGTTACGATAAATTTTGCTTGTGTATAATCCCACAATCGTAATTTGTTAGTTTTTGGATGGAAAGTTGACATGTGCAATTCACATGTCATTTTTTTTCTAGTGTATGTCTGCCAAATAATATGAATCCAAGTATAAGAACTGAATTGCGTAAATTACATGAATGAAATTTAAGGGATGTAAATACCAAGAAATAATAATTTTGTTCCAGTTGAAACTGTAATTTATTTTTGGATGCAAATTCAAAATAAACTTTATTTTAAAGTAAATGTGATCCCACATTTCTGATTGAACAGCAGGCTATCGTATTAGTTAACATTACTAATCTTAACCTGCAATGAAGATGTATTTTCTAAGAAAATTTCATCAGGAAATGAGACCCATTTTTAACTAGATTACTTAATTCATCTTGACCAAATTTAATGGTTAAATGTATAACTTCGATACTATAAAAGACTCCCCTAAAGATAAATAGATAGTCATACTTGTTACGCATATTCTACCAACTCATGAGACAAAAAAGATGAGATTGGATAAGATAAGGGGTGTGAGTGACCCACCTAATGGTCCATTCGAGTCAGATCTTCCCAAGAGCAATGCTAGGGGCACAAAATAAAGTCACAAATTATTTCTCACAAAACGAGTTGACGATATTTTATTGAGAGCATCGATAATGGACCCGCCACACTCTAATTAAAAACACCAATAAAATCATTACACTTTGGATTTTGCGAGCAAGATTTTGTGCCCCTAGTATTATTCCTACCCCAAAGTGAAAAAACGAAAATTTATTAGTCATAAAAAGAAACAAGTGAAATAATCGCTCTATCAATCTTAGGTTTAGCTAAAGGTCGACACAAAGGACATGAGTTAGTGGAAGAAAAGACACACTATTACCCTTTTAACTTTCACGACATGTTAACTTTGTTCAGTTCAGTTTCATAATTTTATTTTGCCCTAGTGTAACTTGGTTCGACTTCTGCAGTTCTGTCAAAACACATGTTCAAAATACATCCAAACTAACACCCATCAAAAAATTTAACGGCTTCTATTCAAAAGTTAACTTCCATCAAAATTTAACACATTCCATCCACAAATTAATATGCGCACCTCACTTGAAAGGTATTAGTCATTTTCATTTGGGCAGGAGTAAAGGGACATATTGAGTTAAAGCACAACATAAAACAATTAAGCAATTCAAGCCTTGTATATAATGAAATGTTTATCTCAAACTTTATTATTTATCATATGAGGAATGTTAACTTTCAGATTAGATTTGTTAAAAAGAACAGATGAAAGTTATTTTTGGGATGATACTCGTTAAATTTTTTGATGAAAAAGCAGAAATGGAATCAATTTAAAGTTATTAGAGAAGAAGCTGTGCTAAAATGGAATTTGATAAAAGATGAAAGGACAAAGTCAAACTTTACTTCAACTTAGAGAACATTTTCTGAAAAAAACTATGACACATGTATGGTGCAGATTTAAGCAAATATCCCTCAAGAGAATTCCAGAAAATGCCAGAAAAATTGTTAGAATCATTGAAGAAATGAGCAAGTCTTTCCAGTATCAGGACCCATATCATGCACACACCTATAATGACTTCCCAGTTTTGGATCATCCTATTTTTATTTTTGAGAAAATTCTGGATTATCCCATTTTTTATTTTAATTTATTTTTGAGAAAATTTTGGATCATCCTATTGAACAATTAATTTTCCTAAGGTTAACAATTTCAGTACGAACCGACCAATCAACGGCATAATGAACAGTTTTGAGAACCCATTGATATATAAAATTCTGCTGTCCAAATATATATCCTCAAATTGCATGTACAAGAAAATAAATAAACAAATCAATGATTTTTAAGGTTTGAAATAAATACTGCTGAAACAAGCATGTCCAATAATACTCCCTTTGTCCTTCAATTATCCTTCCCATAGTTACCAGGAACGTGGGACGTTTCGGGACGCGGGACGGGTACGGGAACGAGGAACGTGATTTAGTAAATTTTGGGTACGCTAGGGGTAAGATCAATTGGGAACGTGGTACTCTCTCTCTCTCTCTCTCTCTCTCTATATATATATATATATATATATATATATATATATATATACACACACTTTTAGGGAGATAAAAGAGTATAATGTAAAGGCGGATAACCATAAAAGATTGTAAAGGCATACAAGATTCTACGTTGATGACCGTTTATTTTCCGGTACGATTGTTTGAGTACTTTGATTTGCATGCTTATCAAGAAAATAATAAATAATTGATAAATATTTTAACTGAGTTGATGATATACTTGTTTTAAAAAATATTCAAATTCAAGTAGTTTAAAATAGATAAGTAAAGTTTTATTTTTTTTTAGAAGTATCTCAACACTGGGAGGACAAAGTTGTCTAAAATACAAAACGTACGTACATCATTCGTCATTTTCGGGAATGATAATCTTATTGAGAGTATTAAAAAAAAAAACTCTCCCGTCCCAAAATTATCTACCTTATTTTACCGTTACTACGAACGAAATGAAGTTTGAGCAATAATTGTTAGATTGATTTAATTATTTAAGCGAAAATAAAAAAATTGTTATTAATAGTATTGTTGATGGTGTATTAGTAATAAAGTTTAGATTTTCATTTGTATAATTAAATCAACTTAAAATTATTGCGTGAAAAAATCATTTTAGTAATTTTAGTAGCGAAGGAGTAATAATACTCTCACTCAGAAAAAATGAAATACAAGTTAACTTAGACCAGAATGTCAAACTCTCAATTCAACATATGAAATATAAATTCAAATACTCAACAATAAAAGGAGCAAATTATGCTATGGTAACTCTTGAACAAAAACGGGTGTGAGACGGTTTTACAAGTGAGACGGATCTTGTCGAGAGACTATATGGTTTGCCCACATATGACCGGGGCGGTCAAGTCATTTCCTCTCGAGATCCGTCTCAAACAAAACTTCCTCTAATTCTTCATCTTCCACTTTTCGTCCATCGATTTCTCATGAGCCAAACAGAAAGTTTGATCAGTACATGGACCAAACTTCCTCGAACGTGTGATTGAACTTTTATCATAGCTTTCAATTCAAAATCAAAATTCATCATCAGTCCCATGGACTGGCCAGATCGTATTATTTCCAAATTAATTTCGAATTACAGTTTAATAGAAATCGTTTCACAAGTGATTGCAATTGCGATAATTACCTGGGTGCGGAAGGTGACTCGTTACTATGAGTGTAAGCCAAATGAACATCGTCGCCGACCTGCATGGACACCGCGGCGGCGTTGGATTTCAGGAACCGGTTAACCAGCGCCGTCGACGTGATCTTCGGTGACGGTGTTCGACTGCCGGCAGCCACCAGCTCCTCCGGTGGTGATACAATTGAGCTGCTGAATACCCCCAACATACTTGTAGTTTGCACAACGATCAACTCTCTCTCTCTCTCTCTCTCTCTCTCTCTCTCTCTCTCACTATACGTATAGGCAATTAGACGGTGAGATTTTACTGAAGGGTAAAAGAAGACATGGGAGAGTGATCGGAGAGAGGTTCTGCAATATATACAGAGAAGGGGATGGGGGTATTATTGTCATTTCGATAAAATTGCCATCCACTAAAGGAAAAATTGGTCATGTGTTTTTGGACCCACTTGGAAGGCGATAATCTCTGTTTCAGATAACGACGTATTGTGGGTCCTACTTGGTCCCACAATTTCTTAATAATGATTAAGGTTCTTTCAAAAAAAAAAATAAAAAAAATGATTAAGGTTAATATTTTTGGACACAAAATTTCGGGGGAAACTAGTTTCCCCCTAATGTTAAAAAAAGACCTGTTTTGGAACTGGGCATTTAAGCTGGCTTCTTTAGGAACCGGTTCACAAACAATATCACACATCTTTTTGTGAGTAGGTTATATTCTCTTTACAATGCAACGTATCATTCAAAAACAACTTTACATTTTCTTCTTTCTCTCTCTCTCTCTCTCTCTCTAACCTAACCGGTGAAAACTACCATCTTAATTTCGTCGTTCAGTCGTCAATTCCTCTCGATTTTGAAGCGATTTTTGATTATCGTCGTTCGTTCGTTAATTTCGCTCGATTTGAAGCAAACTACCATTTGATTTAAAGCAGAATGAGGATGAAATCAGTAGCGAAGCCCACAACAAAGAGATCTGTATTGAAGAATAAGAGAGGCGTGATGGAGGTATGTGTTGATTTCAAGTTTTTTCGCTTGATTCTCAGTCTATTTTGTTCGCTTATTGTGTTGATTTCAAGCATTTTTTGTTTGTTTTTTGTGATGTTTGATTAGGTATTTTGAGTTTGGTACTTGTTACTCAGCGATTTAAACAAGTAAATGGAGTCTTTGTTGAATAAAGTTGAAGACTTTCGGGCAATCAAACATGATCACATTGACAAGGTTGTTGGGAGCAAAGACAACGAGGAGAAGAAGAGGAAGAAAGCTGGTAGTTCGAATGCAGTATATGTCAGCAAACTAGGTCTAGAAATGATGTTAGTCAGTGAAATTGTAACTTGTTGTTTTGAAATCCAAACTTGTTGTTTTAAGTTATTAACTTGATGTTTTTATGCCTAAACATGTGTATTAAGTTGTATTAAAAGCATGTTCAAACTGCTTGTTTCAAAATAAATTGCATGGTTATTATAATATCAAGTTTATCTGTTAAAACACGAAGTTACACTAATAAAACACCAAGTATAGATCTGATACAGCATAACTTGATTAACCACCAGTCTGCACTAATAAAACACCAAGTTACTGTACTACAATATCAAGTTAGAATAGTAAAACACCAAGTTACTATACTAAAACAAAACCAAGTTATATTATAAGTAGACGTTCAAAATGCTTATTTCAATAGAAATTGCATAGTTATTATAATATCAAGTTTGTTTATTAAAACATAAAGTTACACTACTAAAATACCAAGTATAGATTTGATACAACATATTTGATTAACCACCAGGCTGCAATAATAAAACACCAAGTTACTGTAACTAAAACATAAAGTTACAATACCAAAACATCAAGTTCCTATACTAAAACAACAAGTTACACCAAATCAATTGTTTCAGTTCGCCAGGTTGTCTCTTGTCTGCCCATGGATTCAGCATTCTGTTTCAATTTGAGCAGTTTGAACATCTCCATTTCAATTTGAGCAGCAAACGACTACAGGATTCAAATTAAGTGTAGATTTGGTGTTTTTTTTTTAGCCAAATGAAGATTTCCATCTCTTTAAATTCATCTTCATTGTCTTTTTCAATCTCACTATCCTCTGATTCAATGACATTGTTTCCACCATCTCCATCATCTATAAGAAAAAGATCGATTTCAATTAGATCAAGTAGCTCATTTGAATATCAATTTTAATTTCAATTAGATCAAATTGATGAACAAAATATTTAGATTCAAACCTGATCAATCGTTTTTGAAGCTTCCATCTGCAACTACAATGGCGAGAGAGAGAGAGAGAAAGAGAGAGAGAGAGAGAGATGGCGGAAGGAAGAAACTGGGCTGAGAAGATGATGCGTGTGTGCTACTGTGTGTTTGGTAGGTTTTATACCCTAGTTTTAATAAGTTGAACCCCATACTATTAAACCGGTTCATTAACAACCGGTTTCTCCTACTTTCCTTCAAAACATGTATTTTTTTAACATTAGGGGGAAACTAGTTTCCCCCAAAACCAACTCATTTTTGGGATCTAGCGGCCAAACGACGAGCTAAGTAATTTAGCAGCTTGCATCAAATAATGCTATTTATTTTTTAGTTTTTAAAAAATGTATTATTTTTGTCCCATTTTAAAGTTCTTATTTTTTTTGGCATGTCTCAATTAAAAGTTCTTACTTTACTTTATTACCTAAAATGGACCATGAGACACATCTGTCATTCTCACAACAAAAACTTCATACCCACTATCTCTTTCCTACTTTACTTTTCCCACTCACAACATTTACTTTATCTTAAACTCTGTTCAAAGTCAAACTTAGAACGTTAATTCGGGACGGAGGGAGCATATTTTTCTATTTCAAAATATGTATCGTTTTAGAGTATTTTAAAATACATGTTTTAAACTTTTTCATACATATTAAGAAATGCAATTAATACATACTCTCTCCGTCCCATAACTATATAGACAAATTGTACGGGAATTAAGGGATGTATAGTAATGTAAAGTTGTTGTAAGTGTGAAAAGTGAAATAGGAGAGAGAATGTATGGTAGAGAATAGTAGGTTGATTGGTGTTGTGAGTATAAAAGTAAAATAGAAAAAAAAATGAGTGGGAAGAATAATATTCATTCTTTGCCATTTTAGCAAATTGTAACTTATCAATGGAACACCCTAAAAGGAAATTTATCCACATTATTATGGGACGGAGAGAGTATTAATAAGACTTATGTGCCCCTAACAAAATCCAATTTCCTAGGCAGTTTAAATGCATATACAAGAGATAGTTCATCATTAATGAATAAGGGTATACTGCCTCCGTCCCAGCTCATTTGACACTTATTTCCATTTTAGTATGTCCCAACTCACTTGTCACTTCCCAAAATAGCATACTTTTTATAATGTTATATTCACTCTACCCCACCACTCATTATCGCTCTTCATTTTCCACCACTCAATTTATTCAACCAACATACTATTTACTCCACTCATTCTCTCTCTCTTCATATTCTACCATACATTTTCCTTATTTTAGTTATTTTTCCTTAGTTATTGTGCTCACCTCTTGAGTGTCAAGTGAGGTGGAACGGAGTGAGTATTAGGTAAACAAGAGTAAATATTCTTTGAAAATAGTAAAATGTAAAGTTTTGTGCAACAAAAATTAACTCCTAAAAAGTTATGTATTTTGAAATAGAGTGAGTAACATATTTTTTAAGTATTCAAATAATGCAACTATTTTTTTTAATTAACGCTGTTAATTGCTTAAACGAAACGATGATGTGGCAAATTAGGTGTTAAAATTCTAACGAATGTTGATGTGCAATATAACTTTCCACATGATGTGGCAAATGAAGGTACAATGAATGTATTATTTAGTACAAAATAATAGCTAGTACTTAATAACAACCTAAATGTCCCTATGCCTATAACTTCAACCGGGTTCCCAGCTCCCATATAGATGAATCTTTCATATTCGCTAGGTCTTCGGTAATTCAGGCAACCCTGCATAGACATACTTATGTGAGTTGTTGCACCAGAATCCAACCACCATGTATATGTAGGAATTGAAACTAAATTAGCCTCAGTACAAACAAGAACAAATGACATACCTTTCTTAGCACGCCAAGCGTGATACTTAGGGCAGTCATACTTCATGTGCGTTAGGTCCTTGCAAAAGAAGCACTTCTTTTCTTTATGATCGTTAGATCCTTTAGGCTTCTTGTTGCTTGTCACCGCAATTTCTTTCCCTCTTCTCTTAGTCCCATGAGAAGAGGTCGATGCTAAATGAGCACTTTCTACCTTAGATTGCTTCAACCTATATTCCTCTTGTGTCAGGTGTGAAATTAATTCATTAATATTCCACTTATCCTTTTGACAATTATAGGTCACTTCAAAGTGAACAAACTGAGGAGGAAGAGAGATCAAAACTAAATGCACAAGAAGATCTTCTGATATCTCTAACTTAAGTGCTTTTAGCTTTGTCGAAAGATGAATCATTTCTAGTATGTAGTCCTTAAGATTTCTGGCACCCTTATACTTCATGGAAACAAGTTTCCTTAGGGTAGAACTTGTTTCCGACTTTTTGCTTTTTGCAAAGTGTTCTTCAAGGGTCTCAAGAAAAGTCTTAGCATCAACGTCCTCGGGAACACTGTTCAAAAAGGTTTCCGGGACGACATTTTTCATAATCATTAGGCTCACGCGATTGGAGCATTTCCATTTCTCAGTATATAAGCGGTCCTCAGGGGTGATTTCATCATTAAGAGGAATAAGAAACGGCTACCTAAATGAGAGATCTATGTCCATACAGCCTAAGATCATTACAATTTTATTTTTCCAAGTTTTAAAGTTTGTCCCATTAAGCATTGGAATAGTACTCATCGCAGCAGTGATTGACGAAGCATTAAGTAAATCTGATGGGAATCAAGAACAAGAATGAATTCAAAACATTATAAGTAACTGTTGGGTTTCCAAGTTACATGCGCAGCGGAATTTAGCAATTAAAATTTTTATGAAACCCAAAGCCATGGATCCGTTCATATGATTAAATCAAATACAACATAATGAATAGAGGAAAAAAAAAACTAACCCTTGATGTCTATGAATTCTAGCTTTGAATTTGGTGAAGAACTTGAAGCTTTATCACAGACAAAATTCACGAATTTTGAAGATGATAAAATTCACCCTCTAGCGGTATCCACACCACGAACGAATATCAAGGAGCTTCTTGATCTTTGTTGCTAGACCAATAATTATGAAACACACTTTCACAATTTAATAAACAACTATATGGAATTATTTTGTGAATTATTTTGTTCTTCAATTCAAGATGTCTTGGAACAAAATAATAACTCTCTCAAACTCTTTGGAGGCACACAAAACACTAGGGCTAATGGTCTGGCCGAACTTGGCTTTTTATACACAATTAAGACCTATTCCAAATAGGAATCTTGTGCCAAAAACCTTCCCAAATCGAATTAGGAAATATTCTGCCGCCTAGACCAAGCGCCCGCCTGGTACCAACCGAGCGCCCGCTCGCTGCCAGAAAATCCAGAATTTTCCAAAAATTCCTTTGAGGTCCTTCGACCCTAAATTCCAATACAGTCCTTTTATTTAAGATTCGTTCTATTGTGTGTGACCCTCTAGGATTATACTAAATTGGCAATGGGCTCAAACATGAAACCATAAGATATGATTAGGTTCTAGCAAACCGTCATACCTACCCAAATAGTATAACTAGATACAAGTTCGCATTCCTTTAGAATATGTCACAAACCTTTTGTCCACGATGTCATTGAACATAAGTCATGGTCAAACAGTCAACTTGTCTTGTTCAATACTTTCTCGATTCCGAATATGTTGATAATTCAAATGCTATTGATCCAATCAATCCATTTGAGTCCGGCCGAACATTTCATCAACATCATTCCTTCGAGGGGCCCAAGCTTGACATCTCTCCGTGGAGGGACAAATCCATTTAGCTTATTATTCTTCCCAACGGGAATCCGATTATGCCAATCATACCCTTTATAACTACCGTGTTAAGGTAGCGTTTGAATATGTCAAACACAATGTTCATCAAGTGGAAGACTATAATAACTTCATGTCTAAGGATTCAAATGACATAACTAATATGAGATATATGTACGACATAGACCATGACATAAATCTCATACAGCGGGTCATGTCCAGTACCTTGTTCCAAACAAGTACCCATAAATCTAACATGATCATTCCATGATCATTTAGCCTTTATACTAGTGCTTAACAAGTACTAGGGACGGAGATTATTATAAGTAAACATGAACAACAATAATAATCAAAACATATCTTTATTGATATGAAATAAATGATAACAATTACAACGTTTGTTAAACGTGCCTAGGGCACCACTACCAACAATCTCCCACTTGCCCTAGGCCTAATCTCCCATGTATCTAATACTCATGGACCTAACATGACCATCATGTTTAGCTTGTGGAAGTCCCTTTGTTAGCGGGTCCGCAACATTGTCATCAGTAGGTACTCTGCATATATTTACGTCTCCCCTATCAACGATCTCTCGAATGATATGAAAACGCCTAAGTATGTGTTTGGATTTCTGATGTGCTCTTGGTTCCTTTGCTTGAGCAATAGCACCATTATTATCGCAATAAAGGTCTATTGGATTAGCAATACTAGGAACCACTTCAAGTTCAGTTATGAACTTCTTAATCCAAACAGCTTCCTTTGCAGCATCCGATGCGGCAATATACTCAGCTTCTGTTGTAGAATCAGCGGTTGTACTTTGCTTGGAACTCTTCCAGCTTACAGCTCCACCATTTAACATGAACACAAAACCCGATTGCGATTGGCTATCATCTTTGTCGGTTTGGAAGCTTGCATCCGTGTAAGCATTTACAACCAGATCATCTTCCATTCCTCCATAGACCAAAAACGAGTCCTTAGTTCTTCTCAAGTACTTAAGAATCGCTTTTACAGCTATCCAGTGATTTTCGCCAGGGTCGGATTGGTATCTACTTGTCATGCTCAAAGCATAAGATACATCCGGCCTAGTACAAATCATGGCATACATGATGGACCCAATTGCCGAAGCATATGGAACATCATTCATGTTCTCACGCTCATCGTTTGTCTTAGGACATTGAGTCTTGCTTAGAGAAACTCCATGTAATACGGGCAAGGTGCCTCTCTTAGAATTTTCCATACGGAATCTTCTAATGACCTTGTCAATGTATGTACTTTGGCTTAAACCAAGTAGCCTCCTTGATCTATCTCTATAGATCTTAATGTCAAGTATATATGCGGCTTCACCCGTATCTTTCATTGCGAAGCATTTTCCTAACCAAGTCTTTACGGACTGAAGTGTAGGAACATCGTTTCCAATGAGTAATATGTCATCCACGTATAAAATAAGGAATAGCACTATGCTCCCACTAATCTTCTTGTATACACAAGGCTCATCTTCGTTCTTGATGAAACCAAACTCTTTGACCGATTCATCAAAACGGAGATTCCAACTCCTTGAAGCTTGCTTCAATCCATAGATGGATCTTTGCAATTTGCATACCTTAGAATCTTGTTCAAAACCTTCTGGTTGTGTCATATACACATCCTCTTGGAGTTTTCCATTCAGGAAAGCGGTTTTGACGTCCATCTGCCATATTTCATAGTCATGATATGCGGCAATGGCAAGCAAAATTCATATAGACTTGATCATTGCTACGGGTGAAAATGTCTCATCATAGTCAATACCATGAACTTGCCTATAACCCTTCGCTACAAGCCTAGCTTTGTAAGTATGCACCTTCCCATCCATGTCAGTCTTCTTCTTGAAGACCCATTTGCATCCTATGGTTTTTACACCTTCGGGCGCATCAATCAAATTCCAAACTTAATTGTCTTGCATGGATTGCAATTCGGATTTCATGGCTCCAAGCCACTTGTCCGAATCAGGAGAAGACATCGCCTCTTGGTAGGTTGACGGTTCATCATTCTCAATGATTTCTACCTCATTACTATCCATTACGAGAAATCCATATCTCTCGGGCTCGGATCGTAACCTACTAGATCTGTGAGTTGCTTGTGTATTTTGAACAGGTTCCACAACTCCTTGTGGTTCTTGTTCTTGTTCCACTATTGGTTCAATGTTATTTTCTGGGTCTCGAATTTCTTCAAGATTTATTTTACTCCCACTGATTTCTTTGGAGAGAAACTCTTTCTCTAGAAAGACACCAGTTCGGGCAACAAACACTTTGTTGTCCTCACGGTTGTAAAAGTAATATCCTCTAGTTTCCTTAGGATATCCCACGAAAATACATTTATCATATTTGTGTGCAAGTTTGTCTGAGACAAGTCTTTTGACAAAAGCTTCGCAACCCCAAATCTTCATGAAAGATAAACAAGTTTTCTTTCCGCTCCACATCTCATATGGAGTCTTTTGAACCGATTTAGTTGGAACACGATTTAGTGTGAAAGCAGCGGTTTCTAGAGCGTAACCCCAAAAGGATATTGGAAGATCAACTTGACTCATCATTGATTGAACCATGTCTAACAAAGTCCGATTTCTCCTCTCGGACACACCATTCCATTGTGGCGTTCCAGGTGGAGTGAATTGTGAAACTATTCCACAATTCTTTAGATGATCATTAAATTCTTGACTCAAGTATTCTCCACCTCGATCTGATCGAAGTGCCTTAATACTTTTGCCAAGTTGTTTTTCTACTTCATTTTGAAATATTCTAAATATCTCAAATGCTTCACTTTTATGTTTCATTAGGTAAACATACCCAAATCTACTATAATCATCAGTGAAGGTTATGAAGTATTGAAATCCTCCCCTAGCATTGCTACTTAATGGTCCGCATACATCGGAATGTATCAACCCCAATAAGTCGCTTGCCCTTTCACTCAATTTGGTAAAAGGTGTCTTAATCATTTTTCCAAGAAGACACGACTCACAAGTATCATATGACTCTAAGTCACACGAACCCAAAAGTCCGTCCCCATGGAGTTTTGAGATACGCTTCTCATTAATATGACCAAGACGGCAATGCCACAAATAAGTATGATTTACATCATTAGGTTTAGATTTCTTATTTACATGATAGACATTATTTTCATTCTTGACATCCAAGATATAAAGGCCATTAAATAAGTTAGCAATACCATAAAGCTCATCATTTAAATAAATAGAAAATTTCTTATTCTCAATAAGAAACTTAAAACCTTCATTATCCAAACAAGAAATTGAAATAATATTTCTGCTTAAATCCGGAACATAATAACAATTGTTCAAAACAAGAATTAATCTGGAAGGTAAAGTGACTTCATAAGTCCCTACGGCTAATGCAGCAACTCTTGCTCCATTCCCCACGCGTAGATCTACTTCACCTTCTTTAAGCAGTCTCCTATTTTTTAGTCCCTGCACATTTAGACAAATGTGAGAACCACATCCGGTATCCAATACCCAAGAATCAGTGGTAGAAAGGAGAATATCTATCATATAGATACCTGAAGTCGACGCAGCCTTGCTGCTCTTCTTCTTCTTTTGCTCTTCCAAGAAAGCCTTGCAATTACGTTTCCAATGACCAATTTCTTGACAATGGAAACATATTGCATCCTTTTGTGAATCAGGTTTTGCCTCAGAAGCATTGGCAACCTTTGCCTTGCTTATTTTGGGTTTGACAAATTTTGCCTTACCCTTTCCTTTGGCACTAGCCTTCTTCCCATCATGAACCAAGAGCACGGGGAAACCTTTCTCCACAATTTTCATCTCTGCAGTTTTGAGCATCCCATGCAACTCAGAGAGATTCTTATCCATTCCATGCATGTTATAATTCATCACAAACTGATTATAACTTTTAGGCAATGAATTAAGAATGAGATCCGTGGCTAGCTCCAATGGGATTGGATAGCCAAGTTTCTCAAGGTGCTCTACATAACCTTTCATTTTAAGAAAGTGAGGACTCACTTGTTGCCCTTCATTCATTTTACAAGTAGTGAATGCAACAATGGTCTTGTACCTCTCTTGCCTAGCTTGCTCTTGAAACATGGTTCTCAACTCCATGCCTATCTCATAGGCTTCCAAATGTTCCAAACTTTGTTGGAGTTTTGAGCACATAGCAGCAAGCATGAGACAACTTACATCTCTAGAATCATTACGATGTTTCTTGTAATTGTCTCTTTCTGCCCTAGGGGCAGTAGGCGGTGGTTCAGCAGGGAGAGGCCCATCGAGAATGTACAACTTATCTTCTTGCCTAAGAACGATTCTTATGCTACGGATCCAATCCATAAAGTTAGTGCCATTCTCTTCGAGCTTATCCTTCTCAAGGATCGATCGCAACGATATTGATTGAGTGTTATTAGTCATTATCTACAAATATGCAAAATTTCCAAAATTTAATAAGTACCAATTTTCATTAAAGAAATAAATAATGTATTTTTCAAACAAAATACTCCCACTAAATTATATAACCTTTATATACATCCAATGTATAATATAATTTAATTGGGCTAAGATCCAACTTTAATTTAACTTTTGAGTCCACGGAGGCGGACCGCTCAAAACTAAATTAATTAGGTAGACGATCATGTCAATCATATCCCATATGATTCTTAGGTCATTTTTATTAGATTCTTTGAGAAATCCAATTTCCAAAGCATGTTTAATCTCATCTTTTACCTAGGCCCAAAACTGTTTTAACGCCTAATTAAGTCCAACCATTTTAAACGCATAGGAACCATTCAATTTAATGCACCTTGCGGAGGCAAGCCCACATTAAATTAATGAACCTCATCTTGCTCATACATGAATAAAATTAATACACTTCGCGGAGGCGAACCCACATCAAGATTACACATGTATAAACAAGTGTTTTAATCATGGCATGACAATGAAGGACTTAAAACTTTCTTTGAAGGTTCATCACATATAGCATATAACACATTTATGAGCACATAATATAAACATGTTACACATCAAGTTTAGCCACTAAATTAATCTCCATTAATTTAAGCATGATATTTATGTGTCATTAGTTTCTCTATAATTATGAGGATGATACTATTTCAATTTCGGTTATTATCTCCAAATCAAGACAACAAGAAGTGCGGTCGAACTAAGCCATTAGGAAACCACAATCCCGCATTAATTCAAGAAACCAAGAAAGTAGTCCATGTGGCCGAAACTAAGCAATAGATGGTCTCGATGAACGTAGGCCAATTGCATCCACAATTCCACATGGATCTCCAAACTTTGAATCAAGAACTTTGTTTCTCAATTTTAGCAATTATGAACTCTTCATAATTCTAACTTCGTTTTATCTTTGAAACTTTGATTGCGATCAATTTTAGGAAACACAATCTCGATGAACGCAGATTAGCCATCCAAAACTTGAACCAATCTAGGAATCACAAGACTAAAACAAATAGGAAAATCAAACCCCAAAATCCACACAGAAACAACCTACCCAAAACCCATTCCAGGTCAGCAAGTCTGGACTGGTTCTGTTACTGGTTTTGTTGAATTTATCAAAAATTTCATATTCAGATTTTAACCAAAATCAGAACAGATTCTGACGAGCGAGCGCCCGCCTGGTACCAACCGAGCGCCCGCTCGCTGCCAGAAAATCCAGAATTTTCCAAAAATTCCTTTGAGGTCCTTCGACCCTAAATTCCAATACAGTCCTTTTATTTAAGATTCGTTCTATTGTGTGTGACCCTCTAGGATTATACTAAGTTGACAATGGGCTCAAACATGAAACCATAAGATATGATTAGGTTCTAGCAAACCGTCATACCTACCCAAATAGTATAACTAGATACAAGTTCGCATTCCTTTAGAATATGTCACAAACCTTTTTGTCCACGATGTCATTGAACACAAGTCATGGTCAAACAGTCAACTTGTCTTGTTCAATACTTTCTCGATTCCAAATATATTGATAATTCAAATGCTATTGATCCAATCAATCCATTTGAGTCCGGCCGAACATTTCATCAACATCATTCCTTCGAGGGGCCCAAGCTTGACATCTCTCCGTGGAGGGACAAATCCATTTAGCTTATTATTCTTCCCAACGGGAATCCGATTATGCCAATCATACCCTTTATAATTACCGTGTTAAGGTTGCGTCTGAATATGTCCAACACAATGTTCATCAAGTGGAAGACTATAATAACTTCATGTCTAAGGATTCAAATGACATAACTAATATGAGATATATGTACGACATAGACCATGACATAAATCTCATACAGCGAGTCATGTCCAGTACCTTGTTCCAAACAAGTACCCATAAATCTAACATGATCATCCCATGATCATTTAGCCTTTATACTAGTGCTTAACAAGTACTAGGGACGGAGATTATTATAAGTAAACATGAACAACAATAATAATCAAAACATCTCTTTATTGATATGAAATAAATGATAACAATTACAACGTTTGTTAAACGTGCCTAGGGCACCACTACCAACAGTAACTACATTATGAATAAATGATTAATTATATCAAATGAAATCCATCAATAAGTCAATTAACATGACATCAAAATTAATCTTTGGATTGCGAGTTGATTCATAAATAATTGACTTTGATAACAAGTATTTTGAACAATGTTTGATTAAATACTTAATCTTCCTTTGGGTAGACTTAAGCATTTAACAAAATAACTTAATGTTCATTTTATTTGGCATCACATGAATGCTTCAAGTTAGTCAAATGTCAAGATTTTCTTTGGAAAATTCAAGTCATTCACATATCAACTTAAACATTCAACACTGTAACAATTTTGTGTTTAAATAACGTTAATCACTTAGGTGATAATATTATTTAAACAATGAATACAATTGTTTAAGCATATAATTAATCAAGGCTTTTTGGTTTGAAAAATGCTTGTTTTGTCCAAAAGGGAAAACAAAGATTGTGCAGTTTTTTTTTTTTAAAAAAAAAATCATAATCTGTGAACAGTGTTTGCACGGCCGAGCATAGAGAAGCGCACGGCCGTGCATCAATTTACAGAAACCTTGTTTTCTCGGCGTACAGTGCACGGCCGTGCTAAACGAAGGACACGACCGTGAAAGTCTTGAGGTCCGCCCGGGTTAGAGTCAACACCCGCCCGGACCGGTTCAAGAGGTCCGACCAGGCTATACCAAAGACCCGGACGGACTACACCCTTTCAAAAACCCACCGTTTCAAACCCTAGGTGGTCCGACCGGGCTAAACCAAACACCCGTCCGGACCAGCACATACCAGGTTACACCGGTTCAAGAATTCAAGTTGCACGGCCGAGCAAATCAAAAGACTCGGCCGTGCAGAAGGCCTTTTCTGCATTCATACTTTTTCCAAATTTTTCCCAAAAGGCATGAATAACAAGTAGATCCACATGGTATGTACTTAAAACATAAAACCATGTTATTTAGGGATAATCTTGTTTTAAAATTAATGGAATCAAGTAAGTAGATCCACATGGTATGCACTAGACATAAAACCATGTTATGAAGGGATAGTCACATTTGAACCATTGAGTTTAATGAACAAAACTTTCAAACCATTTTTTTAAATTCAAATGAAGATTATCAGTACTCTATGAATGAATTAGAGTCCCTAATCAACATCAAATCTTTATGATTCAACAGGAAAAAATGAATCAAAGTAAAGCATAAAAGCTTTCTTAAAAGAACTCAAACTCAAACCAAAATATGAGCGGGCTATGATACCAATTGATGGAACAATTTATGATCCCTGAATGCCATACTCATATTCAGAATAAGATTGAGGAAGGAGATAAAGGTGGAAGGGAGAATACCTGTTGAATCCATATTGATATCTTTCAGGAGAATTTAGATGAAGAAGAAGATGTAGGAAGATGATCTTCTAAATGACAATGTCTCTTAATTTCTCAATGTCTTCTTAGCAAAATGAAGATTATTTAGTATGAGAAAAATAAGAAATCTAGTAGTCTCTAGGGTTGATTGAAGACCCTTTATATAGAAGACAAGGTGACATTTCATTTAGGGACCACACCTATTCAATCCTAAGCAATGTTGATTTACCATTTTGCCTGTCATAAATAGATAAATCACATTTCAGGGATTCTACACATTGACTATTGTTGACTATACTTTATATTAATATCATAGACATGATTTTATTTATGGAAGTGCTAAATAACTTGTATTGCAAGCCATAATGTTCTAACATAAATCGATAAGGCACCAAACTGATCTGATTAACTAAAATATGTCATATTATATATATATATATATATACATATATATATATATATATATATATATATGTATGTATGTATATATATATGTATGTATATATATATGTATATATATATATATATACTCCCCCCGTCCCACTCGAATTAGGACAAATTTCCATTTTAGGTGTCCCATTGGAATTAGGACAACCCAAAAATGGAATTTTTTTATTTAATGGGACACACATTCACACTCACAACAACTTTCCACTCATTATTCTCTACCCTACTTTCTCTCTCCTACTTTACTTTTCATACTCACAACACTTACTCCACCAACACTTTTTCCTTAATCCTCGTGTCCAACCCAAAAATCCTAATTCGGGTGGGACGGAGGGAGTATATATATATATATATATATATATATATATATATATATATATATATATATATATATATATATGGTTTTGTTAGGATACCCTCTTCAAGTGTATCTTAACATCTAGCCCATTTTTTAATTACTGAAAAACCCTTTATTTTGTACTTGAAGCAAAATTCAAATGAGGGCTATATGGTAAATTAAGAATTTGTATTAATTACACCAAAAGCAAATACTACTACTGTGCTTTTATATCCTTGGTATTGAAATGGCGTCGGGCTCCTCCCAGCAACGAACTCATCCCTTCTTCCCCGTTATAACCTCAATTCCTTTAAGCCAACAAACAAACCCAAAAAAAAATAAAAAATAAAATAAATAAAGAACTTGTACGGTGGTGGTGCGCCACCTTTAAACATAAACAGACTCCTTCAAATTTGAGGTCAATCTTGGGTCTTTTGCTTCCGAAATCGAAAACAATCAGGGTATTGAGTATTCCAATTTGAAATATCATTTGTTAACGTAATTAGTGGGATATGATTTACCAATCATAATCAATCACAATCCCTTCCTTGTAGATAGAAATAGACTAGAATTATTTCCTTATGACATATAGCTACTCTTGTATAAATACTACAATATTGTACTCAATATTCAAGGTGAATGAAATACACATTTCCTATTGTTCACATGGTATCAGTCTGAAAACACCCTAACCCTAATTCGTGTTTTTTTTTTGGCTGCCTCCATTCCCTTCTGCATCATGCCTTCCTCTTCGAGTTCATCATCAGACTCCCTCCCTTTTGCTACCCTCATTCACATGATCACTGTCAAACTCACCTCTCTCAATTACCTACTATGGAAGAACCAGGTTTCTTCCCTCCTCTCATGCCAAGAACTACTTGTCTACGTTGATGGTTCCTTGGCTGCTCCTCCCTCTGAGATCACAGCCGAGGATGGCAAAACAATCCCAAACCCCGCTCTTATCTCTTGGTCACACCAAGATCAGAAATTAAAGAGCCTCCTTCTTTCCTCTCTCACGGAAGAATCCATGGCCGTAGTCATTGGCTGCCAAACTTCTAGGGCTGTATGGTTAGCCCTTGAGTCTGCCTTTAGCCATGCCTCTAAATCCCGTGAGGTTAGCCTGAAAGACACACTTTTTGCTATGAAGAAAGGTCCATCGACGGTCGCTGACTATGGCCGCCGCTTTAAGGCTGTTTGTGATCAATTGGCTGCCATCGGTCGTGGTATTGATGAGACGGACAAGGCTCACTGGTTTCTTCGTGGCCTTGGTCCCTCTTTCTCGGCTTTCTCCGCATCTCAGATTGCTATTATTCCGCCTCCGACATTTTATGAACTCCTTCCTCGTGCCGAAAGTTTTGATCTTTTTCTCAACTCCCTTGAAAACCATGCACCTGCTGCTCCTGCCGCAACATTTGTTGCACATCATAGGCCAGGTGGTGCTGCCGGAAATCGTGACCGTGGTAGGGGTGGTGCTTGCAGGGGTAGGGGTCGTGGTACTCAGCGCCGTCCTCCTCGTTGTCAGATCTGTCGTGTTGAGGGCCATTATGCTGACAAGTGTGAGCAACGCTTCTCTCGTGACAGCCCTGCTAAGCTTGCCGAGGCACTTACTGCCTCTTGCAACATTTCTAATACTACGCCATCTGATTGGTACATTGACACTGGCGCTACCGCTCATATGACCCCATCTTCTTCGTCTTTGGATACTTCGGCAGATTATTCAGGTTCGGATCGTGTGGCAGTGGGTAATGGTGCTACTCTTTCTATAACTCACACTGGAACTATTTCTCTCTCACATGATATTAAATTATTGGATGTACTTGTTGTCCCTCATATCACGAAGAATTTATTATCCATCAGTAAACTCACGTCTGATTTTCCTGTTGATGTTTTATTTACTGATAAATCCTTTGCTATTCAGCATCGGGACAACAAGGCAATCTTGGCAAGAGGCCGGCGTGATCGTGGGTTGTATGTTCTGGAGGAAGGACAACAAGCTTTTATTTCCTCTATTAGTAGTAGTCTTCGTCTTTGTGCATCATTTGAGTTATGGCACTCTAGACTTGGCCATGTCTCTAATGACACAATTTCTCTTTTGAATAAATTAGGACACTTGAAAGTTACTTCAGTTTTACCTAAGCCTGCTCTTTGTACGTATTGTCAACTTGCAAAAAGCAAGCATTTACCTTTTGTTTTGAATAATAAACGTGCATCGCACGTACTAGATTTAGTTCATTGTGACTTGTGGGGTCTTGCTCCGGTTTCATCCACGAATGGTTATTGGTATTATGCAATTTTTATCGATGACTTCTCAAGATTTACATGGTTTTATCCATTACATTCTAAAGCTGAGTTCTATGATATAATGCTTGCTTTCTCTGCTTTAGTTCGTAATCAATTTAATTGCAATATCAAAGTTTTTCAAAGTGATGGTGGCACTGAATTTACAAACAACAGGGTTCAAAAGTTCTTTGGTGACAATGGTATTCATCATAATATTTCTTGCCCCTATACGCAAGCTCAAAATGGCAGAGCCGAGCGTAAGCATCGTCATATTACTGATACTGGACTTGCTATGATGTTCAATGCCCATGTTCCAGCTTCTCTTTGGGTTGATGCTTTCTCCTCCGCTGTCTATATTATCAATCGGCTCCCATCCTCTGTCTTGAAGGGTAAGACACCTTATGAATTGCTATTTCACACTCCACCGAACTTTGAAAATTTTCATCCCTTTGGGTGCCGGGTATTTCCATGTCTTCGTGACTATGCCAAGCATAAGCTCTCTCCTCGCAGCACTCCTTGTGTCTTTCTTGGCTACAGCAGCAATTATAAAGGGTTTCGGTGTCTCGATCCAGAAACGGGCAAGGTCTATATTTCTCGCCATGCTCGGTTTGACGAGGTTTTTTATCCTTTCGCTGGATCAGCTTCTACGACCACTCCAACAGATTTAATTATGGCGTCTTTTCTTGAGCCTGAATCGGTTAAACCAGCCTCAGCATCTTCCATAATCGGTCCAGCCATAAAATTTTCTGAGCAGCCCATTTCCAGCCCGTCCTCATCTGGACCCTGTGATCTATGCCTGCCAACTCAAGCTTCCGTTCATAGGCCAGCTACTAGACCGCCTCTTCCTAATCATACTGAGGCTGCTGGTCTTCCCTCACCTATGCAGCCTACTGCTGATTCTCCGCCAACCCAGCCTACTCTTGGGCATCATATGACCACTAGATCCAAGGCTGGGATCTTCCACCCTCGCCATTTTGTTGACCTCGCTCACACAGCTCTTTTGAGTTCGTTACTATCTTCCTCCGAACCTAAAGGGTTTAAATCAGCAGCTAAACATTCTCACTGGCTCGCGGCAATGGATGAAGAGATGGATGCTCTTCGTGCCAACAATACGTGGGCTCTTGTTACTCGTCCTCATGATACCAACATAGTTGGCTCCAAATGGGTATTCCGTACCAAGTATCTTGCCGATGGTTCCATTGACCGTCACAAGGCACGACTAGTTGCACAAGGCTTCACACAACTTCCGGGTTTTGACTATTCTCATACATTCAGTCCCGTTGTCAAAGCTTCTACTGTTCGTATAATTCTTGCTCTTTCTGTCCTATTCAAATGGCCATTGCATCAACTAGACGTTAAGAATGCATTCCTTAATGGCATCCTTTCGGAAACGGTTTACATGGAGCAACCGCCTGGGTATATTGATCCTCGCTTCCCTAATCATGTGTGTCGCTTGAAGAAAGCCCTCTATGGACTTAAACAGGCACCACGTGCCTGGTTTCAAAGGTTCAGTGCCTTCCTTGTCACTCTCGGATTTTCTTGTAGTCGGGCCGATACTTCTTTGTTTATTTTCCGCCGTGGTTCCTCCATCCTTTATTTGTTAGTTTATGTCGATGACATAATTCTAACCGGAAATACACCAGCCTTGATCCAGCAATTCATCTCTCGACTTCGCCGCGAATTTGCTATCAAAGATCTTGGTCGACTCAACTATTTTCTGGGACTTGAGGTAACTTACACATCCAATGGTTTATTCCTGAGTCAGTCCAAATATGCTCGTGACATTCTTGCACGAGCTGATCTACTTGACTCCAAACTCGTGGCCACTCCACTAGCTGCTGGCACTGCTCTTTCCAGCACTGGATCCTCCTTCCATGATCCCACTCTTTATCTTTCTCTTGTTGGCGCCTTGCAATATTTGACAATAACTCGTCCAGATCTCTCTTATGCAGTCAACCTCGTGAGCCAGTTTCTTCACTCCCCCACTCATGATCATTTCCAGGCAGTGAAGCGTATCTTGCGCTATGTTAAAGGAACTTCTGACTTTGGACTTTCCTTCACTCATTGTTCAGATCCCAACATTCTTTGGTACTCTGATGCGGATTGGGCACGCTGCATAGAAACGCGCCGCTCCACTTATGGCTATTCTATTTTCCTTGGAGGAAATTTGGTTTCCTGGAGAGCCAAAAAGCAGCCCACTGTTGCTCGTTCAAGCTGTGAATCTGAATATCGTGCCCTCGCAAACACCGCCGCTGAACTCGTTTGGATCACAAACTTGCTTCGTGAGCTTCATGCTCTTCCCTCTACAGCTCCCTCATTGCTATATGACAACAAGAGTGCCATTTTTCTCAGCCAAAATCCTATTGCTCATAAACGTGCCAAGCACATTGATCTCGACTATCACTTTGTTCGTGAATTGGTGTCTTCTGGCAAACTTATTACACAATTTGTGCCTTCTCATCTTCAAATTGCGGACGTCTTCACCAAAAGTCTAGCTCGTCCCTTGTTTGAATTTTTTAGGTCCAAGCTTCGAGTTGGTCCAAACCCTGCCTCTCGCTTGCGGGGGGGGGGGGGGTGTTAACGTAATTAGTGGGATATGATTTACCAATCATAATCAATCACAATCCCTTCCTTGTAGATAGAAATAGACTAGAATTATTTCCTTATGACATATAGCTACTCTTGTATAAATACTACAATATTGTACTCAATATTCAAGGTGAATGAAATACACATTTCCTATTGTTCACATCATTAACACTCAATATTAATTGAGGATGAGAAAAATTGTGGATTTCGAACACCCATTTTTTCATCCGTAGGTTTACAGGAAGTAAGGGAAACTGTGAGAATCGAGAAAAGTATTTCGTTTTTAAATTATTTCTTTTGCTACAGAGATGGATAACAATAACCGGAGGTGAAAGTTTCTTTTGGAGGCAACGTCAATGGCGATGGCAACTGGAAGAGTTTCTGGCCAGTTGAATTTGAGGAGGGATTGAGTTGCAGAGATGAAAGGCCATTTCGATTGAATTACAGTTATGCCCTCATTTAAGTTTTGCCTTCAAGCACAAAATAAAGGGTCATTTTAGTCATAAAAAAATGGGCTAGATGTTAAGATACCCTTGAAGAGGGTATCCTAACAAAACCCATATATACATATATATATGTATACATATATATATGTATGTATATACATACATATATATATACATATATATATGTACATACATATATACATATATATATATATATATATATATATATACATATATATGTACATATATATATGTACATACATATATATACATATACATATGTATATATGTATGTACATATATATATGTACATATATACGTATATATATGTACATATGTACATATATATACATATATATATATATGTACATATGTACATATATACGTATGTATACGTATATATATGTATATACATACATACATATATATATGTATATATATACATACATATATATATGTATATGTATGTATATATATACATATATATATGTATGTATGTATATACATATATATACGTATACATACGTATATATGTATATATGTATGTACATACATATATATGTATGTATATACATATATATATGTATGTATAAATATACATACATATATGTATATATACATATATATACGTATACATACGTATATATGTACATATGTATATATGTATGTACATACATATATATGTATGTACATACATATATATGTATGTATATACATATATATATGTATGTATAAATATACATACATATATGTATATATGTATATATATACATACATATATATATGTATATATATATATACCCATATGTGTAATGAATCTCTTTAATCTATTGCAGCAAAATTGTGGTACATTATAAAAAAGTGTTACATTTGAAAAAAAAAATGTTTCATTTCGTTATAATAAGTGTTACTTTTGTTGGGAGGAAAAAAAGTTGAGGGTGGCAAAAAAAAAAAAAAAAAAAAAAAAAAAATGGCTTGGCTCCGGCGCACGCTGTGCGGCAGCCACACAGGAGACACGCTTTTAATATAGTAATGCGTTTGGGACTCGATCCTAAGTCATTGTTCTTTTGAGGAATTAAGTTTTAAAAGTTAATTTAAGGATTTGTATGAGATTTATTTGGTTGATTTTTGGGTAATTAAAGTGAATTGATATGAATTTATGAAATAGTTGACTTTAGTTGATTTTGTGATTGACTTTGGGGGTGTGTGTGTGTGTGGAATAATCGTTTTATTGAAAAATATAAATTTAAATGAAGAAATTATCGGATATTTATTTAAATTATTTTGAATTTAAAAAGAGACTTTAACTAATAGGTCCCTCAGCCAAGTGAAAAAGACCAATAACGACAAACATTTTTGAAACTCCGCATGATTACACAGTTGTGTCATTTTTTTTTCATTTTCACTTGTAAAATCATTTCTCAACTGATTTCACAGTTGTATGATTTCAAGTTGTGTCATTTTTTTTTCTTTTCATTTTTCACTTGTAAAATCATTTCTCTACTGATTTCACAGTTTGTATGATTACGCCGTTGTGTGATATCACAGTTGTATAATTACACAGTTATGTGATTTCAAACTTATGTCATTTTTCAGTTGTAAAATCGTTTCTCAATTGATTTCACAGTATGATTTCACGGTTGTGTGATTTCACAGTTGTGTGATGCTTTATACCCTTTAAACAATTGAGAAATTAGTTTATTATACTTTTTACTCAAAATTCAATTGAGTTAATTTTGGACGAAAGACATCATTTATATATATAAAAAATATTAATAGACTTGTCAAACAAAACTAATTTGTTGAATCATACTCCCTCTGTCCAGAAAGATCTTACTACTTTTTATTATGTTGTTTGGAAGATATGCTTTGAGAAATGATTTTAGTCTAATTCAATTATCTTAATAATGTTATTAAAAGTATACTCCCTCCGTCCCACCCAACTTAGGACAAATTGCCATTTTGGGCGTCCCACTCCACTTAGGACATCCCTAAATAGCAAGTTTATATTACTTTAATATTCAATGGGACCCATTTATCATACTCACAACAACAATCTATTTACTATTCCACCCACTCATTCTCTCTCCTATTTATTTTTCATACTCACAACACATCATCCACTCATTCTCTTTCCTCTTAAAATAATAGTTCTCCTTAATCCCCGTGTCGGGACCAATTGTCCTAAGTCGGCCGGGACGGAGGGAGTATATAATAGTGTATCAGTAACAAGTTTAATTTTTTTATTAGGAATATTAAATTAATTTAAATTCATTACACAAATTACCTTCGTGTTAACTTTGAAAAAAGTAACTAGATCATTTCGAGACAGAGGGAGTATAACGTTTTAATAGAGTGAATTTTTTATACTTGCTTTTTATTAATAAATAACTTAGTCTATTAAAAAGATGACATTTGAAAAATGCAAAGTTAGAATTTATTCCAAGACCTCTCATATAAATAATAAAAAAAAAATTAAAATAGATCTCTTTTGCAATTGTTGTTATTAATTGTTTAATAGCCATATATGTAATCAAACTACTCGTCAACATGTTTCAGAAAAATAAAAAAAAACAAAAAGAAAAAACTACTACGTCAACATGGATAAACAAATGTGAGAACTCTTCTAGCAAATTATTTTTGGGTGGATGCCGATGGTGATGGACATGAAAAAGAGATGAAGGGATGAGGTTGGAAATATATCATAAATAGTGGAACTTAGACTTTCGTGATAAAAAAAAAAATAAAAGTGTAAAGAAAAAGTGAGCACTGAATTTAAACCATCAAAATGTAGTAATTTTAGTCGAACAAGTAATTTGATGAGTTTGTCTGGCAGGTCATAATTATAGAATTTTAAGTTGCAAAATTTGAAAAATAATAATTTTAAGAAATTTTGGCAGTTTTAATACAATAAACACGTTCTTGTTGAAAAAAAATAAAAAAAATAAACACGTTTAATGATTAATCTAAAATTTAAGGTGAAAAAACCTCATTTTTATCAACGAAAACCTCACTTTTCTAGTATTAGGAAAAAAAAGTTGATTTATTATACGGTTAACTCTGTTGTTATGGTTATTATTATTTTGTGTTTCATTTTTTCTCTTCTTCTTTCTATTTTTTCCATTTTCAGATTTTATTACCACATATTTATTCTTTTAATTATTATTAATTTTTTCTTTTTCAATTGACGATTCAATATAACTATTTATGTTTGCTGACCCTAATCATTTTGAAAAAAATAAGACTCTGTTGTTGTTTTATATAATTTAATGACAAAAATGATTAAATATTATTTCTATCACTTTTTAAACTTTTGATTTTACAATTTTATAATGAGTAGAGATTTTTTGTGGTGAAAAAATTGTAAGAACTGTATTTTAGAAAACATTTTAAAACAATATTTGACATTCACAGAGTATTATATGTTTCTCTATTTGGTCTAGTTTATATTTACAGCTTTAAAGTATGGTATTTCTAAAAGCAAAAACCATATTTTAGTCACTATAACTTTTTTCAAAATGTTAAGGACTTCATTTTATATTGACAATTAACTAGCTATGCATTGACTAAATAAAAGATTCTGGGCTACTCCTCATGATCAATTGGTTTTGAGATAAAACTTTAGACTTTATTAAAATGTTTAATAAATATTTAATTTAACTAAATAAGGGACTCACGTTTTATTAAATTGGAGAAATTATATATTTACAACTAATTCAAATAAATTCAAGTACAGATTGAATACAATAGCCATAAAAACACATGGAATATGGAAAAGAAAAGAGATATGCTATGAGCACAAAATAAGCTCACAAAATCTTGCTCACAAAATAAGGTGGCGATATTTTATTGGTTGCATCGATAATGGACCTGCCACACTCTACTTAAAAACACCAATACAATAATTACACCTAGGATTTTGTGTGCATATTTTTGTGCCCCTAATATTATTCAAAAGAAAATGATTCTAAAATGACAAAACATAAACAAGTTGGTGAAAATGACGCCCATGGTATGAGGAGTGCGCACACTGGCCCATCGATTTGGATTACATACGATACCTTTATCTCTTCTAATCTTCTACTTGAAGTACATTCACAAAATTATTAAAGACAACGTTAGATAGATCTCTCAATTTTTCAGAGAATAAATGGTTTACCCCCATTTATAGGATGGGGAAAGTCCATTTTCCCTCTCGTCGAGATTCGTCTCATATGTAAGACCGTCTTACACAAGACTTTTTTATTATTAATATATTGTGTACTTCTTTTGGTCTCGTATATGTAAATGGCTAACTCTAACCATAATAACTTTTACGGTTTCATTTTAAAATTAATTGGCTATAGAAGAAGTAATCCAAATTTTTTATACAAAAACATATTAGTTAATTTCCGATATAAAATAATTTCTTCAACAATATAATTTCAAGAGAAGAAAAGAAAAACTATTGTGGTTTAAGGATAATATCTACCCTATAAACACAAAGTTCTTTTTGATCTTTTTAGAATCTTTATACCCATAGTTTGAACAAGCAAACCCAAACTTTTTAATTGAGTAATCCAAAATAGATTAGAGGCGACATAATCAATTCCAACTAAATAAATTACTAACATTCAGATTCATGCAGGGTGGATCCAACTAGTCATACTCGGTGCATGTATATTCATTTTTCTCCACTTTTAATAAAAAATATTTTAAATATTTAAGAACAAAGGCAACCACTAATCATGTAGATTGCATAGTTAATTTAGTGGTTAAAGTAAAAGGTTTTTAACATATTGTGGTCTTGAGAAAGAAAATTAATTTTTGCTATCTAACTCTACCACGGTTGGGGCAAAATGATAGCCATATTTGCGATATGACGATTTTACATAAATTTTGAGTAGTAATGTTAAATACAATGAATGACCATGCTGTCTTTATTTTGAGTTAGTATTTTGTAAAACGTGTTTTTTTTAGTAATTAAGAAAAATGTGTTTTTAAATACGAGGTGACATTTTTGAACGAAACTATTTAAAAAACACCCAGTGACATTTTTGTAAATAATCAAAACTTGTCAACACCATCTGATACTCTTCAACACACGAACTGGACATTTGTAATACATCAACTAGTCATCCTAAACATTTCTACTAGACATTTGTAAAAACTTCAAAGGCTCGTTGAGGGCCTAAGTGACGTCTTTTGAGGTTTTTAAACTCATAATCCGGGGGCGAAGCCCGATGACTTTTGTAGGTCTCCAAATTTCCCTTGACAAAAAAACCATCTGGCTATCCGTTTAAAAGGTTCTGGCTATCAGTCTCAAAGGTTCCGGCTATCAGCCATCAGCTTTAAATGTTCTTTCAAAATGCTCATTGGCTATCGAAAACACTTTAACTGACTATCAAAAACACTAACTGACACTAAAATACAATACACTCTTGAGCTTGATATCCAGAAAGTTTATTATTCTTTTTTGTTTTTTTCTCACTGGCGATAAATCATATGTGCTTGTTAAATCATATCCAGAAGGCTTTATTATTTATATCCAGAACCTCTTGAGCTTGATATCCAGAAAGTTTGTTGACCATGACCGTGTTCAAATATGCTTGAAATCACATCCAAAAGGCTTTATTATTGATGTCTAGAACTTTTGAGGTTGATATTAGAAGGTTTCTTGGCCATAACCTTCTTTAAATGTGCTTGGAAATCACATCTAGAAAGCGTTATATTGTTATCCAGAACCGTTTGAAGTTGATATCCAGAAGGTTTGTTGGCCATAGCCTTAAGTCACGACCTTGATTCTCAGCGCGTGCGACGTTTAAATTATTAAAAAAAATGTCATCGCGCGTGAAGTTCTATTTATTTGCAAAATGACACCGCGCCTTTAAAAGCACGCTTTTCAATCACTCAGAAAAAAAAGTTTTCCCACATATTTTCACCCTTATCTTTATCTTGCTTTTCCATCAATCAATATAAAATTACAAATAAAAAGAACTAGTATTTAGATATGCACAACAACATGAGTTTAAAAAAAATATAATACCTCCATCTCATTTATATTTATACGGGCCATATTTGACTTTTTTGGTCAACGTAATTTGACCACATATTAAAGCCAATCAAATCATTTTAGTAAAAATTTAGATTTTTTTTTTGATAAATTACCAAACGTTTTGTAAAAATTAATTGTAGAATTTTATTAAGAGGATTAGATTGACATTTATGTTTAGTTATTTCAATTGTGTTAAACTAAAAAAAATTCAAACATGACTAATATAAATAAGACTGAGGGATTATAAAATATAATATATGCTCAACTTTGTTTTAGTAAAATGACTAACCTTATGCAACTTCTGACCAAATTTTAGTTGTTAACCAACAAAAGAATTAGATTTCCCCCCAAAAACAAAAAACATAAGGTTGCGTTTGGGCTTTTGTTTTCTCCTTTAGAACCATTCAAATGAAAAATAAGAAAAATACAGTATATATTGAACACGGTGACCACTACAATATGATATATTTTTTTTTTTTTTAATTTTCTTACGGATACCCAAACTACATAGGCAAACATCACAACAGTATTTTATAAGCCAAATTGCAATATAGTTACCTGAGTTTGTCAGGATGTTTTAAATGGTTATTAAATTTGTGTTCGTTATAATTTGATTACTGAATGTGTCTTTTTGTTGCAATCAGGTGTAATTTTGGTTGACCCGTCAAAAACTTAACGAAAATGGATGGAAAAACCGTAACAAACTTGTTTCAAAATTGCAACGATCACCCCTACAGTTTAAATTATCCCACTACAACCTCTAGCTCTTAACGAATGTTAAAAAAACTAACATAAGGAAAATAAATAAATATGTATATCCCTTTATCTTCAACCTTTTGCACAATCACCCACCACCACCTAAAAACCAGTACCACCTCTTTCTTGCCGCCGCCGTGCCACCACCATGAACTAAATTATACACTAACTTGAGCTTTTTCACTTCAGTTGTTTTCCCATTCAAAAAAAAAAAAAAAAAAACAAAAAAAAAACAATGCATTAAACTAAAGAAACACCATCAAAAAGCCTTGTTTTTCACTCAATCCCTTCTCTTCTTCTCCACCCAAACACAAGCTCTTGTTACACAAATGTGGGTAAGGGAGGATAATTGAGCAAACCCATCAATGGAAATCGCCTCAAGAATTCAAGAAAAAGAAAACCCATCCCCTATAAACTCCCCCAACAACAACGTGAGTAGCAGCAACAACAATGGAGTCGCCATGGCCATCCGAAACCCATTTCTAGATCCATCACCAATCCGTACCTGACAACCTTTCTAGATCCATAGCCAAACCGTCTCAACTAGATCCATCGCCTTCTTCCAAAGTATTTTTCCTCTGATTAAAACGAGTCAGAAGAAACAAGGGTTTAAGCTCTACGAACAAAGAAACAACTTGAAAAATGGGTTAATGATCAACCCGTCGATGTATAAATTTAGGCAAAATTCTGGGTATTCGCTCTGTATGCAGGAGATCTTGTCACCAAGCATTCTCGATTTTCCTTCGCTTGTTCTGACCCCCGGTACGCCATTGATTGAAGACCGATTTGACAAGTCTTCGCCGTCGATGAGGAATTCTTCGTAGGAGGAAGTTAGAGAAATTGCTAACAAAGGGTTTTATTTACATCCGTCTCCTAGGGCGGCAACACCACGAGGCGCCGGGGAGCCGCAACTGTTGCCTCTTTTTCCGCTGACGTCGGCGCGAGTTTCTGGATCGTATTCGTTGAACTTTTTTTTTTTAAACCAAAAGAAACATATTATTAACGATTAAAACAAACGTTTAGAAGTCGACTGTCCACATAAATCGGAAGTTCGACCCAAACGGTGGGGCTCGCAATTACAAACGCTGCCCTAGATATTACATTTGCCAACATATTGGCATTTTGACATGTCAATTGCAAAGAAAAATGAATATGCCTACTAAGCCCGTCCTTGCAACAGATAATCTTAACAAAATCTGACTTCGAAAAATTCCACCATTCGAAACGCTGGATTTCATGAACATATTGATGAAGTATTGCGTCTCTAGCCCTTTTTTGCTTCGCTCCGTCAGATTCAGACTTTTCCATAATTCTAAAAACAACAAAAACAATACACAAAGCCCTCAACAATGGAGGGAAATCACAGGTCCTCACCAACGGAGGGAAATCACAGGCCCTCACCAATGGAGGGAAATCAAAGGCTCTCACATATAGATATGGAGAGAGAAACAACACAAATACAACAACGACAAACATCATTAAAAACTAGACTTAAAAATGAAAATTAAAAACCTGATTTCACATTTATTAATTGCAAAACAACAATTAATAAATGTGAAATCGGGTTAGACAAATCAATACCGAACGAACAAGAGGAAATCGAAAAAAGAGAACACCAAATCCACTACAAAATTGAAGACAGAGACTGTTTCTGAAAATTGGAATTGATGAAAAATGGCCTTGAGGAAGAAGATGGGGAAGAGAAAACGATTTCTCTCAGACAAATGAACTTTGCTACAACAGTAATGTCTTTAGACGGTTGAGAATCATAAGAATCCTCGTATTCGTTGAACTTGAAGAAGATCAATAGCAGATTTCTTTCTTTTTGATTTTAATATATTAAAAATATTAAGGGGTTTATTGAAATTTTTGAAATAAGTCAATTCCAAATTTGAGGTTTTTTTTTTTTTTTTTTTTGGTAATTTTTTTTAAATTTGACTCGGGCTTTAGGGTTTCTATTCGTTAAGAACTAGGGGGCGTAGTGGGATAATGTAAACTGTAGGACTGATCATTGCAATTTTGAAAGAAGCTTATTACATTGTTCATCCATTTTCGTTAGTGTTTGAACGGGTCAACCAAAATTATACCCGATTGTAACAAAAAGACACATTCAGTAACCAAGTTGTAACGAACACAAATTTGATAACCAATTGAAACATTGTGACAAACTCAGGTAACTAAATTGCAATTTGTCCGTATTTTATATGAAAGTGATTGTTTCAATCTTTCCCGAAAGTTATTTCTAGATAATGGATGAATTTCAAAACTTCTAGTTGTGCAAAATGAATTCCACACTAAACTACTAAAGTAGTGGGGGTAAAAATATAGAAAAAATCATATACCCGAACTATATTACTCCTTCTATCCCTAAATGAGTGTCCAAAATTCATTTTAAGGGACACTGAAAATATCAACTTTTTGAACAATTTGGTAACAACGATTCATATATAATCTTGTAATCTCCTTTTCAAACCTTTAGTTTTGCACATATAAAGAAACCGGTGAAAAAAATTTCGAAAAAAAACGTTTAGGGAGAAAGTTATGTTAAAAAAAGACACTCATTTAGGGACAAGGATTTCTTGAAAATGGACACTCATTTAGGGACAGAGGGAGTAGTAACAGAAGCGGCTGTCATCAGTGATGACATGTGACAACTTATGATGAAAAAGAAATTCACCCAAATAATTATCTCCGTGTCTCTGTCTTCCTTCCTGATTAATTAAAGGCAAAACTGCACAAAAAACCATTCAACTATGACCACTTTAAGTATTTGGTCACTAAACTAATTTCCTTTTGAAACAACACATTCAACTTATTTATTTTTGCATCCATAGTCACTATCACTAACCCCGTTAGTTTTTTGACGTTAAATAGTCATGTGCCAATGCACATGACTTTTTTTTAAGGGTATTTTAGGTAGTTCACTTTAAGCTAGAATATAAAGGTTAAACTTGTTTCAAATAAGTTCATGATCAATTGTTTTTCACCACTTTAGCTATTGATGTTAAGGAAAGTAAACAAATGCACCTACATTTGTTAAGTAGACTAACTCCCTCTCTTCATCTTCCCAATCACCGGTCAATCTCTGGCACCCACACGCCACCGGCTACCACCGCCACTAGTCCGCGGTAAGCACCACCACAAACCCACCACTATCATCAACACCACCATAATTCCACCCCCAATCACCAGCCATAATCATCAACACCACTAGCAACACATAAAATCAAAATAAAATCCAGATTCAAACCAAATCAACACACAAAATTAACAAATGAGAGAATGAATTTGCTTCCGATTGAAACCCAGCTGCCATCACCGCCCCTTCCGATTCTAAATCAGATTATTCCAGAAACCAGAACCCAATAAGAAATCAATAGAAAAACCCCATGATTAAAATCGCATATGTGTTCTTCAATTTCCTGATTTCTATTTCAACCATGGACAATTCTTCAATTTTCAACTGGGTCTTCAATTTTCGGCTTCAAATCTAGGATTTGGAAGGGGAGGCATGCAAAAAGGGGAACGAGGGTGGTGAGATTGTGGGTAGATTGGGGTCGATGTGGTGAGGGTGGAGGAGTGTGGCGGAGGTGACAGTGGGTGGAAAGGATTCATCAACAATGGTTGGTTTGGGTGGGGGAGTTGCAGAATGAAGAAGAAGAAGAAAGGGGAGGGGTGTTTTAGATATTTGGGTTTTTCTTACTCATTTTTTTTTTCATTTTAAACCCTAAACTTTGTTTTTTTAATTCATTAAGCTGGACAATTTGTTTCCAATTTTTTTGACAAAACTACCTGAACCACCCTTTAAAATATTGTCACATGCATGGCACATGACTATTTAACGCCAAAAAACTAACGGGGTTAGTATAGTGACTATGGATGCAAAAATAAATAAGTTGGATGTGTTGTTTCAAAAGGAAATTAGTTTAGTGACCAAATACCCAAAGTGGTCATAGTTGAGTGATTTTTGGTGCAGTTTTGCCTAAATTAAATCTTGAGGTAATTAATGAACTAATTGCACAATTTATTGATGCCTATAATTTTACATTTCATAATAAGAAAATAAATATTGATGCTTATAATTTCACATTCGCTAGTAATTAAACTGTCTCCAATGGTGTGGCTTAGTAGTCAAATCAAACTTCACGATCTTAAGGCTTTATGTAACAAATAACAACAAGTATTTTGAATCACACAGCTAGTAGTAAATTCTCTATTTGTCTCATTTGAAATAAAAATAAAAAAGTTGTGCATGAAAATTAAGAAAAAATATATTATATTAATGTATTGTATGTATAGATAGTAGGGTTGAAATTATTTGGCTGGGTAGGAATCTTGAAGAAGATTCTAGAGTAATTGAGTAAATCTCTACAACTTTTAGTTAAGGTGAAGGAATGTTTTTTTTTTCAAATTTTAGGGACACTATAAAATTGAATTTTGATTGTATAAATTCATAAATATCCTTACTTTATTTTTTAAAATGTTAGTTTTGCAAGCGTAAAATAAAGCATGAAAAAAATAATAACAAATTATTAGGAACAAATTTTGAAATAAAAATGTCATTCATTTTTTAAATAAAAAATATTTTAAGTTTGGAGTGAAGTAATAATACTTTTAATTGAAGCTTGGATCAAATAAAAGTAATTATTTCAGAATGTATTAATATTATAAGTTATAGCTTATATCAAATACTCCCTCTATCTTAAAATAAAATAAAGTACCCATTGTGCCATCTAAGTGTCCCATTAATTAAAAAGTACATTTTCACAAAAATAAAAATATATACTCAACTTTAATTATCATTCCCACTCACAATAATTATTTAGGAGGTGGTCTCATGTGAGAACACCTAGATCCGTCTCATAATAGAGACGGGTCGACCCATGAACCGCGTATAAAAAACAAAAAAAAATTTGGGTGTTTTTTTCGTTTGTCAAATTAATACTTACTATACTAAATGTAACAACTGTATTACTTATAAGTTACATTGTTTATAGTAAATGTAACGCCTGTTTTACATTTTTTTTGCTCATTTACTCATCTTTCAACTGAAATATTAACTATAATTACGTGTAACACTAACTAAATATAATTGTCTTTATACTGAAATGTACTAGTGTTTTTGCAAATAAAAATTTAAAGTATTTTGATTTTATTTTTTGAAAGAAAGTAACATTTGAAAAATATCAACTTATATACATGAATGTAATTGTTTGTACAAGTAAATGTAACACTTTAGTAGACAAAATTGTAACACATTTCTATAGATAAATAATGTAATACTTTTACATGTATAATGATAAATTGAACCCATTGTAACTTATTATTTTAATACATATGGATATAGTTATTATACAAGTAAACGTAATTGTTTTACACAAAATGTATTTTTTTAAATAAAAAATGTAACATATTATTTGAAAAAGTAAAACTTTACACTTTGGTAAAAGAAAATATAGTATAATTTTCTATAGAACAGTGTTACATTCATTTATAGAAATTTTTAATTTTTATTTTTACAATGTTACTAAAACAAGTGTTTTTAGTTCTGAAGTGTAAATGGTTGAACTATTATTTTTCTATATATATGTATTACAATTATGTATAAACACTGTAACACATTTATTACATTTGGTTATAATAAGTATTACTTTTGGTAAACGAAAAAAACACAAAAAAAATGTTACTTTCATATACATATGTATTACTTTTACGTATACAAACTGTTACATATAAGTAACACGTTTGTTACATTTAGTTATAGTAAGTATTACTCCCCCCGTCCCAGTTTAAGGTTCTTACTTTCCTTTTTGGTATGTCCCAGTTTAAGGTTCTTAGTTGTTTTATTCCTTAAATGGCAAATGATGAATAGTATTTTGGACATTCTTATCCTCATAAATTCATATATTATAAAAAAAAACCATTACTTACACATCTACTTTTCACCCACTTGCTTTAGAAATGGACAATTATACCCTTTATACACCACTATTCTTGATTCATGGTAGGCTTAGTCGCACACCTAATAAATTAGACCTAAACTCGTCCACTAATAATGTAATTAGGGTAAGTCAAGGTCGATCCACGAAGAACGATGATTGTTTGAGAACTAGTCACTTAACCAGATTGGGGGTTGATTTTGATTGTAATTAATTACTAGATGGGAAATTAAACTAAATTGATTAAAACAATGATTTAAAGGCACTTCAGATTGATCCCTATCCCCGTCCTCAATTTCAATTTCATCGGTACTTCTTTTTTCTCCGTTAATCCTATTCACTTGATCACGAAATGTTTTTCAATCTCTGTCTCTTCTTAGTGTTTAGTCTATAGCAGTGACATACTCACTACAAACCCTAATTAAAATCAAACCTAGACTGGCACAGAAAAGGTCTAAAGATTAATTGATTCAATTTAAGAGACTAAGATCAAGAACGCTTTCTAGGTTTACTAGATAATCGCTTAATTTTGCCCACTTCCCGAATTGCTATGGCACATACACAATCCGTGAAGATGCTACAGTGAAAACCCTAATTCTGGCACAGAACAGAGAATTCTAGCATAGATTCATATAAAGAACTAGTGAATTGGCCAAATCCACAAACCCTAATCTTATAATATATAATAACTGAAGTGCATAGAACACTCCATTTTCCCGCCCAAAATTTAACCATGTATAATGACCACACTGCCCTTGGTTATAAGGGCTTAGATAAGGACCTTTCTGGGCATTTTCATTCGCTGTATTAATGGGCAGCAGATCTATTGATTCATTTATGACTAATTTATTGAATTATGCATGCACAGATGGCCCATTAATGCAACCCTTTTACCAAAATTGTTGGGTATGCCCACATATATATCTCAGTTTTAATGTAATAGGATTTATTAGATTTGATTGATCCATCACCTAAGCTTTATTTCATGGACTTTAGACCCACATGTAAGAAGTATTTATACTTCATTTTTTAAGATGTCCATTGTTATAAAATAGGCTTAGAAATAGGGCAAGAAGATCAAGTGTCACGACCCCGGACCCCGCGGGCCCCGGGACCGCGAGCTGGACGTCGACTCTAAAACCAAAACTCAAAATACCGAAGTTAAAAATTCCATTTGATACCAAAAGGTGATAATCCAAAGTTTTACAAAACCAAGTTTGATAAAGACTAAATACAACAATCATAAACTTCCACAAGTTTATGCCCAGCAAAATAAAAATATACAATTCTTAGTGACGTCATTGTTTGGTACAAATACCCCAAAATGGTTACACATTTACATAATGTAAACCAACCTATATCGACTTTTCCCAAAAGAATGTTTCCACACTCGACGTCCTCTTTCTCGTGATCAGCGAGACTATTTCTTAGCACCTGGGGGGGGGGGTTAAGGAAAAACAAAGATAAAAGGAAAGGGGGTGAGATAAATCTCAATAAGTTACTAATGCAACTACATGACATGCTATGATGCAATAAGCAATAAACAATAATAATTATCACATAGCACATAGCAATTATCATATAACAGATAGCAGCGGAAATAAACACATAACAAAGGATATAGCCAAGGTTTTCCAAACCGGTACATCCAAATAAAGGATCGCTGCGCAGCTTCAATAATCAACAATCATCATCTTCATCATAGCATGAAAGCCGAAGAGAAAACCCCGGTACCGGAACCAATAACCATAAAAGTGTCACAAAGGACAAGGACCATGACACAAAGTCATGCCCGTTAGCCAGATGCATTCACAAAGGAACGCTGACTTATCCTTTCCAAGGCCAATCTGGAGAAGGGGTATAGTAAGGGCAAAACAATGGTCAACATTATAATGGACTTGGCTTTGCCATTATAATCCTTCCCATCGCCCGATGCAACAAATATGCCAGCTGGGCTTCCAAATAAATGCTAAGTAATAATAATCTAGCATGAATAAACACCTTAAGGTTCCAAAGTAGGGAACCATACCAAGAAGTCACCAAGAAAGTGAAATGCACTAACAATAACCAATTAAGGTGCTCTAATAATTTCCACAATAATAACACCAATCCCTTATCACATTTGATCACAAAGGATCCAGTTAACTCAAGCACACAAGCAAAACTATTCACTCATCTCGAAGAGCTCAAGGAGAGCTTTAAAATGATAGTTTATTCGCCTCAAACGGAGTTCGGATGAAAAAGTTATGGAGGAAACAATTTTAGAAGAAAAGGGAAGAATATACCAGAATTTTAGCTTGGCACGACCGTGCCTAAGAAAGTGGCACGACCGTGCCAAACAATTCGAGAGGGAAGGTAATATTTTGCGCGACCGTGCCTAAGAGAGTGGCACGACCGTGCCAATCATGACGGGAGGAAAAGGGAATTGTGGCACGACCGTGCCAAATAAAGGAGCACGACCGTGCCAACCATTACGAGTGGGAAAATGAATGTGGCACGACCGTGCCAAATAAAGGAGCACGACCATGCCAGATGAACAAAGCCCAGATTCTTCCTGGGTTTACACATTTCGAACCAAAACCCAACTTTCACTAAAGTTATCAAAATCAAAGCTTCCCAATACATTTCTAAAGCTCCTAAACAACATCCAACCTAAAGGGAACCTAAATACACCCTTTAATCATCCAAACTAACACCAAATCCCCACATTCAAGATTTCACCATTTTTACCCAAAAACTCAAATAAATTCAAAATAAATTCTAAACTCAACCAAACTTCAAATATAACACATCAAACATCATATAAACATGAGATGAACATTTTAGCATCAAAATGGGGGAAAAGTAACTTACTTGAAAATTCTCAAAGTTGACGGAATTCAATTCTTTTTGACTCTACGCGATCCTAGCGACGATCTAAACACGTTTCACGTTTTAAGAAATGAATAATAATGAGAGGAAGAAGGAGTAAAAGAAGAGAGAAGGAGAGGAAGAAAAACTTACCAATTTGCTTAGAGAGAGAGAGAGAGAGGTTTCCAGGGAGAGAGAGGGAGGTGGAGTGAGAGAATGGTGAGGGAGGTGAGGGGAGTAGGGAGGGAGTATGAAAAATGTTTAAAAGATTTACACTTAGGCCCCCTCTCTCACACTACACACAAACTACACTCCCAACTAACAATTAAGACCCAACATTTCTATACTAACACAAATGACCCAAATAAAATGCTAGGCATAATTATTATAACACATAAATTGCACACAATAATATTTAAATAAATAATAATTTAAATAAATAAATAAGCAAATAATTAAATAAAAATCATTTAATTACTAATAAAATAGAGCCTAGATTTCGGGTCGTGACATTCACTCCCCCTTAAAGAAAATTCGACCCGAATTTTAACGAGACTCACCTCAAACAAAAAGCCACGGAAATTTCCTCTCGATCTCATCACGAAGCTCCCAAGTCGATTCCTCGATGTTATGATTCCTCCAAAGAACACGAACCAACGCGATGCTCTTGCTCCTCAACTCTTGGACCTTGGAATCTAAGATCCGAACCGGTCGTTCCTCATAAGACATATCTGGCTCAATATCCTCCGGTACTCTCGGTAACACGTGAGACGGATCATGAACGTACTTCCGAAGCATAGAAACGTGAAAGACATTATGCAACCGGTCTAAAGATGGCGGAAACGCAAGACGATACGCAAGAAGTCCCACCTTTCCCAAAATCTCAAACGGACCAATAAACCTCGGAGCCAACTTGCCTTTCTTCCCAAAACGACGGATACCCACCTTCGGAGATACCTTCAAGAATACCAAATCACCGGTTTGAAAACTAAGATCTCGCCTTCGGTTATCTGCATAGCTCTTATGTCGACTCTGGGCTGTTTTCAATCTATCGCGGATTACTTTGACTTTCTCAACCGAATCCCGAAGCAAATCAATACCCAAAACTTACGCTTCACCAACCTCGTCCCAACAAATTGGTGATCGACATTTCCTTCCATACAAAGCCTCATACGGTGCCATCTCTTACTAGCCTGATAACTGTTGTTGTAAGAGAACTCCACTAACGGTAGGTGCGAATCCCAAGAATCAGAAAAGTCTATCGCACAAGCTCGCAACATATCCTCTAAAATCTGAATAGTCCTCTCGGATTGACCATCGGTCTGAGGATGAAAAGCTGTACTGAATCGCAAATCTGTACCCAAAGCTTCCTGAAACGCCTTCCAGAATCTAGAAGTAAACCTCGGGTCTCGATCTGACACAATGCTAACCGGAACCCCATGCAATCTAACGATCTCATCAATGTAAAGGGTTGCAAGCTTCTCCATCGAATATCTGATATCAATAGGCACGAAATGGGCACTCTTGGTCAATCTATCCACTATTACCCAAACACTATCATACTTCCTACGGGTACGAGGCAGTCCCGTAACGAAATCCATGGTCACATGCTCCCATTTCCACTCGGGAATCTCTAACGGCTGAAGCAATCCCGCGGGTCTCTGATGCTCGGCTTTGACCTGCTGACACGTTAAACACTTCGAAACATACTCGGCTATTTCCCTCTTCATATTAATCCACCAAAATCGTTGCCTCAAATCCTGATACATCTTCGTACTACCCGGATGAATAGTATACCTCGATTTGTGACCCTCATCAAGAACTCTCTGTTTAATTCCATCAACATCAGGAACACACAATCTTCCACGGAAAGTCAACACTCCCTCCGGGCTAATAGAAAAATCCTCGAAGTTCTTCTCTTTCAGTTTACCCATTATCTTCACCAACTCGGGGTCTTCTTTCTGAGCTTCCTTTATCCTCTGAATTAGAGTCGGAGACACCCTAATATTCGCAAAAATAGCCCCATGTCTCGATTCACGAGGAGACCAATCTCAAACATCCTCAAGCATTTTCCATTCACGGACCATCATCGAAGCCACATAAGACTTTCTACTAATCGCATCGGCTACCACATTCGCCTTTCCCGGGTGATAACAAATCGCACAATCATAGTCCTTCAATAATTCCATCCATCGACGCTGTCGGTTGTTCAACTCTTTCTGGGAGAAAAGGTACTTCAAACTCTTGTGATCGGTGAAAATCTCAAACTTCGCTCCATACAGATAGTGCTTCCATTTGTACAACGCAAAGACAATAGCCGCTAACTCCATATCATGAGTCGGGTAATTCTGCTCACTAGGGGTCAACTTCCTCGAAGCATACGCAATTACTTTCCCATTCTGCATCAGCACACAACCCAAACCCTCTTTCGAAGCATCACTGTAAATAACTAGGCCATCGCTCCCATTAGGCAAAGCCAAGATCGGTGCGGTAGTCAACCTCTTCTTCAATTCCTCGAAACTCTTGTCACATTTCTCGGTCCACACAAACGGAACATTCTTCCGGGTTAACTGAGTCATCGGAGTAGCAATCCTCGAAAACCCTTCAATAAACCTTCTGTAATAACCGGCTAAACCAAGAAAGCTTCTAATCTCTGTCACTGACTCGGGTCTCTTCCAATCCACTATAGCTTCAATCTTTGACGGATCCACAGAAATCCCATCTTTAGAAATCACATGACCCAGAAATGACACCTTCTCGAGCCAAAATTCGCATTTACTAAACTTCGCAAATAATTTCTCCCTCGCAAGAACGGATAAAACTGTCCTCAAGTGCTGCTCATGCTCATCTCGAGATTTCGAATAAACAAGAATGTCGTCGATGAAAACCACCACGAACGAATCAAGATAAGGATGTAAAACTCGGTTCATCAAATCCATAAACACGGCCGGCGCGTTAGTCAACCCAAACGGCATAACCAAGAATTCATAATGACCATACCGAGTGCGAAAAGCAGTCTTCGGGATATCCTCCGATCTAATCTTTAACTGATGGTACCCACTCCTCAAATCAAGCTTAGAGAAAACCACGGATCCTTGAAGCTGATCAAACAAATCATCAATATGCGGTAGAGGATACTTGTTCTTCACCGTAACCTGATTCAACTTCCGGTAATCTATACACAATCTCAACGAACCATCTTTCTTCCGCACAAATAAAATCGGTGCTCCCCACGGGGAAACACTAGGGCGGATAAACCCTCGATCAAGCAACTCTTGCAACTGAACCTTTAATTCCTTCAACTCTGCGGGAGCTAACCTATAAGGCGCTTTCGAAATCGGAGCCGTACCCGGCAAAAGATCTATACAAAACTCAATCTCACGATCGGGAGGCATATCATACTCGGTAGAGAAAACATCGGGAAATTCCCGAACTACCCGAACACTATCTAAACTAGGGGATTCTTTCCTAGTATCAAGAACACTAGCCAAATACCCCTCACAACCACTATGCAATAATCGTCTCGCTTTCATAAAAGAAATTAAGCGAACCTTCCTACTCAGAGGACAAGCCTCAAACACAAACTTAGGCACATCGGGAATAGAAAAAGTAACAGTTTTCTTACGGCAATCAACGGACGCATGAAACTTGCTCAACCAATCCATACCCAAAATGACATCAAAGTCTTGGATAGGAAGAACTACCAAATCCGCACAAAGGACTCGACCACAAATAACCACATCACAACCACGAAAGACTCGATCAGAAATCAAGCATTCTCCTATAGGGGTCGACACCTCTAGCACGTACGGTAAAGACTCGAATGCAGCATTTAACATGGAAGCAAATTGCACATAAATGTATGAATGAGATGATCCTGGATCTACTAACGCTCGTGCGCTCACATTAGACACATAAACAATACCTCCAATAACGGATGGATCATCGGTCGCTTGTTGTTGATTCATTGCAAACACTTTCCCTTGGACCTTGGGCTTCCCGGCGGCATCCCTTTTCTGACCCTGATTAATACTAACCCCTGACCCGGATGACTGTCCTCGGTGCCTCGTGCAATCTCTCGCAAAGTGCCCCATTTCACCACAATTGATACACTTGCCTTGCTTTTTCCAACACCTATCCTCCGCATGGCCTACCTTTTGACAAAAGGTACAAGGCTTCCTAATTTGGCTCCCTTGGTTCCCGGAAGTGGTACCCGGGTTCCTTGGGATCGGTTGCCCTCGGGACTGAGATTGTCCCCCAAAGTTGCCTCGATTTTCGATCCTTGGCTGCGACTTGCTCTGCGCTCCTTGCTTACTCGGGTTAGCTACCTCAGTCTTCCTTTTATGTTCCCAATATCTTGCTCTATAAGATAGGCTCGATCCACCGCATCTTGGAAGGTCACAATCCGTTGAGCAATAAGTTGAGTACGGATGGAGGTCTTCAATCCCCGAATGAATCTCATAGCCTTTTGTTCCTCGGTCCTCACCAAATAGTCACAATACCGGGCTAATTCTATGAACTTAGCCGAGTATTGTGCTATAGACAACACACCTTGCTCTAGGTTGAGTAGCTCGATCTCCTTTCGGTTTTGATCAACAACGGAATGAAATGCTCCTTGAATTTGCGCACAAACAACTCCCACGCATACACCGTGTGAGTATCATCCCAAGTAGCTTTAACACCCTTCCACCAATGCTCGGCGGCTCCCACAAGCTTGTAAGCCGCAAACCGGACCTTATCCTCATCCGAACACCCAAATACATCATAAATCTTCTCCATAGACTCAATCCACAACTCAGCCTTCCTTACATCGGGTTCCCCATTGAATTCAACCGGTTTCAACTTCAGAAATTGCTCCAATCCATAGCGGGGTGGTGCTTGCTCTACCCTCGGACCTTGATCATGTATGGCCTTCATGGCCGCCTCAAACATGCCCTGAAACATGGCACGGGCTTCATCCCTTGTATCATTCTGATTCTGTGCCCCACTAGCACCTCCTCTGTTTCTTCTTCCAGACATTGCGAATAATTATCTGCATAAGACATCAACCGTTAATCACTCCGCACACTACTACCCACCTAGGTCATACTAATCCACCTAGACTTATACTTAGAGCTAATGCCATAGCTCTGATACCAACTGTCGCGACCCCGGACCCCGCGGGCCCCGGGACCGCGAGCTGGACGTCGACTCTAAAACCAAAACTCAAAATACCGAAGTTAAAAATTCCATTTGATACCAAAAGGTGATAATCCAAAGTTTTACAAAACCAAGTTTGATAAAGACTAAATACAACAATCATAAACTTCCACAAGTTTATGCCCAACAAAATAAAAATATACAATTCTTAGTGACGTCATTGTTTGGTACAAATACCCCAAAATGGTTACACATTTACATAATGTAAACCAACCTATATCGACTTTCCCCAAAAGAATGTTTCCACACTCGACGTCCTCTTTCTCGTGATCAGCGAGACTATTCATTAGCACCTGGGGGGGGGTTAAGGAAAAACAAAGATAAAAGGAAAGGGGGTGAGATAAATCTCAATAAGTTACTAATGCAACTACATGACATGCTATGATGCAATAAGCAATAAACAATAATAATTATCACATAGCACATAGCAATTATCATATAACAGATAGCAGCGGAAATAAACACATAACAAATGTCGCGCCCCGACCCGTGGTCCTACTTGGCCCCACGTCCGGGACACGCACGGAAGACGTCATAAAACATTTTTAAGAAAATTTTTCGAAATATACTTTCATAAAAAGGTCTTACATAACCAAACAACATTACTAAACGTGACTACTAGTCACAAAACAACTTTCACAACCAAGTTCTAAGCCACTTGGCTACACACTTCACTTACTTACTTATTTACAACACGAACATCTACCAAAAGAGTTGATACAAACCAAGTCACGGGTACACTACCCAAAAAGGTATTACATTTACATAATGTATCCTTTACTTACACAAACTTTCCCAAATATCTTACCCAAAGATCTCCTCGACGTCCTCCTGTGTGTGTGAACTATCCCCTGGGCTCCTTCTTATCTAAAACAGTAAACAAATAAAGGGTGAGAATAAATCTCAGTAAGTTACTAAAATGCAACTACATTACATGCTCATATGATAAACATAAAGGAATAATGCCACAAATGATCATATAGCACATAGCACATAACATGAGAGGCTCCCTATCGCCAACCGTCCCATACCGGTTGGAAATAACGACCAACTCATCATACAACACATAAAGCGGAAATAAACACTCATACGTGGATACTGAGCCAAGGTTCTCAAACCAAACGATAGCCATCTGAGAGGCATCAACTGAGCAGCATCGAAGAGCTGAAACGGGTTCCGGAACCAAACAACAACAACAACAACGGGGGAAAATGACACAAAGTCATAACCCAAAGTGCCCAACCTTTGGCCTAAGGAAGGGGGTTAAAAATGGGAAACCAATGATAGGAGCCTTATAATGTACTTGGCTCGGAGACCATTATAATCCCTATCACTGCCCAACACACACAAAAGTACCAGCTGGACTTTAGACACAACCGAAGCAAAGAAAACTTGCTTAAACAACAAACGGGGTATGATTCCAAAGTAGGGAACCACACAAGCTCATATTAGAGAAGTAAACACGTTTTCATAATAGTATGCACCATATTGACATTAAGTCATCACACAAACCATCCAAACCATCACATTAATCCAACTTGATCACAAAAGACCAACTCTACCATAATGAACCATGGATACTCATTTTGGTACTAATCACCTACTGGATTTACGTGCTATAAAAATCAAAACCCCACTCAATAACCAACCCATCGTGTAGTACTCGAGAAGAGCTTTCCAACGATAGTTTACACGACTAAAACGGAGTCCGGATGAAGAAGTTATGACCTCCGGAAGATTTTACGTAAAAATACACAAGTTCAGACTTTGGCCCCTTACACGACTCGTGTACCACTACACGACTCGTGTAAGAACTTTTACACAAGTCGTGTAGCAGTACACGACTCGTGTAGAAAAACACCCTTCAGAATCTCCCCTTACACGACTCGTGTACCCTACACGAGTCGTGTAATCAGCCCAGAAATCTCATTTTGGCTGGAAACAAAATACTCCCTTCATCTCACCAACCCAAAATACCAACATTAGCAACCCTCATACAATTTCAACCCTCACAACAGCTACAAACTCAACCCAAGCACAATACTAACACCAATTCCTATAACTTCCCACTAATAACAAGCTATGTATAAGTTCTTACTACTCCCTCTGTCCCAAATTTACAAGTATATTAAAAGTATACTAAAACATCATTTTATAACATATAAAGCATATAAACATGTTTATGACCAATTTAACATTTAAAGGGGGATTAGTAACTTACCTATATTCCGGAAAAGATGTCAAGAAAAATAAGATGGATCGGTAGATATGATCTAATCAACACCCTGAACATTTATATATTTTTAGATTTGGAAATGGAGTAGTAAATTAAAAGAAGGAAAATAAATAAGAACAAAACCTTACCTAGACAACAATGGAGCTCTTTCCAGGAAACCAAATTGGGAAAATGAAATGGTGAGTGTATGAAGAAACGCATGGAGAGGGAGGGGGGGGGTGACAAGGATGGTTTTCATTTTCAATTTTTACAAATACATCATCCAATTTTTCCCTTTTTGAAGTTAAGCCCCTAAAATAAATTTCTACAAAGGACCCTAAGGTTTCAACTAACACAATTAACTTCCTAAACAACTATTACTACTAACACTTTAACTAACTCAAATAGTCAAATAAGATGTGCAACTCATATAAGATGATGCAACACATAAAATGCACACCAAATTTTAAATAAAAATTATCAAAAATATAAAATAAATATTAAAATAAATAAACGGATTTCGGGGTCGTTACACTCACTCCCCCTTAAAGAAAATTCGACCCGAATTTTAGGATTGCTTACCTCAACCCTCAAACAACCAAGGGTACTTCCTCTCGATCTCCTCCCGAAGCTCCCAAGTCGACTCTTCCACGTTATGATTTCTCCACACAACTCGAACAAGGGGAATACTCTTAGTTCGCAACTCTTGAACTTTTGAATCAATAACTTGGACCGGGTGCTCCTCGTAAGACATACTCGGTTCAATATCCTCGGGAACCTCGGACAAGACATGAGAAGGATCATACACATACTTCCTAAGCATCGAGACATGAAAAACATTATGGATTTTGTCAAGAGAATGAGGTAACGCAAGACGATACGCCCTATCACCAACCCTACTCAAAATCTCGAATGGGCCAATGTACCTCGGTGCCAGCTTGCCTTTCTTCCCGTACCTTCGAATTCCCACTTTAGGTGAAACCTTCAAAAATACAAAGTCACCCGAATGAAACTCAAGATCTCGCCTCCGATGATCGGCATAGCTTTTCTGTCTACTCTGAGCCGTACTCAAACGATCCCGAATAAGTTTAACTTCCACAACTGACTTGTTCACCATATCAATACCCCAAATTTTTGCTTCTCCCACTTCATCCCAACAAATTGGAGACCGACATTTCCTCCCATACAAAGCTTCATACGGGGCCATCCCAATACTTGACTGAAAACTGTTGTTATAGGCAAATTCTACGAGAGGTAAATGAGAATCCCAAGAATCTGAAAAATCAACTGAGCAAGCTCGCAACATATCCTCGAGAATCTGAATAGTTCTCTCTGACTGCCCATCTGTCTGGGGATGAAAAGCTGTACTAAACTTCAACTCTGAACCCAAAGCCTTCTGAAACGCTTGCCAAAACCGAGATGTAAATCTAGGGTCACGGTCAGACACAATACTCACCGGGACACCATGCAATCTCACAATCTCATTTATATACAAAGTCGCAAGCCTTTCCATCGAGTAACTAATCTCAATAGGTAGAAAATGAGAAGACTTGGTCAATCTATCCACGACCACCCAAACTGCATCAAACCTTCTTCGAGTGCGAGGTAATCCCGTCACGAAATCCATAGTAACATGTTCCCATTTCCATTCCGGAATCTCTAACGGTTGAAGTAACCCGCAGGCCTTTGATGTTCAGCTTTCACTTGTTGACATGTCAAACATTTAGATACATAATCCGCTATCTCTCTCTTCATATTATTCCACCAAAAGTGTTGCTTCAAATTCTGATACATTTTTGTGCTCCCTGGATGAATAGTATACCTCGACTTGTGGCCCTCATCAAGAACTTGGCGTTTAATCTCATCCACGCAAGGCACACATAACCGACCTCTGAAAGTTAACACTCCTTCGGAATTAAGAGAGAAATCCTCAAATTTACCATCTTCGATTTTATCCGCTATTTTCACCAACTCCGATCATCCTTCTGAGCTTTCTTTATTTGTTGAATCAAAACTGGTAATACTTGAATACTCGCAAAAATAGCCCCATGCTTTGACTCACAAGGCTCCCAATCTCGAGCATCCTCTAACATCTTCCATTCACGCACCATCAATGAAGCCATAAAAGATTTCCGGCTAATGGCATCAGCTACCACATTTGCTTTTCCCGGGTGATACGATATAGTGCAATCATAATCCTTCAATAGCTCCATCCATCTTCTTTGCCTGTTATTCAACTCTTTTTGGGAGAAAAGGTACTTCAAACTTTGATGATCGGTGAATATCTCAAATTTGGCTCCGTACAGATAGTGTTTCCACTTGTGCAACGCAAAAACAATCGCAGCTAATTCCATGTCATGGGTAGGATAATTCTGCTCACTCGGAGTCAACTTTCTTGAAGCATACGCAATCACTCTTCCATTTTGCATTAACACACACCCGAGGCCTTCTTTAGAAGCATCGCTATAAATTACCAAATCATCATTGCCATTAGGAAGCGCAAGGATAGGAGCTGTAGTCAACCTCTTCTTCAACTCTTCAAAGCTAACTTGACACTTGCCATCCCACACATACGGTACATTCTTTCGAGTCAACTGAGTCAACGGAGTAGCAATTTTAGAAAACCCCTCGATAAATCTTCTATAATACCCGGCTAGACCCAAGAAACTTCGAATCTCCGTAACTGATTCAGGCCTCTTCCAATTCACAATAGCTTCAATCTTGGAAGGATCTACGGATATTCCTCTATTGGAAACCACGTGCCCCAGAAAAGACACTTCCTCGAGCCAAAAAGCACACTTACTGAATTTCGCAAACAGTTGCTTCTCACGGAGAACAGATAGAACCATTCGCAAGTGTTGCTCGTGCTCCTCCTTAGACTTAGAATACACAAGAATATCGTCAATAAATACAACCACGAAGGTGTCAAGATAAGGCTTGAAAACCCGATTCATCATATCCATGAAAACAGCCGGAGCATTAGTCAACCCGAAAGGCATAACAAGAAACTCGTAATGACCATACCTACTACGGAAAGCAGTCTTAGAAATATCCTCAGAACGGATCTTTAACTGATGGTACCCACTCCTCAAGTCAAGCTTTGAAAAGACGACTGACCCTTGGAGTTGATCAAACAAGTCATCAATGAGAGGTAGAGGATATTTATTCTTTACAGTTACCTGATTCAGCTTCCTGTAGTCGATGCACAGTCTCAAAGACCCATCTTTCTTCTTGACAAACAATACAGGAGCTCCCCACGGTGACACGCTAGGACGGATGAATCCCCGATCAATTAACTCTTGCAATTGCACCTTCAACTCTTTTAGTTCAGCTGGAGCCATTCTATAAGGTGCTTCAGATATAGGGGTAGTACCTGGAATCAAGTCAATACCAAACTCGATTTCTCTATCGGGAGGCATAGAATATTCAGAAGAAAACACATCAGGATACTCTTTAACCACATTCACATCTTCTACTTTAGGAGACTTTTTAGTAGTATCCAAAACACAAGCCAAATAACCCTCACAACCACGGTGCAATAGCCTCCTAGCTTTCACATAAGAAATCATACGAATTCCCGAACCCAAAAAAGTTGCCTCAAAAGTAAACACAGGCACACTAGGGATAGAAAACGTAACCACTTTCTTAAAACAATCAACAGAGGCATGATATTTACTTAACCAATCCATACCCAAAATAACATCAAAGTCTTGCAATGGCAAAATAACTAGATCAGCAAGTAAAACATGCTCACTAATATGCACATCACAATCACGCAACACCTTGTCAGCTATCAAACAATTTCCATAGGAGTCGACACTTCTAGCACATAAGGCAAAGACTCAAAGGAAGAATGCAATCGAGATGCAAAAGACACAGAAACATATGAATGCGATGAGCCGGGGTCTATAAGTGCACGTGCCCTCAAACTGGACATAGAAATTATACCTCCAATTACGGTGGAAGCATCCGAAGCTTGTTGTTGATTGATTGCAAACACACGACCTTGAACCTTTGGTTTTCCTGAGGCATCCCTTTTCTGACCCTGAGACGATCCAACACCACTCCCCGATGGTTGACTCCCCAATCTCGGGCAATTTCTTTGAAAATGGCCAAGTTGTCCACAATTCAAACACTTTCCTTGTTTCTTCCAACACCGCTCCTCACTGTGCCCTTCCCTCTGACAATAATTACAAACCCTCTTGCCTTGACCCCCGGAGAAATTACTTTGATTTCTAACACTCGGTTGCCCTTGGGTTGTCCTCTAAATGGGGTTGAAGTCCCTTGTCCTCCACGATTGTCATTCCTTTGCGGTTGTGGTCTACCTTGCCTTCCAGCACTTGTTAATTCCACCTTCCGCTTGTGTTCTTCAATGTCGTGCTCCACTTGATAAGCTCGATCAACTGCATCTTGAAATTCTTGTAGCTTGTGGGACACCAATTGAGTTCGAATCACTGTTTTTAGCCCTTTCACAAACCTTGTTGCTTTCCTCTCCTCCGTTGCAATTAAATGAGTACAATACCTCGATAGCTCCGTGAACTTGGCTGCATACTGAGCCACCGACATTGTATTCTGTTCCAAGCTAAGAAATTCCACTTCCTTCCGGTCTTGATCCACCCTTGAATAAAATGTTCCTTGAACTTCCTCAGAAAATTTGCCCAAGTATATGGTACATGAGCTTCATCCCAACTAGCCTTCAGTGTTCTCCACCAGTACTCCGCAGCTCCACTCAACTTGTAGGTAGCAAATCTAACTCGATCTTCCTCAGTACATACTAAAACATCAAATATCTTTTCCATGGATTCAATCCATCTCTCAACTTTGGTCACATCTGGTTCACCATCATAGCCAGTTGGTTTCATCTTCAAAAACTGTTCTAGACCATACCTCGGAGGTGCATGCTCTCCTCCTTGTCTCTGATCATGGATGGTTTTCATTGCAGCCTCGAACATCCCTTGGAACATAGCTCGAGCTTCTTCCCTTACATTACTCTGGCCTGCAGTACCAGACTGTTCACCCTCATGTTCCCGGCATTTTTACTGAGTACCTGCATAAAACACTCAACGTTACTCACTCCATACTCAACTACCCTCCTAGGTCACTTAGTCATTCTAGACCATCTACAACCTAGCTCTGATACCAACTGTCGCGCTCCGACCCGTGGTCCTACTTGGCCCCACGTCCGGGACACGCACGGAAGACGTCATAAAACATTTTTAAGAAAATTTTTCGAAATATACTTTCATAAAAAGGTCTTACATAACCAAACAACATTTACTAAACGTGACTACTAGTCACAAAACAACTTTCACAACCAAGTTCTAAGCCACTTGGCTACACACTTCACTTACTTACTTATTTACAACACGAACATCTACCAAAAGAGTTGATACAAACCAAGTCACGGGTACACTACCCAAAAGGTATTACATTTACATAATGTATCCTTTACTTACACAAACTTTCCCAAAATATCTTACCAAAGATCTCCTCGACGTCCTCCCTGTGTGTGTGAACTATCCCCTGGGCTCCTTCTTATCTAAAACAGTAAACAAATAAAGGGTGAGAATAAATCTCAGTAAGTTACTAAAATGCAACTACATTACATGCTCATATGATAAACATAAAGGAATAATGCCACAAATGATCATATAGCACATAGCACATAACATGAGAGGCTCCCTATCGCCAACCGTCCCATACCGGTTGGAAATAACGACCAACTCATCATACAACACATAAAGCGGAAATAAACACTCATACGTGGATACTGAGCCAAGGTTCTCAAACCAAACGATAGCCATCTGAGAGGCATCAACTGAGCAGCATCGAAGAGCTGAAACGGGTTCCGGAACCAAACAACAACAACAACAACGGGGGGAAAATGACACAAAGTCATAACCCAAAGTGCCCAACCTTTGGCCTAAGGAAGGGGGTTAAAAATGGGAAACCAATGATAGGAGCCTTATAATGTACTTGGCTCGGAGACCATTATAATCCCTATCACTGCCCAACACACACAAAAGTACCAGCTGGACTTTAGACACAACCGAAGCAAAGAAAACTTGCTTAAACAACAAACGGGGTATGATTCCAAAGTAGGGAACCACACAAGCTCATATTAGAGAAGTAAACACGTTTTCATAATAGTATGCACCATATTGACATTAAGTCATCACACAAACCATCCAAACCATCACATTAATCCAACTTGATCACAAAAGACCAACTCTACCATAATGAACCATGGATACTCATTTTGGTACTAATCACCTACTGGATTTACGTGCTATAAAAATCAAAACCCCACTCAATAACCAACCCATCGTGTAGTACTCGAGAAGAGCTTTCCAACGATAGTTTACACGACTAAAACGGAGTCCGGATGAAGAAGTTATGACCTCCGGAAGATTTACGTAAAAATACACAAGTTCAGACTTTGGCCCCTTACACGACTCGTGTACCACTACACGACTCGTGTAAGAACTTTTACACAAGTCGTGTAGCAGTACACGACTCGTGTAGAAAAACACCCCTCAGAATCTCCCCTTACACGACTCGTGTACCCCTACACGAGTCGTGTAATCAGCCCAGAAATCTCATTTTGGCTGGAAACAAAATACTCCCTTCATCTCACCAACCCAAAATACCAACATTAGCAACCCTCATACAATTTCAACCCTCACAACAGCTACAAACTCAACCCAAGCACAATACTAACACCAATTCCTATAACTTTCCCACTAATAACAAGCTATGTATAAGTTCTTACTACTCCCTCTGTCCCAAATTTACAAGTATATTAAAAGTATACTAAACATCATTTTATAACATATAAAGCATATAAACATGTTTATGACCAATTTAACATTTAAAGGGGATTAGTAACTTACCTATATTCCGGAAAAGATGTCAAGAAAAATAAGATGGATCGGTAGATATGATCTAATCAACACCCTGAACATTTATATATTTTTAGATTTGGAAATGGAGTAGTAAATTAAAAGAAGGAAAATAAATAAGAACAAAACCTTACCTAGACAACAATGGAGCTCTTTCCAGGAAACCAAATTGGAAAATGAAATGGTGAGTGTATGAAGAAACGCATGGAGAGGGAGGGGGGGTGACAAGGATGGTTTTCATTTTCAATTTTTACAAATACATCATCCAATTTTTCCCTTTTTGAAGTTAAGCCCCTAAAATAAATTTCTACAAAGGACCCTAAGGTTTCAACTAACACAATTAACTTCCTAAACAACTATTACTACTAACACTTTAACTAACTCAAATAGTCAAATAAGATGTGCAACTCATATAAGATGATGCAACACATAAAATGCACACCAAATTTTAAATAAAAATTATCAAAAATATAAAATAAATATTAAAATAAATAAACGGATTTCGGGGTCGTTACAACAAAGGATATAGCCAAGGTTTTCCAAACCGGTACATCCAAATAAAGGATCGCTGCGCAGCTTCAATAATCAACAATCATCATCTTCATCGTAGCATGAAAGCCGAAGAGAAAACCCGGTACCGGAACCAATAACCATAAAAGTGTCACAAAGGACAAGGACCATGACACAAAGTCATGCCCGTTAGCCAGATGCATTCACAAAGGAACGCTGACTTATCCTTTCCAAGGCCAATCTGGAGAAGGGGTATAGTAAGGGCAAAACAATGGTCAACATTATAATGGACTTGGCTTTGCCATTATAATCCTTCCCATCGCCCGATGCAACAAATATGCCAGCTGGGCTTCCAAATAAATGCTAAGTAATAAAATCTAGCATGAATAAACACCTTAAGGTTCCAAAGTAGGGAACCATACCAAGAAGTCACCAAGAAAGTGAAATGCACTAACAATAACCACTTAAGGTGCTCTAATAATTTCCACAATAATAACACCAATCCCTTATCACATTTGATCACAAAGGATCCAGTTAACTCAAGCACACAAGCAAAACTATTCACTCATCTCGAAGAGCTCAAGGAGATCTTTAAAATGATAGTTTATTCGCCTCAAACGGAGTTCGGATGAAAAAGTTATGGAGGAAACAATTTTAGAAGAAAATGGAAGAATATACCAGAATTTTAGCTTGGCACGACCGTGCCTAAGAAAGTGGCACGACCGTGCCAAACAATTCGAGAGGGAAGGTAATATTTGGCGCGACCGTGCCTAAGAGAGTGGCACGACCGTGCCAATCATGACGGGAGGAAAAGGGAATTGTGGCACGACCGTGCCAAATAAAGGAGCACGACCGTGCCAACCATTACGAGTGGGAAAATGAATGTGGCACGACCGTGCCAAATAAAGGAGCACGACCGTGCCAGATGAACAAAGCCCAGATTCTTCCTGGGTTTACACATTTCGAACCAAAACCCAACTTTCACTAAAGTTATCAAAATCAAAGCTTCCCAATACATTCTAAAGCTCCTAAACAACATCCAACCTAAAGGGAACCTAAATACACCCTTTAATCATCCAAACTAACACCAAATCCCCACATTCAAGATTTCACCATTTTTACCCAAAAACTCAAATAAATTCAAAATAAATTCTAAACTCAACCAAACTTCAAATATAACACATCAAAATCATATAAACATGAGATGAACATTTTAGCATCAAAATGGGGAAAAGTAACTTACTTGAAAATTCTCAAAGTTGACGGAATTCAATTCTTTTTTACACTACGCGATCCTAGCAACGATCTAAACACGTTTCACGTTTTAAGAAATGAATAATAATGAGAGGAAGAAGGAGTAAAAGAAGAGAGAAGGAGAGGAAGAAAAACTTACCAATTTGCTTAGAGAGAGAGAGAGGTTTCCAGGGAGAGAGAGGGAGGTGGAGTGAGAGAATGGTGAGGGAGGTGAGGGGAGTAGGGAGGGAGTATGAAAAATGTTTAAAAGATTTACACTTAGGCCCCCTCTCTCACACTACACACAAACTACACTCCCAACTAACAATTAAGACCCAACATTTCTATACTAACACAAATGACCCAAATAAAATGCTAGGCATAATTATTATAACACATAAATTGCACACAATAATATTTAAATAAATAATAATTTAAATAAATAAATAAGCAAATAATTAAATAAAAATCATTTAATTACTAATAAAATAGAGCCTAGATTTCGGGTCGTGACATCAAGATTCGAAGAAAAATCACTCAGTAAGTTTGAGCCGCGCATACGCGCCATGCGCCTCTCTTCATTTGCGCCCTGCGCCCTTCATAGCGCGCGCAAGGACTTATTACTAGCTATGCTATGCGCCTATGCGCCCCTTGTTTTAGCGCACATCATGTGCGCCCCTTGGCTCAAACGCGCCTCAAAGTGTTTATTCAACACTCAGTGATTTATTGAAGATTCAAAGACTTGAAGAGAATTCAAATTACGCCAATGATTCAACGGTGGTTAAAAGATGCATATAGGCCTAATCCGTTAACATGTGTCCATAACGGTCATATTTATGTTGAGTGTCAAAGTGACCATAATATATGCATGCTCCAATCAACGAGCGACAGCTCATCTTATCCACAAGGATTTCCAACGGCTAGTTTTTTTAAGTTCACTATAAATACCCCATAACTTCAACATTTTGAAGTTGCTGAGTTTGCTAAGAATTTCAAGAATTTCTCTCTCTAAGCATTTGTTGAAGATTTGAAGATTGCCTTCGTTTTTCCAGATTTCTCAAGAACATCTTCATACCTTCATCCTTAGCCCAGATCTTCAAGCTATAACACTTTAGTTTCTTGTGCTCTCCATCTCAAAGATCTAAAGAGCCTTGATACTAAGAACACACACGCACCTCTTTAAGATTGATCATTTAGATTCTTCTTTAAGAGATACACCGGTTATTGTTTTGGATTTGTTCTTTCATAGTAATAGATCTTGAGTTAGTGTATAAGCTCAAACATTATTGATTGAACTGAATTGTGTTGTGTTTGTTATATCATTTACCTTAGTTCCTTATTTCACTCACTTTGAGCCAAAATACTTAGAGTGTGTGTGCGCTCCTTTATCACACTTTGCGCCTATTTTCATTACTAAATTCCGCTGTGCATTTCACTCACTCACTTAGGCGCATTTCATAACGCTTACTTGATAAAGTGCGCATTCGCAATTGAGTTTTTCAAGGGTACGAAAAGAATTTTAAAACAGCTATTCACCCCCCCCTCTAGCTATTTTTCATACCCTTGTTGCCCTTTGGGACCAACAAGTGGTATCAGAGCTAACACCTTTATAAAACATTTTTCGTTTTTCAAGCTTAACAGCTTGGGTGCCGATTCTAAATGTCAAACTCAAAAACCTATGGCAACTGCAAACTACACTCACGTTCCGGTCTTGATGAAGATCATTTTGACGTGGGAAATTCAGCATATTGACTCATCTCAACTCAATCGATGAAAGGCTCCATGACACCGTCGTTTATGGACCTTATATTCCGATGAAGGCGAATCCAAATCCACGCACCAACGCTGCCCAACCTACAGTTCTCAAACCAAGGGAAGAATGGACCGAGGAAGAAATTAGAAGAGTTGCAAATGATGGCAAAGCAAGAAACATTCTCTAAGCACTCTAAGCACGGCTATGAAACAACAAGTCATGCATTGTGCTACTGCTAATGAGCTATGGGATGCTATTGAAGAGCATATAGAAGGAGACACGGTTTGCAAGGAGAACAAGAAATACGAAGTTCAAAAGAGGTTCAACAATCTCTCAACTCCCCGTGAAAACTTAAGGCAAACTTATGAACGCTACTGTGAAATCATCAATCTATGTATTTCACTTGGCATGAAGTTTACCAACAAGATTTGAATGTAAATTTTTCTACAAGCTTTTGGATCAAGATACCTACATAAATCTAGCGCTCTTGAAGACGCTGGAACTTTAGATGTTTGGACTTTAAGGAACCTATATGCAAATCTCAAAGTTTACGAACTCAAACTCCAATGAATCAGCGAAACTGAAGGAAAGTCAAAATCTATGGCTATGATGGCGCACAGAGAAGCTGCGCCTACTCCTGCACCTACACCTGCGCCTGTACAAGATGAGAAAAGCTCGGATCCCAAAATTCTACTTCTGAGCAATTTAGACATGGATGATGAAGACTTCGCTTTATTTGTGAGAAATTTCAAAAGTTCAGAAAATTCTCAAGACCCGGCTCAACCAACAAATTTCAAGGATCTACCAGCAAAGCTCCTCAAAAGTTTTCAAGGAGCAGTGATTCAAAAAGAAAAGAAGATCTTGTTTGTTTTAATTGCAGGAAACCCAGACATTTTGCATCAAGCTGCCCGATTCCCAAATTTGAATATATGCAGAAGAAGAGCAGCCATACTCCCAAATTCACTCCCAGTTCACTCGTCACAAGGGAATGGTTGCTGAAGAAGAAGCACCAGCAAATGAGCACAACACTTGGATTGAAACAGACTCCGATGAGAGCGATGAAGAGAGATTCTCGATGATGGACTGTTGTTTGATGGCAAATGATGATGAAGTTGATGCCTATGATTCTGATGATGACTTCTCCAAGGATGTTCCCGATATGAATGCCTTGAATAAGCCTATCAAGAAATCTGCAGGTTTTCAAGAAGTGAAAAAGAAGAAAGGACCAACCATCAGCGAGCTCGTTGAACAAGGATTTCCACTCCGGCTCAAAACGATGGTGGATTGCTATTCTCACGATGGATCTTGGAGCAAGGAACAAATGAGAAAAGGAGCATACATTAGACCACAGGTTGAACCTACTGCTCTCCAATCTCCAAAATCAATGATGAAGTGATTGCTGAACAAGAAAAATTGTTCAAGAAGGCTGAAAAGGTAATTACTAGATTGATAGTATGAAGGAAGCTTTGCAATATCATGTGATGAAATTTCCCAGCTTAAGACCGAGAAATCTCTACTTAAATCTGAACTCACCCTCCTTAAGGAGCAGATAAGAGCATGACTCCTCTTACTGTTAAAAACACTTTTCTAACAGAACAGAACTCACTTCTTAAGTTCAAAACGATGAATTGGTTGCTCAAATTACTGATCTTAAAAAGATTACAAATGAGTGGTCCAATTCTCGTGTCACTATGGAGAATATATTTGAGTCCCAAAAAGTCAGTGGTGATAAAAGTGGTTTGGGATCTTATCAACTAGTGACAACTTTAATTGTGATGTCTGTGCTGAAAGAGATAGTGAATTTACCAACCAACAAACTTTTGAAATTCCCAAGGAAAAACATTCGAATTCAATGGGTAAAGGACAGGAAAAAGTCAAGAGACAAACATTCCATTATGTCTACCCAACGAAGCAATTTGGGAAAGCTAATGGGAAAATATAGCTACAGATGAACCATCTCCTAGCAAAATCATTCTTGAAAATAGGCGCGCTCCTTCTCCGAGTGCTCTCATTATGCGCCTAAGAGCCACGCGCCTCATCGCCGTGCGCCTCCTAGTCCTATGCGCCCTCCGAGAAAAAGCGCTCCAAAATTTCAAAAGAAAGATTTTGTTAAGGCTAGTTCATTTGACCAAAGAAGAATGCCATCCTCAAGAAAAGTAAAGAGTTTGTGAAAACTCAAGTGATTGGTGGCTTTCTTCATTGTTCCATTTGTGATTGTTCAGGACACAAGGCCGTGGAATGTTTTTGCGATTCACTCCAAATGCCAAAGGACGTAAAAATCCTAAGGTCAAGCAAGAGTGGGTGTCAAAAGTTGCTAACCCTAGGACCCAAAAGGAATAAAGGGGACT
>JAOWBW010001323.1:0-166395 GCA_026119855.1 Campanula takesimana
GTAGTGGTGCCCTAGGCACGTTTAATAAACGTTGTAATTGTTATCATTTATTTCATATCAATAAAGAAATACAACAACAACAAAGCCTTAGTCCCAAATAATTGGGGTCGGCTAACATGAATCCTCATATGTCATCGTGATAAAAGGAAGAGAGAGAGAGAGAGAGCGAGAGAGAGAGAGAGCAAGAGAGAGAGAGAGAGAGGAGAGAGAGAGAGGAAAAGGATGGAGAAAATAAAATAAAATAAATAAATAAATAATAATAATAAAAGTACGATCAACCCCCATCATTCACATGAATTTTCGCCCTCCACTCCGGCCTCTTCAACGCTACATCTTCATCCACTCCGAGTAAACTCTATCATTTTCAATCACCTTAATCCAAGTTTGCTTGGGTCTTCCCCTACCCCTCGCCATTTTATCACTTCTCCACTCTTCAGGCCTCCTAATCGGTGCATCACTCGGTCTCCGTCTCGCATGACCAAACCACCTTAGACAATGCTCCCTCATTTTATCCTCAATGGGCGCAACTCCTACTTTACCCCTGATCACCTCATTTCTCAATCGATCTTTTCTTGTATGCCCACACATCCATCGTAGCATACGTATCTCCGCTACATTCATCTTATGAATATGCCACTGTTTCACGGCCCAACATTCAGTGCCATAAAGCAGTGCAGGCCTAATTGCCGTACGATAGAATTTTCCCTTTAATCTATTTGGCATGCCACGATCACAAAGAAACCCTGTAGCACTCTTCCACTTCAACCAACCTGCTTTAATCCTATGAGCCACATCTCCATCCAATTCTCCATCTTTTTGGATAATAGATCCAAGATAGCGAAAGAACTCGGAAGCTTGGACAATCTTTCCATCGAATGTGATCACTCCTGCCTCTCTGCTTCCCACTTTGCTAAATTTACACTCCATATATTCAGTCTTGCTTCTGCTTAACCTAAAACCTCGAGATTCCAAAGTGTGTCTCCACAACTCCAATTTACTTTCAACACCTTCTTTTGTCTCATCAATCAGCACAATATCATCTGCGAACAACATACACCATGGAATATCATCCTGGATTGACCTCGTCACTTCGTCCATTATCAGGGCAAAGAGAAAGGGACTAAGTGCAGAGCCTTGATGCACTCCAATCGTGATAGGGAACTCTTCTGTCTTCCTAACGCTTGTCCGTACACTAGTACTAACTCCATTATACATGTCCTTGATAATATCAATATATTTCTTTGAAACGCCTTTCTTTACTAAAGCCCACCAAAGTACCTCTCTTGGCACTTTATCATACGCCTTCTCCAAATCAATGAAAACCATATGCAAATCTTTCTTTTTATCTCGATATTTCTCCATGATTTGTCTCATAAGATAGATTACGTCCATAGTCGATCTGCCGGGCATAAATCCAAATTGGTTATCCGAAATATTCACAATTTTTCTTAGCCGTTGTGCAATCACTCTTTCCCAAAGTTTCATAGTATGGCTCATTAGTTTGATCCCTCGATAGTTGGCACAATCTTGGACATCACCTTTGTTCTTATACAAAGGGATTAAAGTACTTTTTCTCCACTCTAATGGCATTGTGTTACTTCTCCATATCTTGTTGAATAGTGTTGTTAACCAATTTATTCCCCTCTCCCCAAAACATCTCCACACCTCAATTGGTATTCCATCCGGCCCTACGGCTTTCTTTAATCCCATCTTTTTCATCGCCATTTCCACTTCACCCTTTTGAATTCGCCGCATAAAATCTCGATTAATCATACTCGAAGGGATAGTTATATCTCCAATATCCTGCTCTTGATTGCCATTAAACAAGGTATTGAAGTACGAACTCCACCTATCTTTTATCTCTTTATCCCCGACCAACACTCTTTGGTCTGCATCCTTCACACATTTAACTCTCCCAATGTCTCGTGTCCTCTTATCCCTCATACGAGCAAGTCTATAGATGTCTTTTTCCCCTTCTTTTGTATCCAATCTATCATAAAGTTTCTGATTCACCTTTGCTCTTGCATCTTTTATTGCTTTCTTTGCCTCTCTTCTAGCCTCCTTATACCTCTCATAGTTCTCCTCACTCCTGCATTTTCCCAATAATTTATAGCATTCTCGCTTGCTCTTTATCGCTTGCTTTACTTCCTCGTTCCACCATGATGTGTCCTTACTTGGTGGCACACTTCCTTTAGATTCTCCAAGGACTTCTCTCGCCACCTCCTTTATGGTGTGCTCCATCTTAGTCCAGGTCGAATCTATATCCATATCCTCCATATTACCCGACCAAATACCAGTAGTGTCCATCTTAGCTAGAAATCTTTGTTGATTCTCCCCTTGAAGCCTCCACCACTTGATTCTAGGTTCTACTAGTGGTTTTCTCTTCCTTGAAATTCTCCTACTTCGAAAATCAAGTACCACAAGTCTATGTTGAGTTGCAGTACTTTCACCTGGAATAACCTTGCAGTCAGTGTAACTCTTTCTACAAGCATTTCTTACTAAGAAGAAGTCAATCTGACTCGCATTACCTCCACTTCTATAGGTCACCAAGTGTGATTCTCTCTTCTTGAACCAAGTGTTCATTATACTCAAGTCATATGCCATCGCAAACTCCAGGATCTCATTCCCTGCTTCATTCCTCTCCCCAAAACCAAAACCTCCATGAATGCTCTCAAAGTCGTGTCGACTAGACCCCACATGTCCATTAAGATCGCCACCAACGACTAACTTCTCACCACTAGGTACGCGTTGCACAACCTCCTCTAAATCTTCCCAAAAATCTTGTTTAATAAATACGTCCAACCCTACTTGCGGTGCATAGGCACTAATAATAGTTATAATCTCATCACTAACCACAAGTTTAATACCAATAATCCGGTCACTCTTCCTGTACACCTCCACAACATCATCGATATACTCCTTGTCAATAATGATACCTACTCCATTCCTACCCTTGTCCTTTCCTGAATACCAAAGCTTAAAACCCCAAGGTGCTATTTCTTTAGCTTTCTCTCCAACCCACTTAGTTTCTTGTAGGCACATTATGTGAATCTTCCTCCTCCTCATAACCTCCACCACTTCTGCTGATCTCCCTGTCAAAGAGCCTATGTTCCAAGTTCCAAAGCGCATCCCACTAATCTTACCCCCACCATGGACTAGCTTCTTTACCCGCACTCATCCGCAATGCAGGAACCCTTGCATATTTGACACCACCCCCGGGCGCCGAGGTGGCGCGTCGCTTCCGGGCGACGACCTAGCAACCTTTGCATACTTATCACTACACCCAGGCCTAGGAAGTGTAGCGCGTCGCTGTGAAGGGAACGCCCCAATGATATTCATATTTGGATTCATGTCATAAGAAATGTGACAAAGTTTTTACGCTGGCTGTCACATGCCTACCGCAACCCTCATCCTTTATCCTGGCTTGGGACAGGCAAGGGTAAATCCTTAGCGGATTTAATCCTTGGCGGATTTTTCATATCAATAAAGAAATGTTTTGATTATTATTATTGTTCATGTTTACTTATAATAATCTCCGTCCCTAGTACTTGTTAAGCACTAGTATAAAGGCTAAATGGTTATGGGATGATCATGTTAGATTTATGGGTACTTGTTTGGAACAAGGTACTGGACATGACCCGCTGAATGAGATTTATGTCATGGTCTATGTCGTACATATATCTCATATTAGTTATGTCATTCGAATCCTTAGACATGAAGTTATTATAGTCTTCCACTTGATGAACATTATGTTTGACATATTCAAACGCTACCTTTAACCAGGTAGTTATAAAGGGTATGATTGGCATGGTCGGATTCAGGTAGGGAAGAATAATAAGCTAAATGGATTTGTCCCTCTACGGAGAGATGTCAAGCTTGGGCCTCTCGTAGGAATGATGTTGATGAAATGTTCGGCCGGACTCAAATGAATTGATTGGATCAATGTCATTTGGATTATCAACATATTTGGAATCGAGAAAGTATTGAACAAAACAAGTTGACTGTTTGACCATGACTTGTGTTCAATGACATCGTGGACAAAGGGATTATGACATGTTCTAAAAGGAATGCGAACTTGTATCTAGTTATACTATTTGGGTAGGTATGACGGTTTGCTAGAACCTAATCATATCTTATGGTTTCATGTTTGAACCCATTGCCAACTTAGTATAATCCTAGAGGGTCACACACAATAGAACGAATCTTTAAAAGGACTAAAAAAGGAATTTTTCAGCTTTTCTGGCCTAGTGAGAGACCGCCCAAAAGGCACTGGGCGACCGCCCAAAAGGCACTGGGCGACCGCCCAAAGTTAGGCGACCGCACAACCAATTTTGGGCGGCCGCACAGTGGTGTCGGCAGACACTTTCCTAATTCGATTTGGAATGTCTTTTGACACAAGTTTCCTATTTGGAATAGGTCTTGCTTGTGTATAAAAGAAGGGTTTCGGCCAGAACTTCATATATAGCCTTTTGTGAGTCTCCAAAGAGTTTGAGAGAGGTTTTATTTTGTTCTAAGACATCCTTGGTTGAAGAACAAAATAATACACAAAAGAAAAATTCCATATAGTCATATCAATTGTGAAAGTGTGTTTCATAGTTGTTGGTCTAGCAACCAAGATCAAGAAGTGTTCTTGATATTCGTTCGTGGTGTGGATACCGCTAGAGGGTGAAGCTCATCATCTTCAAAGTTCGTGTTCGTGCTTTCTTCGTGATCAAGCTTCAATATCTCCACCAAGTTTAAAGACCAAATTCAAAGTCATCAAGGGTTAGTTTTCCCTCTATTCATGTTGTGATATTTGATTTAATCATATGAATGGATCTATGGGCTTTGGGTTTCAAAAATTTTAAATGCTAAATTCCGCTGCGCATGTTACTACGAAACCCAACACTCTGCCCCTCAGGGAGGCCTATGCTCAATAAATCCCTGAGACATTCAGCCGGTCCTTAATCATACCTAGGCACCGCAATCACTCCTGTCAATGTCATATCTAGGATATCCACCATCTCCTCTACAGTAGGAACCATCTCATTAAGCAAAAAGTTGAAGAGATGAGTCGAGGGATCTCAAAAGCATGCAACTCCCTTTAGAAGGTCCCAATCCGGTTTTAGGTTCTTCAAGGTGAAAAGAATCTTAAAACCGAACACCTCTATAAATCTTTCTTGACGATCCTTGTCAAACGAACGAAAGAACACTGCTAAGTCATTCTTGTAGCATTCCACCAATTTCGCGTCTAGGGAGAACTCATCAATAATTATTGATGAAGGGACGGACTTACTTAGGGCCATTGGAGCAAAGGTTGAGAATTCTACTCCAAAAGAAAAGTTCCCAGAAGTAATTTAAGGTTGTATGGTATTCTAGGACGGACTAGAGGTGCTTATATACAAGTTCGGACACCAAATCCTCGAGGAAAAAGGAGAAACAGCCGCAGATTCATAGGATGACTCGTATGAGACATCAATGTCTCGTACGAGGCATCTCCCCAGATCAGATTGCAACAATTCTTATCAGATCTCAGGTTGCCCGACAAGTCAAAACATGCCTTAAGCAGCTCAGAAACTCACCCCAGACAGTTCATGCTATGGATGGCCAAAACCGGTTCCGAGCCCGGTTTCGGTTCGGAACCGCTGGTTCCGGTTCGGCATGTATGTGACCCTGAACCGGCCCGTACTTACCCCGGTTCCGGTTGGCATAATCCGGTTCCGGTTAGGTTCTAGTTCCGGTATGGTTCCGGTGCCCCCTTTAAAATTATTGAAAAACAAGGGATTTTCGGTCCGGTTCTGGTTCCGGTTCCGGTCCGGTTCGCCATTTATGTGAACCATAACCAGACCGGATAAATGGAGGTTCCGGTTACTCTGGTTCCGGTTTACTCCCCGGTTTGCTCCGGTTCTGGGCTTTTCCGGTCCAGTTCCGGTCCGGTTTTCCGGTTTCGGTTCCGGTTCCGTTTGGCCATCCCTAGTTCATGCGCCATATACAAATGACCGATCACAAATTCATCTTATATAAAGAACCCTCAGTTGACCAACCGGACGTGAATCAATCCATTTTACACAGTCAGAAATAAAAACTAAAATTAACAAATGTATGTGTGTTAGAGTTAGGGATTAACTGCTGCATAGGTACAAACCAAAGAAAGAAAAATTGTCTTCGCCTACGCCGAGGCAATAAATACATCATCAACAAAATAAATGGGGGATCCTATCAAGCTCGGGCACCAAGACGCAAGGACGTCGTCACCGCCACATGATCATTCGTCAGTCCGAGGTCTCTTCCCGCAAGAAGCCGACTCTGCTGTCTGGCAAGCCAATCGGCCTAAGAGTCCCATGGTCTCTCTCTTTACCTTCTTAGCATAGGCCATGAACTGGGCAAGCCATCCGGCGACCTCTCTATACTCAGCAATAGGCACCTGTTGAGAAGAAACAAGTAGAAATGTCAAAATCTTCAGATCAAATGATAAATAGAGAAATGAAATGATGGAATGACGGAAATGACAAAAGAAGAGTCATAAACCATACCATGGTCGCATCAGCAGGAGGTACGAGTCCCTCAGGCATATCGTACTCGGCGGGAAGATCCTCGACGCTCTCTATCCCCTCAGCCATGTTGTAGGTAAATGAAGCCGGTCCGAGTTGCGGACGGAAGGGGACATGAACAAACCCCTGAGCCTGAACCTGGTCATCCTCCAGAATCAACCGAGCCATGAGACGAGTGAGAAAGTCCTGATAATCAGCCTCAAGATTCATATGGTCAAAGGCAAACTGACCTATAATGAGATCCTATCTCTCCTCATCCTCGATAGCGTAAGAGTTAAGCATGTGAACCGGTGGGTCCAAAGGGACAATGAGTTCAAGCCTGCCACCGTCATGCTAGCGAGAGACCCTCTCTCCCAAATAAAAGTATCACCCACCGAGGCTGATCATCAGTAATCTCATGCCAGCATACCCGTAAACCTGATGAATCCCAAACTCCTCCAAGGGAAAAGAGTAGTGTCAACATCAGGAACGACGGTCTGCTCGTCAAGATACCGCCTCATCTGCTCTATAGGTAAGTCTGCCCCCTCAGCCTGCTCGTCATGGGTATCCCTGTTAGCCCTACACCACCTCAGTGTGTCCAGAAACATGGCAGCATTATCTCGGAGGTCAAAGTTGAAGAGTCTCAACATGGCGTAACCCCAAGCCTGCAAATGGGAGAAACATAGAAAGATGTCAACATGAATTGGCTAAAATGAGAAATACTACCGAAATAGAAAGTAAACCGGGGCTAAAATAAAAGAGGAATACAGAAAAAGATGAGTATTATACCTCCCAAGCATGGCTATAGCCACCCAAGCCAGCGTTCGCCCGATCCCGCGAACTCTCATCTATGGCCACGTAACAATGGGCCAAGCCTGCCAATCCCCAACTAGCATCAGTCACATGCTGCATATCCCTCAGGCATCTTAATAGAGTAAACAAAGCGGTCGACGCGTAGTTAGCGAATAGCATCTTAAAGAAAGCCCACCACAGAAAACCGCGGACAGCTACAATATGGGTATTGAGAGAACCTATCTGACCAGCATTGGCAGCAACATAAGCATCCACCTTATCCCTCAAGGCCTTGAGAGGGACGCCTCTGCCCGAGGTACGCATTGTGAAGCCCAACAACCGCCTCATATCATCACTACCAGGGAGGAAATCAGGATCCACCTCGATCGGCTCACCGGCGATAGAGAGCCCGGTAATAGCATGAAAATCAGTGAGAGTCATGGTAACCTCACCCCACCACATATGCATGGTATGGGTGCTATCCCACCAGCGCTCCCTAATAACCTGAAGCACATGGGTGTTTCTCCTCTCACCCACCAAGCCGTCAAAGAAAGGCCAGAGCCCCATATTCTCAATCTCGTCTTTCAACTAAACATTAAGAGTTGCCCACCTCTCGGCAACCGACCGCACACTTCCCCTGCAGTTGTTAATCACTCTGAATGACTGCAAGCAACAAATACAAAAGAGGTGAATGTCATAAAGGCAGTAAAATCCTCATTTAAGCATTTTACCCAAAAAATTGCAGAATTGCCTAGAATGACGGTCGAAATCATGTACTACTATACTACAATGATTTTCAACATCAACGAGGATGAAATTCCGGAAAAAAGTCATCCATGCATGACAAACCCTAGCAACTATAATTCTAGGCGAAAAATTGACAAAAAGTCGACAAAATTAACTGCGAAAGCATGAGAGTGAGACATGCAACAACGAAATTGGCATGAGAACTCAGTCAAAGGAAGAAATCCTTACCCTCCTAGTCCTGTTGAGTGTGACTCTCAATTCGGGCTAAATCAGAATGGTCTTGCAACAAAGAAGAAAACGGAGAATTGTAGCAGTGGGCGACCGCCCAGATGATATTAGGCGATCGCACAGTTTGGCTAGAAACGTACCAGATTTGTTCCTGTTGGTTTGGGCGACCGCACATGGGTTTTTTGGGCGGCCGCACATTGATGTCAGGACAAGGTTTTCGAATTGAATTTGGAAACAGATTTTGGATGGGTTTTGGACTCCTATTCTTCTAGGGTTGGGTTTATATTTTGTGTATAAATATAAACAAGCCTCCAGGCCTATTATTGCGACCTAGAGTGACTTTGTATAGATCCTTAAGAGAGATTGATAGAAAAGCTAGGTTATTTACTATTGTGAGAGATTGTGAGATTGTGTGAAAGGTTTTCACCTTGATTCTCCTTGTACTCTTCTTGATTATAGTGAATTGATTCTCCGTCGCCTGTGGATATATCCAAGTTGGTGAACCACGTTAAATCTCTTGTGTTCATCTATTTTTCAATTTTGTTTCGTTCTTGCTATTTTGTGCTTTCATCTTTATCAATTAAGCAATTGTGTTTGGGACCTAAATCCTAACAATTGGTATCTAGAGCTCCGGTTTGTGGATCTTGTATTGCTTATTGGTAACGATGGCAGGGAAGTACAAAATTGAGAAATTCGATCGCAAGGTCAATTTCGGTTTATGGCAAGTGAAGATGCGAGCAATCTTGGTGGGTAAAAATTGTGTCAAGGCTTTGCTTGGGAAGGCAAGGAAACCGGCAAGCTTGGAGGATGAACAATTTGATGATATGAACGAGAAAGCTTTATCTCTCTTACACTTGAGTCTCAAAGATGAGGTATTGAGGGAGGTTGTGAGTGAGAAGACTGCAGCAGAGCTTTAGCTTAGGCTTGAGCAATTGTACATGACCAAGAGTATTAGTAACAGGTTGCTACTAATGAAGAAACTCGAGGAGTGCAAACTCAAAATAGGTGAGTCCTTGAAAAATCATCTTGATGAGTTTGATTGTTTTTGTTATGGACTTTAAGAATGTCGATGTCGTGATTGATGATAAGCAATTGGCAGTAAAATTGCTTTGTTCTCTACCTCCAGAATACATGTACTTTAGAGAGAAAGTGTTGTATGGCAAAGATGATATCTCTATGGAAGAGATCAAGAACACTCTACTACAATGGGAAGTCATTGAGACGCACTTGACCTCAACAAGTGCTGAATCTCAAGGTGATGGGTTAGTAGCTAGAAGCGGCAGAAAGTCAAGGAATGGTCAATCCGGTTCAAGTGAATGGCAAAAGAATGTGATATTACATGGTTGCAAGGAAAAGGGGCACATTAGAAGTGATGTGAACCTTGCCCGAAACCGACAAGACCCAACGATCCAAATGGAACCCTAGATCGTTCTAACTGAAGAATCGGTGATAAATTGATGGATACCTTGACCCAACGCCCCCAAGTGACGCAAACCAAGGACTTTAGTGAATTGAGATGGAATGGTGGATACCAAGACCTTCGTTCCCAATGTAACGACAACCTTGGGCTAAGTGAATGACTCCACAAACGGTGGTGGTGATCCGTTTGATAAGTCGGACTCGAACACAAAAAGAGACAATTTTGATGAGTTCAAAGTTTATAGAACAAAGAGAAATCTCTCATATATTTTTTCAAAATTGGATGATTACAAAATGTTGAAGCACTTGGGTTTATATAGTGCTCAATACAAAAGAAGATATGCATCATAATAAATGTATAGGAAACTCTAAAGTTGTGTTCACACTTAATCTTCCATGTGATGAATGTATAACCCATAAAGGAGAATGAATCTCTATATTAAACATACTAGAAAATGAATCTAGAGTTAAAATTTATCAATTCCCTTCTAGAATGACCACCCTTGAGTAATTCAGCCATAACTCCTTCTAGAAACTTCCAATTAAGGATCCGTTTGGCCCGTTGGAAACTAGACTCTTGTGGCTTTCTGAAAACGTATCATAAGCCTTACTTGCATATGTAGAACCTTCTAGACGGCCCGTCAAAGTTGGAACACAAATTCTGAAAATGCTGAAAATTTCTAAAGCTTCATGAAAACCATGGCCATGGAATGAATCATGGGTTGGCCATGGACGGGGCTGGAAATTCAAGATTTAGTTTTGTTTTTGAACCTCCATTTGAACCACAATCAACTCCAAATTATCCCCATTGCCTTTGAACACCTTTTCATTGATTTGGAAGTCACGAACGAAGTTGGAAAGCAACTTTTTTGTCCACGATCTTGTTATTGGACCCTTGTACACTTGAGTTGCACCATCTTCCACTTCTAGCATTGGCATTTCCTCATCATTACCCTCCTCTTGAAAAGGATTTGTCCTCAAATCTTCAACATCAACTTTTCTTTAAGACTTTGGAATGCCTTTTCTTGCTCTTCACCCCAATGGAATCCAACACTCTTTTTGATGACTTCGGTGAGAGGGGCTGTAATTGTACTAAAATCCTTCACAAATCTTCGGTAAAAACTAGCCAAGCCATGGAAGATTTGAACTTGTCCAACGGTGGTTGGAGTTGGCCATTCTTGAATAGCTCTCACCTTCTCTTCATCAACCGCAATTCCTTTGGAACTCACAACAAAACCTAAGAAAACCACTCCACTTGTACAAAATGAACACTTTTGAAGGTTAGCAAACAATTTATCCTTTCGAAGAACTTCAAAAATCTTTCTCAAATGAATCAAGTGATCTTCCAAATTTTGACTATAAATCAAAATGTCATCAAAATAAACCACAACAAATTTTCTAATGTAGGCTCGAAAGACATGGTTCATTAAACGCATGAAAGTGCTTGGTGCATTAGTTAAACCAAATGGCATTACTAACCACTCATACAATCCATGTTTTGTTTTGAAAGCCGTTTTCCACTCATCTCCCTCTTTCATGCGAATTTGATGGTACCCGCTTTTAAGATCTATTTTTGAAAAATAGCAAGCACCATGCAATTCATCAAGCATATCATCTAGTCTAGGAATTGGAAAACGAAACTTTACCGTGATATTGTTGATGGCATGACAATCAACGACCATTCTCCAAGTACCATCTTTCTTCGGCGCGAGCAAGACTGGTACCGCACATGGGCTCAAGCTTTCTCGAATGAATCCTTTGTCCAAAAGTTCTTGGACTTGTCGTTGAAGCTCCTTTGTCTCTTCCGGATTGCTTCGGTAAGCCGGTCGGTTCGGAATGGTAGCACCCGGAATGAAATCAATTTGATGTTCTATCCCTCGAATTGGTGGTAAGCCTTGGGGCACCTCCTCAGAAGTAACATCACTAAATTCCTGCAATAATGTTTCAATAGAAGGAGGAAGAGAAGAATCATGATTGTTAGAAAAAAATGCGCTCTCTTTGTGAACAAAGAAGAGCATAGGCTTCCTTAGCATCAAAGCTTGTCTCACATCACTTATTTTAGCATAAAAGCTCACTTTCTTACTTTTTTCCTCTCTTTTTTCACTCGACTCCTTTTTTGACACTCTCTCATTTTTTTTCGCTTTCTTTTCTCCCACTCTCTTTTTTCTTTCTTCTATTTTTTTCATTCTCTTTTTCCTCATTTTCTTTTCTCTCACTTTCATTTTTTTTACCTCATTTTTCTCACTTGCTTGTTGCAACTTTATTTGATCTTCATGAGCTTGCTTTGGAGTCAAAGGAACTAAACAAATGTTTTTGTTCCTATGCACCAAGGAGTACTTGTTGGTGTAGCCATCATGTTGCACTCGGCGGTCAAACTGCCAAGGTCTCCCAAGTAATAAGTGACATGCTTGCATTGGAATTACATCACAAATGACCTCATCCTCGTATCTCCCAATCTTGAATGCAATCAACACTTGTCTAGTCACCCTAACTTCTTCACTATCATTGAGCCATTGTAACTTGTACGGACTAGGGTGTTTGGTTGTGTTCAACCCCAATTTTTCTACCAAAGTCCAACTAGCTACATTTGTACAACTACCCCCATCTATTATAAGACTACACACTTTCCCATCTATGTAACACCTAGCTTGAAAAATATTTTCTCTTTGAATTTCATCTTCATCCTTGATTTGTGCACTCAAAATTCTCCTAGCCACTAAGTTCAATTCCTCACGAACCCCATCTTCCGATTCAAAATCTCCTCCATCATCATATCTAACCTCTCCCTCGTCATTGGTTTCATATTCACCATCCCCCCTCATAATCATCACTCTTTTATTGGGACACTCAGTAGATATATGCCCCCTTCCTTGACACTTAAAACACTTGATATCACGATTAAGATTAGGAGTAGGAGTAGCATTGGTCTTACCAACATGATTTGATGACGACGATGGCTTTGAATCGTTGTTGGATGAAGTTGACAATTTTTCCTCCCTTTTTGGTTGATTTGATTTCCAAGAAGTCGACTCAAATGGCTTGCTTGATCGGACACCTCTCCTCTTAAGTTGCTTCTCAATCTTTGTTGCCATGTGCACCATGTCCTCTAGTTCCACATAATGATGGAGCTCCACTTGGTTGGAAATCTCCGTGTTCAACCCCGCTAAGAATCTTGCCATAGTAGCCTCTCGGTCTTCTTCTACACCCGCTCGAATCATTACTACCTCCATCTCTTGGTAGTACTTTTCTACCCCTTTGATTCCTTGCTTCAATGTTTAGAGCTTGTTGTAGAGCCCTCGGTAATAGTGACTTGGCACAAACCTTCTCCTCATTAACATCTTCATTTCTTCCCAAGTTTCTATCGGTCTCTCCCCATTACGCCTTCTATTGAGGAGTAATTGATCCCACCATACAACGGCATAATCGGAAAACTCCACGGCTGCGAGTTGCACCTTTTTCCTTTCCGAATAATCATGACAAGCAAAAATACGCTCCACACGCTTCTCCCAATCAAGATAAGCTTCAGGATCACTTTTTCCTTGAAAAGAAGGAACCTTCATCTTGATCCTACTCACATTGTCATCCTCTCTCCTCATCCCTCCCTAATCCCTTCTTCGCCTTCTAAAAATATTTTCCCCGAAAGGACCATCTTCCTCTTCCCCATCTTCCTCTTGATGTTTATTTACACCTCCCCGTCTTGGTCGTTCTTCACGTCTTTGTTGTTCTAACCTATTCAACCTCACAAAAATTTCCTCCGTATGCTCCCTCATTAATCTTCTCAAACCTTCGTCTAACATATCCGCATAAGCCTTTAAATTATCCCCTCCGATAGTAGTATTCTCCCCTCCACTAGTAGTACCACTATTTCCATCCACCATTTTTGGATATATTTTTTTTCAAACAAAAGTTCCTCATAATTCACTCCCTTACGTGTTTCCCTTAAAGATGTTCACTCAATTCACTCGTGTATCACTCAATATAATTTGGCTTTTACCCTCTTATGAACTCACTACTAAGCCTCTTTTCTCTCAAATTTTTCTCTTTGAACTTTTGATGCCACTTTGAACCTTCTCAAGAAAGTTTTCAAGAACCGACTTAACAAAAAAGAACACAATTGGAAATGAAAGAAAGTGTATAATATATATATATATATATATATATATATATATATATATATATATATATATATATATATTGGATGAGAAGAATATTTTGAAGGAAAAAGAAAAAGGAAAATATTGATAATAGAGAATAAGAATGACTAAGAATAAGAAGTTTACGCTAGAGAAAAGAAACCATATTTCTTTTTTTCACAAAATTTTTTTTTTGAACTTCTTTTTTTCTGAACCTTTTTTTTTTTTAGCTCTCTTTTTTTTTTTTTTTGTTGAAGTACTACTAGAAAGAAAAGATAGAAAGATAGAATGTAGAAGATAGAAGATATAAAAGAGATAGATAGATAGATAAATAAAAACAAAAGGAAAAAAGAAGGATAGATGAAACCTCAATTAAACCAATGCTCTGATACCAAATGATGTGAACCTTGCCCGAAACCGATAAGACCCAACGATCCAAATGGAACCCTAGATCATTATAACTGAAGAATCGGTGATGAATTGATGGATACCTTGACCCAACGCCCCCAAGTGACGCAAACCAAGGACTTTAGTGAATTGATATAGAATGGTGGATACCAAGACCTTCGTTCCCAATGTAACGACAACCTTGGGCTAAGTGAATGACGCCACAAACGGCGGTGGTGATCCGTTTGATAAGTCGGACTCGAACACAAAAAGAGACAATCTTGATGAGTTCAAAGTTTAAAGAACAAAGAGAAATCTCTCATATATTATTTCAAAATTGAATGATTACAAAATGTTGAAGCACTTGGGTTTATATAGTGCTTAATACAAAAGAAGATATGCATCATAATAAATGTATAGGATACTCTAAATTTGTGTTCACACTTAATCTTCCATGTGATGAATGTATAACCCATAAAGGAGAATGAATCTCTATATTGAACATACTAGAAAATGAATCTAGAGTAAAAATTTATCAATTCCCGTCTAGAATGACCACCCTTGAGTAATTCAGCCATAACTCCTTCTAGAAACTTCCGATTAAGGATCCGTTCGGCCCGTTGGAAACTAGACTCTTGTGGATTTCTAAAAGTGTATCATAAGCCTTATTTGCATATGTAGAACCTTCTAGACGGCCCGTCAAAGTTGGAACAAAAATTCTGAAAATGCTGAAAATTACTAAAGCTTCATGAAAACCATGGCCATGGAATGAATCATGGGTTGGCCATGGACGGGGCTGGAAATTCAAGATTTAGTTTTGTTTTTGAACCTCCATTTGAACCTCCATTTGAACCACAATCAACTCCAAATTATCCCCATTGCCTTTGAACACCTTTTCATTGATTTGGAAGTCACGAACGAAGTTGGAAAGCAACCTTTTTATCCACGATCTTGTTATTGGACCCTTGTACACTTGAGTTGCACCATCTTCCACTTCTAGCATTGGCATGTCCTCATCAAGAAGGTTTTTTCCAAACCAAGTGGATACAACCGCAAAGGCAAAGGGTGAAGCTGGAGTAGTGTTTGAAAACACCAGTAATGACAGTGACTGTGAAGCACTTACTGCTTGTGATTCGGGTACCGAAATTCGTGATAGTTGGATTTTGGATTCGGGTTGTTCTTATCATATTAGTCCCAACTGGGCATGGTTTTGTTCATATAAGGCTGCTGGTGGAGTAGTCTTGTTGGGGAATAATACTGCATGCAAGGTTGTTGGTATTGGGGCTATTAAGGTTAAGATGTTCGATGGAGTAGTGCGGAAATTGCAGAATGTCATGTATGTTCCTGAACTGAAGAAGAACCTGATTTCTCTAGGCACTTTGGATAGCCTTGGGTATAGTATATCCATTATGAATGGTGAGCTATCGGCTATTAAAGGTGACTTGGTGGTATTAAAGGGAACGAAGGTGGGGATATTGTACAAGATTCTTGGGTTTATGGTTGTTGGTGATGTGTCTATTGCAACGGGGTCAACGATTGAGGCGAAGGATACTCAATCATGGGACATGACATTGGGTCACATTGGCTTGAATGGGATGACAGAAAAGCCTTGGTATTTGTTGTCACAAGCATTGTTAGGTAAAGAATTTTACGATTAGGATGACTGCTCACTTGGCTAATCGTTCTCTAAATTCTGATACTGGGATGAAGGCTCTAGTGGAGATGTGGTCAGGGTCTCTAGAAGAATACTTAAAATTGTATATTTGTGGGTGTCCCGTGTATGCTTGTGTGAACAATAAATTGGAGCCAAGGGCCAAAGGATGTTCCTTTGTGGGTGATACTACTGGAGTGAAAGGATTCTGGTCATGGGATCCTGTGGCATCTAAGTTCCTGACATGTAGAGATGTTGCTCTACTTTTCCGTGAGAAGAATTGTCCTGCAGGACGGATACACAAACAGGTGGAGTTATTCGGAGATGGTAAAGAATTGGTGGAACTTGACTTAGATGTCAATGATGTGTCTGATGAAGTGACTCCAATTGAAGCTCCAGTTCAAGAGGATGAGACTAACAAGCAGGTGGAGACTACCATTGTTTTTGGTAGAGTTCGATATGGTTTGGAGGAGATGGTAGCTTATGCATTGTCCGCTGCGAAAACAATAAGTATACATAAATTAATTTCTTTCAATGAAAATATATCGTGTGATAAATCTGCTATGTGGTCGGTCGTTGTTAAAGAAGAGATGGTATCTCTTATTGAAAGTCAGACATGGGAATTTGTTAGATCACCACCAAAGAAGGTGTTAGTCAGTCACAAGCGGATCTACAAGTTCAAAGATGGTACTCCAAGGTTTGGGGTAGACTACAATAATATTGTTTCACCAGTTGTTAGACACTTATCTATTCACAACTTGTTGAGCATTATGGCGATGAGAGATCTAATGCTTGAGGTGGAGATCTATATGCGCTGGCCTGAAGGGTTTGTTGTCGAGGGTGAGGATTATGTTTGCCTGTTAGAGAGGTCCTTGTAAGATTTGGATCAGTCAACTCGACAGTGTTATAAAAGGTTCGACACTTTTATTGTTACCTATGGTTATGGTAGGAGTGGATATGATTGTTGTGTTTACTTGATGGTTTGCAGTGATGTCACATTGAGTTATCTTGTTTATGTCGATGGCATTCTTGCGGCTGCAATAGATATCAATGATGCTTACCAAGTGAAATGGTTATCTTCTTTAGATAGTCCCAAGTCTAAAGATGATAGGTCACGGGTTCTGTTTTCAAATGCTTGTGTGTGCATTGTGTATGGCAAGAACAGTGATGGTTATGTTGGGAATGGTGATTCAAATTGGGGCGGTAATCTTGTTGATAGAAAATCTACATTGGAGTATGTAGTTTGTCTTGTTGGTTTCGCGGTTTATTGGAAATCTGGATTGCTGGATGTCACGGAGTTGTTTACTACCGAGACTGAAAATATGGCTATGACAAATTTGATTGCTAAGTTCAAGAAGTTCTTAGACTTAGTTGGTGTTAGTAGTCATTGATTCCCACAGGGGTGGGGTGGCGGAGATAGAGATGTTCTCTTGATGGACTAGCTTTTCGGGAATTGGTCGTCAAGGTGGAGAATTGTTGAGTGTGACTCTCAATTTGGGCTAAATCAGAATGGTCTTGCAACAAAGAAGAAAATGGAGAACTGTAGCAGTGGGCGACCGCCCAGATGATATTAGGCGATTGCACAGTTTGGCCAGAAACGTACCAGATTTGTTCCTGTTGGTTTGGGCGACCACACATGGGTTTTTTGGGCGGCCGCACAGTGATGTCGGGACAGGGTTTCCGAATTGAATTTGGAAACAGATTTTGGACGGGTTTTGGACTCCTATTCTTCTAGGGTTGGGTTTATATTTTGTGTATAAATATAAACAAGCCTCCAGACCTATTCTTACGACCTAGAGTGACTTTGTATAGATCCTTGAGAGAGATTGATAGAAAAGCTAGGTTATTCACTATTGTGAGAGATTGTGAGATTGTGTGAAAGGTTTTCACCTTGATTCTCCTTGTACTCTTCTTGATTATAGTGAATCGATTCTTTGTCGCCTGTGGATGTAGCCAAGTTGGTGAACCACGTTAAATCTCTTGTGTTCATCTATTTTTCAATTTTGTTTCGTTCTTGCTATTTTGTGCTTTCATCTTTATCAATTAACCAATTGTGTTTGGGACCTAAATCCTAACAAGTCCGAATGGCATGAGAAATGTGATCCTCGGGGAACGGGCATAGCTCATCCGTCTCCCACCTCTTCCTCTTCATATGCCTACCAAAGAGATGTTCTTTGTGGGATCGATTAGCACTGGACATTAGAAAGGGTTGGGATGTTGGGTTTTGATGCATCACGCGCAGCGGAATAAACAGATAAAATCAAACACCCAAGAGCCCGAATCTGTGCATGTTGATTAAATTAAATACAAGATGAAAGAAACTAACCCTTGAAGATCGCATCCATGAACACGGACTTTAAGGTGATAAAGGAAACACCCTCCATCGGTATCCATATGTCGAACGGATATCAAGAACACCTTCTTAATCTGGATTGCTAGACCCAAGGCTTGATGAAGAAACGATTTCTTCATAGGAATTATCTTGCTTCATTGATTATTGTATTTTGACGATCAAGAATCTCAAAGTAAATAATCATACCTCTTTATAATTTATTGTTTTTAAAATAATGGTTTGTGATTTCCAAAATCACCATTAGAGGCTGTCAAACCCGGCTGTATATCATATATAAGGGTTTGACCTAATTATGTTTGGGATCGGAATTCCTTTTCAGTCAAGAAAACTGAACAAACTGGTCTGTTACAGGGTCCTAGCCGTACGGATCATTTAGAGCCGTACTCCAGTATTGCCGCCGTATGGTGCCAGGTCTGAAATCCCAGATTTTTCCCTTTTCAATCCGCTCTATTTGTGTGTGACCCAATAGGATTATACTATGTTGGCAACGAGTCCGAACCAGTCTAAACCCGTAAGTCATAAGCGGACTCTAGCAAGCCATTATGACTACCCAATTAGTATAACTTTGTGTTGGGTTTCGATCTAACATGCGCAGCGGAAATTAGCAATTAAAATTTTAATGAAACCCAAAGCCATGGATCCGTTCATATGATTAAATCAAATACAACAAGATAAATAGAGGAATAACTAACCCTTGATGGCTATGAATTTCTAGCTTTTGAACTTGGTGGAGATTTTGAAACTTGATCAAGAACGCGAACCTTGAAGATGATGAGCTTCACCCTCTAGCGGTATCCACACCACGAACGAATATCAAGCAACTTCCTGATCTTGTTTGCTAGACCAAATTGTGAAACACACTTTCACAATTGCAAGAACTATATGGAATTATGAATATTCTTGTTCTTCACCTTTTGGATCTTAGAACAAGAAAAATAACCTCTCAAAACCTTATGGAGGCACTCACAATATTATCTCTAATGGCTGGTGAAAAGATGCTTTTATAGGACCTAGTCATTAACTCTTAATGACCTAGGATTCCTAAATCCCGTCACCTTAATTAAGGCAAGTCCTTATTCTGCCAGGAATTCTGGCACGGTCGTGCCCCTATATTTGGCACGGTCGTGCCAAATGGGTCGAACCTGCCAGACCTTCCCCGAATATTGGCACGGTCGTGCCCCTATTTTTGGCACGGTCGTGCCAAACGGACCGAGCCTTTGCCTTGGTTTGGATTTATGGCACGGCCGTGCCATTTTAAGGCGCACGACCGTGCCAGAGCCAAAACCTGACATTTTTCCATAATTCCAATTCAGTCCTTTATGATTCGTTCTATTTGTATGTGACCCTCTAGGATTACACTAAGTTGGCAATGGGCTCAAACATGAACTCATAAGATATGATTAGGTTCTAGCAAACCGTCATACCTACCCAAATAGTGTAACTAGATACAAGTTCGCATTCCTTTAGAATATGTCACAATCCCTTTGTCCACGATGTCATTGAACACAAGTCATGGTCAAACAGTCAACTTGTTTTGTTCAATACTTTCTCGATCCCGAATATGTTGATAATTCAAATGCTATTGATCCAATCAATCCATTTGAGTCCGGACGAACATTTCATCAACATCATTCCTTCGAGGGGCCCAAGCTTGACATCTCTCCGTGGAGGGACAAATCCATTTAGCTTATTATTCTTCCCAACGGGAATCCGATTATGCCAATCATACCCTTTATAACTACCGTGTTAAGGTAGCGTTTGAATATGTCAAACACAATGTTCATCAAGTGGAAGACTATAATAACTTCATGTCTAAGGATTCAAATGACATAACTAATATGAGATATATGTACGACATAGACCATGACATAAATCTCATGCAGCGGGTCAAGTCCAGTACCTTGTTCCAAACAAGTACCCATAAATCTAACATGATCATCCCATGATCATTTAGCCTTTATACTAGTGCTTAACAAGCACTAGGGACGGGGATTATTATAAGTAAACATGAACAACAATAATAATCAAAACATCTCTTTATTGATATGAAATAAATGATAACAATTACAACGTTTATTAAACGTGCCTAGGGCACCACTACCAACAATCTCCCACTTGCCCTAGGCCCAATCTCCCATGTATCTAATACCCATGGACCTAACATGACCATCATGTTTAGCTTGTGGAAGTCCCTTTGTTAGCGGGTCCGCAACATTGTCATCAGTAGGTACTCTGCATATATTTACGTCTCCCCTATCAACGATCTCTCGAATGATATGAAAACGCCTAAGTATGTGTTTGGATTTCTGATGTGCTCTTGGTTCCTTCGCTTGAGCAATAGCACCATTATTGTCGCAATAAAGGTCTATTGGACTAGCAATACTAGGAACCACTTCAAGTTCAGTTATGAACTTCTTAATCCAAACAGCTTCCTTTGCAGCATCCGATGCAGCAATATACTCAGCTTCTGTTGTAGAATCAGCGGTTGTACTTTGCTTGGAACTCTTCCAGCTTACAGCTCCACCATTTAACATAAACACAAAACCCGATTGCGATCGGCTATCATCTTTGTCGGTTTGGAAGCTTGCATCCGTATAAGCATTTACAACGAGATCATCTTCCATTCCTCCATAGACCAAAAACGAGTCTTTAGTCCTTCTCAAGTACTTAAGAATCGCTTTTACGGCTATCCAGTGATTTTCGCCAGGGTCGGATTGGTATCTACTTGTCATGCTCAAAGCATAAGATACATCCGGCCTAGTACAAATCATGGCATACATGATGGACCCAATTGCCGAAGCATATGGAACATCATTCATTTTCTCACGCTCATCTTTTGTCTTAGGACATTGAGTATTGCTTAGAGAAACTCCATGTAACACGGGCAAGGTTCCTCTCTTAGAATTTTCCATACGGAATCTTCTAATGACCTTGTCAATGTATGTACTTTGGCTTAAACCAAGTAGCCTCCTTGATCTATCTCTATAGATCTTAATGCCAAGAATATATTCGGCTTCACCCATATCTTTCATTGCGAAGCACTTTCCTAACCAAGTCTTCACAGACTGAAGTGTAGGAATGTCGTTTCCAATGAGTAATATGTCATCCACGTATAAAATAAGGAATAGCACTATGCTCCCACTAATCTTCTTGTATACACAAGGCTCATCTTCGTTCTTGATGAAGCCAAACTCTTTGACCGATTCATCAAAACGGAGATTCCAACTCCTTGAAGCTTGCTTCAATCCATAGATGGATCTTTGCAATTTGCATACCTTAGAATCTTGTTCAAAACCTTCTGGTTGTGTCATATACACATCCTCTTGAAGTTTTCCATTTAGGAAAGCGGTTTTGACATCCATTTGCCATATTTCATAGTCATGATATGCGGCAATGGCAAGCAAAATTCTTATAGACTTGATCATTGCTACGGGTGAAAAGGTCTCATCATAGTCAATACCATGAACTTGCCTATAACCTTTCGCTACAAGCCTAGCTTTGTAAGTATGCACCTTCCCATCCATGTCAGTCTTCTTCTTGAAGACCCATTTGCATCCTATGGTTTTTACACCTTCGGGCGCATCAATCAAATTCCAAACTTGATTGTCTTGCATGGATTGCAATTCGGATTCCATGGCTCCAAGCCACTTGTCCGAATCAGGAGAAGACATCGCCTCTTGGTAGGTTGACAGTTCATCATTCTCAATGATTTCTACCTCATTACTATCCGTTACGAGAAATCCATATCTCTCGGGCTCGGATCGTAACCTACTAGATCTGCGAGATGCTTGTGTATTTTGAACAGGTTCCACAACTCCTTGTGGTTCTTGTTCTTGTTCCACTATTGGTTCAATGTTATTTTCTGGGTCTCGAATTTCTTCAAGATTTATTTTACTCCCACTGATTTCTTTGGAGAGAAACTCTTTCTCTAGAAAGACACCAGTTCGAGCAACAAACACTTTGTTGTCCTTTCGGTTGTAAAAGTAATATCCTTTAGTTTCCTTAGGATATCCCACAAAAATGCATTTATCAGATTTGTGTGCAAGTTTGTCTGAGATAAGTCTTTTGACAAAAACTTCACAACCCCAAATCTTCATGAAAGATAGACAAGGCTTCTTTCCGCTCCACATCTCATATGGAGTCTTTTGAACCGATTTAGTTGGAACACGATTTAGTGTGAAAGCAGCGGTTTCTAGAGCGTAACCCCAAAAGGATATTGGAAGATCAACTTGACTCATCATTGATCGAACCATGTCTAACAAAGTCCGATTCCTCCTCTCGGACACACCATTCCATTGTGGTGTTCCCGGTGGAGTCAATTGTGAAACTATTCCACAATTCTTTAGATGATCATCAAATTCTTGACTTAAGTATTCTCCACCTCGATCTGATCGAAGTGCTTTTATACTTTTGCCAAGTTGTTTTTCTACTTCATTTTGAAATATTCTAAATATCTCAAATGCTTCACTTTTATGTTTCATTAGGTAAACATACCCAAATCTACTATAATCATCAGTGAAGGTTATGAAGTATTGAAATCCTCCCCTAGCATTGCTACTTAATGGTCCGCATACATCGGAATGTATCAACCCCAATAAATCGCTTGCCCTTTCACTCAACTTGATAAAAGGTGTCTTAGTCATTTTTCCAAGAAGACACGACTCACAAGTATCATATGACTCTAAGTCACATGAACCCAAAAGTCCGTCCCCATGGAGTTTTGAGATACGCTTCTCATTAATATGACCAAGACGGCAATGCCACAAATAAGTATGATTTACATCATTAGGTTTAGATTTCTTATTTACATGATAGACATTATTTTCATTCTTGACATCCAAGATATAAAGGCCATTAAATGAATTAGCAATACCATAAAGCACATCATTTAAATAAATAGAAAATTTCTTATTCTCAATAAGAAACTTAAAACCTTCATTATCCAAACAAGAAATTGAAATAATATTTCTGCTTAAATCCGGAACATAATAACAATTGTTCAAAACAAGAATTAATCCGGAAGGTAAAGTGACTTCATAAGTCCCTACGGCTAATGCAGCAACTCTTGCTCCATTCCCCACGCGTAGATCTACTTCACCTTCTTTAAGCAGTCTCCTATTCTTTAGTCCCTGCACATTTAGACAAATGTGAGAACCACATCCGGTATCCAATACCCAAGAATCAGTGGTAGAAAGGAGAATATCTATCATATAGATACCTGAAGTCGACGCAGCCTTGCTGCTCTTCTTCTTCTTTTGCTCTTCCAAGAAAGCCTTGCAATTACGTTTCCAATGACCAATTTCTTGACAATGGAAACAAATTGCATCCTTTTGTGTATCGGGTTTTGCCTCAGAAGCCTTGGCAACCTTTGCCTTGCTTATCTTGGGTTTGACAACTTTTGCCTTACCCTTGCCTTTGGCACCAGGCTTCTTCCCATCGTGAACCAAGAGCACGGGAGAACCTTTCTCCACAATTTTCATCTTTGCAGTTTTGAGCATCCCATGCAACTCAGAGAGATTCTTATCCATTCCATGCATGTTATAATTCATCACAAACTGATTATAACTTTTAGGCAATGAATTAAGAATGAGATCCGTGGCTAGCTCCAATGGGATTGGATAGCCAAGTTTCTCAAGGTGCTCTACATAACCTTTCATTTTAAGAAAGTGAGGACTCACTTGTTGCCCTTCATTCATTTTACAAGTAGTGAATGCAACAATGGTCTTGTACCTCTCTTGCCTAGCTTGCTCTTGAAACATGGTTCTCAACTCCACGCCTATCTCATAGGCTTCCAAATGTTCCAAACTTTGTTGGAGTTTTGAACACATAGCAGCAAGCATGAGACAACTTACATCTCTAGAATCATTACGATGTTTCTTGTAATTGTCCCTTTCTACCCTAGGGGCAGTAGGCGGTGGTTCAGCAGGGAGAGGCCCATCGAGAATGTACAACTTGTCTTCTTGCCTAAGAACAATTCTTATGCTACGGATCCAATCCATAAAGTTGGTACCATTCTCTTCGAGCTTATCCTTCTCAAGGATCGATCGCAACGACATTGATTGAGTGTTATTAGTCATTATCTACAAATATGCAAAAATTTCCAAAATTTAATAAGTACCGATTTTCATTAAAGAGATAAATAGTGTATTTTAAACAAAATACTCCCACTAAATTATATAACCTTCTTATACATCCAATGTATAATATAATTTAATTGGGTTGAGATCCCGCTTTAATCTAATTTTGAGTACGCTTTGGCGCACCGCTCAAAATTAAATCAATTAGGTAGACAACTCTTGTCAATCATATCTCATATGACTCTCAGTTCTTTTCATGAGATTCTTTAAGAAATCCAATTTCAAAAAGCATGTTAAATCTCATCTTTGCCTCAAGCCCAAAACTGTTTTGACGCTTAATTAAGTCCAACCATTTTAAACGCATAGGAAACTCTTATTCACTCATCTTGCTCAAACATGAATAAAATCAATGCACCTCGCTTTGGCGAGCCCACATAAAATTACTCATGTATAAACAAGTGTTTTAATCATGGCATGGCAAAAGGGACTTAAAACTTTCTTTGAAGGTTCATCACATATAGCATATAACACATTTATGAGCACATAATATAAACATGTTACACATCAAGTTTAGCCACTAAATTAATCTCCATTAATTTAAGCATAATATTTATGTGTCATTAGTTTCTCTATAATTATGAGGATGAGACTATTTGAACTTTGGTTATCATCTCCAAATCAAGACAACAAGAAATGCGACCGAAACTAAGCCATATGGCATCCACAATTCCGCACTAATTCAAGAAACCAAGAAAGTAGTCCATGTGGCCGAAACTAAGCAATAGATGGTCTCGATGAACGTAGGCCAATTGCATTCACAATTCCACATGGATCTCCAATCTTTGAATCAAGAACTTTGTTTCTTAATTTTAGCAATTATGAACTCTTCATAATTCTAACTTCGTTTTATCTTTGAAACTTCGATTGCGATCAAGTTTGGGAAACACAATCTCGATGAACGTAGATTGACCATCCAAACCTTGAACCAATCTTAGACTCACAAAACTAAAACAAATAGGAAATTTAAACCCAAGATCCACACCCAAGACCCAAGCCCTACCCCGCTCCAAACCCTAGGTCCGGCCGGGTCAAGGTATGGGTCCGGTCGGACCCTTCTGAAAATCAAAATTTTAAAGTTTCAAAATTTGTCTCAAAATTGTTTTTCCCGATTCAATAAGGATTTGGTGTTCTTGGTGATCCAATCACCATGATCAACAAAACCTTGAATAAACAATTTATTCTTGAATCCCTAGAATATCAAAACTTTGATCCAATCAAAAATTGATAATCCAAACAATTTTAAATCCACCATAATTTTTATTGCGATTGAACAGTGCGATTAAAGTTTCTAAAACAATAAACCACATAAAATCACAAAACACATAAACATCATATAATCCAATATTCATATCATGCTTGGCACATAAACAATTTATATACACACAACATGATCCAAGTATTGAATTAATCAACATGAACGGGGCTCTGATACCACTGTTGGGTTTCGATCTAACATGCGCAGCGGAAATTAGCAATTAAAATTTTAATGAAACCCAAAGCCATGGATCCGTTCATATGATTAAATCAAATACAACAAGATAAATAGAGGAATAACTAACCCTTGATGGCTATGAATTTCTAGCTTTTGAACTTGGTGGAGATTTTGAAACTTGATCAAGAACGCGAACCTTGAAGATGATGAGCTTCACCCTCTAGCGGTATCCACACCACGAACGAATATCAAGCAACTTCTTGATCTTGGTTGCTAGACCAAATTGTGAAACACACTTTCACAATTGCAAGAACTATATGGAATTATGAATATTCTTGTTCTTCACCTTTTGGATCTTAGAACAAGAAAAATAACCTCTCAAAACCTTATGGAGGCACTCACAATATTATCTCTAATGGCTGGTGAAAAGATGCTTTTATAGGACCTAGTCATTAACTCTTAATGACCTAGGATTCCTAAATCCCGTCACCTTAATTAAGGCAAGTCCTTATTCTGCCAGGAATTCTGGCACGGTCGTGCCCCTATATTTGGCACGGTCGTGCCAAATGGGTCGAACCTGCCAGACCTTCCCCGAATATTGGCACGGTCGTGCCCCTATTTTTGGCACGGTCGTGCCAAACGGACCGAGCCTTTGCCTTGGTTTGGATTTATGGCACGGCCGTGCCATTTTAAGGCGCACGACCGTGCCAGAGCCAAAACCTGACATTTTTCCATAATTCCAATTCAGTCCTTTATGATTCGTTCTATTTGTGTGTGACCCTCTAGGATTACACTAAGTTGGCAATGGGCTCAAACATGAACTCATAAGATATGATTAGGTTCTAGCAAACCGTCATACCTACCCAAATAGTGTAACTAGATACAAGTTCGCATTCCTTTAGAATATGTCACAATCCCTTTGTCCACGATGTCATTGAACACAAGTCATGGTCAAACAGTCAACTTGTTTTGTTCAATACTTTCTCGATCCCGAATATGTTGATAATTCAAATGCTATTGATCCAATCAATCCATTCGAGTCCGGCCGAACATTTCATCAACATCATTCCTTCGAGGGGCCCAAGCTTGACATCTCTCCGTGGAGGGACAAATCCATTTAGCTTATTATTCTTCCCAACGGGAATCCGATTATGCCAATCATACCCTTTATAACTACCGTGTTAAGGTAGCGTTTGAATATGTCAAACACAATGTTCATCAAGTGGAAGACTATAATAACTTCATGTCTAAGGATTCAAATGACATAACTAATATGAGATATATGTACGACATAGACCATGACATAAATCTCATGCAGCGGGTCAAGTCCAGTACCTTGTTCCAAACAAGTACCCATAAATCTAACATGATCATCCCATGATCATTTAGCCTTTATACTAGTGCTTAACAAGAACTAGGGACGGGGATTATTATAAGTAAACATGAACAACAATAATAATCAAAACATCTCTTTATTGATATGAAATAAATGATAACAATTACAACGTTTATTAAACGTGCCTAGGGCACCACTACCAACACTTTGAAATCCCAAAGTAACCTTATAGAATATATCACAATCCCTTTGTCACGCGATATCATATTGGACATAAGTCATGGTCCACGTCAACTTATGCTGTCCAATGCTTTCTCGATCTCGAGTAGATTGATATAAGCAAATGACATCGAACACATCAATTCATTTGGGTACGGCCGTACACTATTATCAATCTCACTCATCAAGTGGCCAAGCAGATATCTCTCTTGAGAGAGGGACAAATCCCATCTTGACTTATCATTCTTCCCTACAAGAATCCGATTATGCTTATCGTAGCCTTTATAACCACCCGGTTAGGGGTAGCATTTGAGTATGTCAAACATAATGTTCATCATGTGGAAGACTATTATAATCTCAGGTCTAAGGATAAATGATATAACTATTATGAGATTTAATTATGACATTTGACCATGACATAAATCTCATAACGGGTCTATCCAGTACTTGTTCTCCAACATGTACCCACAAGTTTAATCCGCATCCTATGCGCTATAATCACCATATGATTATCCATTAAACTCATTCTAGCCCTTCATAAGCGCTAGGGATAATGATCATTATAATAAACATGCAAAAGATATAATAATCGGGTTTGTTATCTCTATAACAATGAAGCTATGATATAACGCATAGACCTTTCTCAAGGGCCTAGGGCATAATATCCAACAATCTCCCACTTGCACTAGGCCCAATCAAAGTGTATCCAATACCCATTGAGCTTAGTTATAATCTCCATCATAATTGCAACTGAGCTTATGTAAGATAATTATCCTTGTTATCATCCGCATCCTATGCGCTATAATCATCATATGATTTATCTCCATAAATCAGAATTTCTAGGATATAAGCGGCTTTATCCAAGTCTTTCATTTAGAAACTCTTTCAGAATGAATTATATGTCAACTACATATATATGACTAGGAATAATATTACCCTCCCACTAAATTTATTGTAATCACAAGTCTCATCTTTGATGAATTCAAACTCTTTGAATACTACATCAAAATGAAATTTCACTCCAAGTAGTTTGCTTCAATCCATCTCATGAATTTTGGCAACTTGCATATTTCATTAGAATTTTATGGATCAATCAAAACTTTCAGGTTGTATCAAACACATCCTAATGTAAGTTCTTGTTAAGGAATATAGTTTTGACATCCATTTGTCATATTTCATATTCAAAATATGAGGTCATGACAATTAGAATTCTAATAACATTAAGCATGACTACGGGTGATAAAGTTTCATCATAATCAACATTATGAATTAACTTTACTCAATCAGTCGTGCTTTATCAATATGCACCTTGTGATCCATGTCCGTTTTCTCCAAGAAAACTCATTTTCTATCCTATGGTTTTTAAGCCTTGGGGTAGAACAATCAAGTTCGAAACTTGATTATGATACATGGATTGCACTTTTAGACTTTATGACTCCAAGTCATTGATCTAAATTCGGAGCGCACTTTGCATCTTGATAGGTAATAGGTCAATCATTCGCACTGCTATCTTCCCTATTTCTTTCTATTACAAGAAATCAATATTTCTTGTTATAGATAGTATCCTATCAGTTATGCAAATATCTTGTGTATACTTGAACGAATTTCCACAACTCCTTGTGGAACTTTATTCAACTTCCATCTTAGGTTCCATGTCATTTTCTGGGTCTCGAACTCTTCGAGATACATTTTACTCCCACTAGTTCTTTAGAGATAAACGATTTATCTAGAAAGTGCTATTTATAGTAACAAACGATTTGTACTCTTTAAAGGGTGTAAAATCAATATCATTAAGATATCCCATGAAATTACATTTATAAGATTTAGGTGTAATTTTGTCCCAGACAACACTTTTCTCAAAAGCATCACAACAAATCTTTATGAAAGACAAACCAAGTTTTCTTTCATTCCATATCTCATATGGCATCAGTCGAACCTCCTTAGATGAAACTCAATTTAGTGTAAGCGAAGCTGTTTCCAGCACATAATCCAGAGAGTTAATTAAAGATCATCTTTGACTTATCATGACACGAAACACAACAGTTTGCAGACAATCTGCAGGTTTCTGTAAACAGGACCCGTACGGCTCAGTACTACGTGTGCGCCTAAATTGTAGCCGTACGGTGGTTGTTCTCAGATTCTGTTTTCTTATTCTGCATACTTTCTGCAGAATTCTCATAAAGTCCAAGGCTCAAATATTCATCACTTTGATAAGATCAGAGTACAATAATACTTTTGCCATGATATTCTGAAATCCTTTTCTAAGCATTGTTACTTTAATGAACTACATACATCAATATGTATTAATCCAAAAGAGTACTTCCTTTTACTACTATTAGTAAGATGTGTCTTAATCAATTTACAAGATTCACATAAATCACATGATTCGAAATCGTGCGAATTTAAAACTCCGTCCCATGGAATTTTAGATATGCGTTTCTTTTCATTTGATATAGACATTAATGCTTTTAAGAATGCAACGCTTACATCCTTAGATTCAGATTTCCATTATTTACGTTATACTCATTATTTTGTTCTTCCAAGATAAGAATATAAAGTCTCATTTATATGATTAGCAATACAATAAAGCAAATCATATTTAATGGAACACTTTTTTATTCGAAATAAGAAATATCCACAATCTTCTAATGAAGAAACCAAAATAATATTTCTACTTAAGGTGGGAACATCATAACATTTGTTCAAAACAAATATGAACCCATTAGGTGAAGACACTTCGCAAGTTCCTATGAATAATATCGCAACCTTTGCATCATTTTCAACACATAGGTTAATCTTTACCCTTTTAAGTAGTCTTTCTATTTCTCAAGTCTTACACATTTATACAAATGTGAGATCCATATCCGGTATCCAATACCCAAGAACTTAGATGTAGAAAGATAAACATAAATACTTGAAGTGGTAGTCCAACTACACTTCATTTTTTATCTTTTAATTTAAATTGTAATTTTCTTCCAATGGTCAATCATATTGCCATGGTAGCAATTACATCCTTTGGATTTTAGATTTTAGCCACATATATTTGCTTAGGCTTGACAACTCTTGTCTTGCCTTTATCTTAAATTCTTGTCCATATTAACCTTTAGAATTTGAGAAGGTTTTCATTTGATATTAAGACTTAGCATTTTAAACATCAAATGTCGCTCATGAATTAATATCAAATTCGTTGTTAGTTCCAAACTAACATGATAACCAAGCCAACGAAGGTATTTAATATGTCTCTCCATGTTCAAAACATGATAACTTATTAATATACCTTTCATTCATCATATGAATGTTAGGCTCTAATCAATCTCAAATTTTTACTTTTGATTCTTGCTTGTAGGAACGCTTCCTACATGATTGCTTATCACATAAGCATTCATATGTTTCAGATACTTCTAAAGTTCTAAACATATGGTAGGAAGTCGTAGAACAATTGACATCCATAGATTCATCCACATGATTCTATTTAATGTCTTTGTCCGTCTTTAGGTTTCTTAGGAATATGATTTATTAAGAATTCATAACTTCCGTTCTTGCTTTAGAACAATTCTTAAGCTCATGACTAGGTTAAGGAAGTTAATCCCATTCTCCTTAAGTGGGGTCAATCGCAGTAATTATACATGATTATAGTTTAAGACATTCTATAAAATATGCAAATAAATATACACATATATTTCATACCATTATCATTCAGAGATATTTAATGTATTTCAAAAATACTCCCACTAAATCATACACCTTCAAATACAACAATTGTATAATATAATTTAAGTGGGCTAAGATCCGTATTTCACCCAACTTTGAGTCGGCTAGGGCACGACTACTAAAAATCAAGTTATTTAGGTAGATAACTCCTTATCAATCACATCATATGTGACTCTTAGATCTTTTATGAGATTGTTAGACATCTTATGTCAAACATGTTTTAATATCATCTGTGCCTTAGGCCCATAACTCTTATGATAGCCTAATTAAGTCAAACCACGTTAAACGTATAGGAACCACTCTTTCACTCATCATGCTCATACACTGATAGAATTAATGCGCCTCGCGATGGTTAGAGCCCGCATAAAAATACCCGGTGTACTCACATGTGTTTTAATAATGGATTGGCACTTGACTTAAGTTTTAAGAAGGTTTATTTTCTTAGAGATATGCATCATATATTTAATTATATCAAACATAATATAGTCTTTGCATAATGTATGTTAACTAATCAAATTAATTAACTGAAGCAAAATCTTGTGATTTAATTATAAAGCAACTTTATGGGGACGGAATCTAAATTATCTGTAAACAATTTACAAATTAGATATTTCATTCGCATTCCCAGAAATAAGGCGTAAGCCTGCCATTGGTTCATGCAATGAATTAATCCATATTTAGTTTCCTTATCTTGCAAACAATTTGCACTTTGCTCATAGGGTTAAATTTTGAAACTTTGTTTCTGCAGAACATCTATAGATTGAGAGCACAAAACGTACGGTCGAAACTAAGCCAAAAGGCACCCACAATCCCGTACTAAGATCAAGAAACCAAGTAACCTTTGTATACGGCCGATACTAAGCCAAAAGGCATCCACAATTCCATATAGAAAAATAACTTGTTTCAGGATCATTCATTGTCTCAACAATTTCATAGACTACATCAATTCTGAACTCTTCAGAACTCTGATTTCTGCAATTTTTTGGATTAAATCATATTTCAGGAAACACGGTTTCGAAAACCAGCCGTCTGAAACCAGATTCAGTTTCTGATTCGAATTCTGTAAATGATTTACAGAACAATCAGAAAATCCAGAAAACAAAACACAACTGTCCAGAAAAACTAAAAAATCCGTACGGCTCTGTGGGAGGCGTACGCCACCACAGCCGGCGTACGGTGACCCATTCCAGTTTCCCTAGATTTCCAGAATTTCAAAATTCGATCAATCCCGATATCGTGTTCATACATAATCAGATTACAGAAAACACGAAAATACAGATTACGAATTTAACTAGATCTAATCAATATCATGAATAAACAATTTATAACATACACAAATTAGATCTAAATCATCAATACACATAATCCAATTATTTATTGATGATCTAAACTGTTGGTAGTGGTGCCCTAGGCACGTTTAATAAACGTTGTAATTGTTATCATATCAATAAAGAGATGTTTTGATTATTATTGTTGTTCATGTTTACTTATAATAATCTCCGTCCCTAGTACTTGTTAAGCACTAGTATAAGGGCTAAATGATCATAGGATGATCATGTTAGATTTATGGGTACTTGTTTGGAACAAGGTACTGGACATGACCCGCTCTATGAGATTTATGTCATGGTCTATGTCATACATATATCTCATATTAGTTATGTCATTTGAATCCCTAGACATGAAGTTATTATAGTCTTCCACTTGATGAACATTATGTTTGACATATTCAAACGCTACTTTTAACCGAGTGGTTATAAAGGGTATGATTGGCATAATCGGATTCACGTAGGGAAGAATAATAAGCTAAATGAATTTGTCCCTCCTCGGAGAGATGTCAAGCTTGGGCCACTCGTAGGAATGATGTTGATGAAATGTTCGGCCGGACTCAGATGAATTGATTGGATCAATGTCATTTGAATTATCAACATATTCGGAATCGAGAAAGTATTGAACAAAACAAGTTGACTGTTTGACCATGACTTGTGTTCAATGACATCGTGGACAAAGGGATTGTGACATATTCTAAGAGGAATGCGAACTTGTATCTAGTTATACTATTTGGGTAGGTATGACGGTTTGCTAGAACCTAATCATAACTTATGGGATCATGTTTGAGCCCATTGCCAACTTAGTATAATCCTAGAGGGTCACACACAATAGAACGAATCTTTAAAAGGACTACTTTGGAATTTTGGAAATTCTGGACATCCTGGGAAGTGGGCGACCGCACAGAATGGACTGGGCGGCCGCACAATTATCTTAGTTTTGTACCAGTTTTGCTTCAGATAGTTGTGCGGCCGCACAGAGGGTTTTGGGCGGCCGCACAGTACTGTCGGGTGGCAGATTCCTAATTTGATTAGGAAACGAATTTTGGACGGATTTTGACACAAGTTTCCTATTTGGAATAGGTCATGCTTGTGTATAAAAGACCAAATTCGGCCAGCACTCAAGGCTAATGATTTTGTGAGTCTCAAAGAGTTTGAGAGAGGGTTTATTTTGTTCCAAGACATTCTTGGTTGAGGAACAAAATAATACACAAAATAAATTCCATATAGTTCTTTTGATTGTGAAAAAGTGTTTCACAATTTGGTCTAGCAACCAAGATCAAAGAAGCTCCTTTGATATTCGTTCGAAGTGTGGATACCGCTAGAGGGTGAAAATCATCATCTTCAAAGTTCGTGTTCAAGCTTTGTGATCGTGATCAAGTCTTCAAACCTCCACCAAAGACCAAGAGAATTTGATAGCCATCAAGGGTTAGTTTATTCCTTTATTCCTATGTTGTATTTGATTTAATCGTATGAACGGATCCATGGCTTTGGGTTTCTTAAAAATTTTAAATGCTAAATTCCGCTGCGCATGTTTGATCGAAACCCAACATAAACATGCGATTATACATATGAATCCAATTAATATTATAATCACATAATCCCCATATAAACATGCTCATAGATTTTATATCTCATATATAAAACTCAAATCACGCATTCATCTTATTATCATGTAGATATCATATAATCGAATTAAACAATCTTAACATGATATACTAAAATAACCAACAACGAACGGGATTCTGATACCACTGTTGGGTTTTGATGCATCATGCGCAGCGGAATAAGCAGATAAAATCAAACACCCAAGAGCCCGGATCCGTGCATGTTGATTAAATTAAATACAAGATGAAAGAAACTAACCCTTGAAGATCGCATCCATGAACACGGACTTTAAGGTGCTAAAGGAAACACCCTCCATCGGTATCCACACGTCGAACGAATATCAAGAACACCTTCTTGATCTGGATTGTTAGACCCAAGGCTTGATGAAGAAACGATTTCTTCGTAGGAATTATCTTGCTTCATTGATTATTTTATTTTGACGATCATGAATCTCAAAGTAAATAATCATACCTCTCTATAATTTATTGTTTCTAAAACAATGGTTTGTGATTTCCAAAATCACCATTAGAGGCTGTCAATCCCCGTTGTATATCATATATAAGGGTTTGACCTAATTCTGTTTGGGATCGGGATTCCTTTTCAGTCAAGAAAAATGAACAAACTGGTCTGTTACGGGGTCCTAGCCGTATGGCTCATTTAGAGCCGTACTCCAGTATTGCCGCCGTACGGTGCTAGGTCTGAAATCCCAGATTTTCCCTTTTCAATCCGCTCTATTTGTGTGTGACCCAATATGATTATACTATGTTGGCAACGAGTCCAAAATAGTCTGAACCCGTAAGTCATAAGCGGACTCTAGCAAGCCATTATGACTACCCAATTAGTATAACTTTGAAAGCCCAAAGTAACCTTATAGAACATATCACATGAAATTCATATTTGAACTGCCCAAAACTCAGAAAAAGAAATTTAATCTTATAGAAAGAGTCGACGGACTCGTCTAGTCTCCCAGGTGACCGTTTGCTCCCTGAATAATGAGCTGACGCTGTTATCGCTTACAAGCCCTTGACATATGAATCTCTCTTGCGACCGCCTATTGATTTAAGTACCGGTAATGCTGTCACCTATGATTAAACTACTCAAGAATCTATCTATTTCATTTCTGACTGAACTTGACCTGTCTGCAAGGACCATTAACATGTTAATCAATCTACCACTACTGTCAGTACTGTGTTCCTCCAAAGGGAAAAGTCCCCCCAAAGAATCCCTTTGTCACGCGATATCATATTGGACATAAGTCATGGTCCACGTCAACTTATGTTGTCCAATGCTTTCTCGATCTCGAGTAGATTGATATGAGCAAATGACATCGAACACATCAATTCATTTGGGTACGACCGTACACTATTATAAATCTCACTCATCGAGTGGCCAAGCAGATATCTCTCTTGAGAGAGGGACAAATCTCATCTTGACTTATCATTATTCCCTACAAGAATCCGATTATGCTAATCGTAGCCTTTATAACCACCCGGTTAGGGGTAGCATTTGAGTACGTCAGACATAATGTTCATCATGTGGAAGACTATGATAATCTCATGTCTAAGGATAAATGATATAACTATTATGAGATTTAATTATGACATTTGACCATGACATAAATCTCATAACGGGTCTATCCAGGACTTGTTCTCCAACATGTACCCACAAGTTTAATCCGCATCCTATGCGCTATAATCATCATATGATTATCCATTAAACTCATGCTAGCCCTTCATAAGCGCTAGGGATAATGATCATTATAATAAACATGCAAAAGATATAATAATCGGGTTTGTTATCTCTATAACAATGAAGCTATAATATAACGCATATGCCTTTCTCAAGGGCCTAGGGCATAATATCCAACATGGGATTCACTAGAATTTGGTGAAAATGGAGATTTTTGGAGAAGAAAATCGCCTAGGGTTAAAAGCTCTCGAAAACAAAATATGAAAAGTGATTTTGAAATCACTTTCAGCGCCTGATGTCGGCTCTGATCTGCGTAAAAACAAGGATATCTCGTACGAGACATCCATACCTCGTACGAGGTATCCCTTAGAAATCCAGCAGAAAACCCCATTTACTCAGGAAATTCCAGAAAATCTTTGCTTTTAACAGAAATATCATAAAAGCCCTGCTTTTAACAGAAATATCAAAAAAGCCATGCTTTTAACAGAAAGGTCAGAAAAAGCCCTGCTTTTGACTAATAGGTCAAATCTGAACCCGGTTCAAGATGGAACATTGAGTCGTCAGCAAATGACTATTTTCTGAATTGGAACAAATGAATTTGTTTCTTAGTATGAATCAATTCTCACCGCACATCCAAGATCATGGGTGAGGAACAAAATCTGCATCAGCAAACTTTAAATCTGATGACTGTCATCAAGACGTATGTTAATGGCACATGATTTACAATCGGGTATCCCACAACTGTTATCGAGACGTAAGTTAATAACACAGGATCCCACCATTTTAGAATCTTATAATTGTCATCAAGACGTAGGTTAATGGCATAGGATTCACTTTTCCAAAAATGGAAAGGCAGTCTCGTCGGAAGGAAAATCAAGGTCCGAGTAATTGGTGTCTCCACATCCAGTGATCCCACTTTGACAGTCGAGTTTAACAGTTTCCTTGTTAATCTCTACCTTGTTTCTTGGCAAAGACTCCTTAATTCGGGAAAGTTGGGAAGGATGATTAGAGAGTCCAAATAAACCTCCTTGGAAATCAAGTCATTGATTCTCATCCAAATTAAACCCTCTTGCTTGGTCCCTAAGCCTTGAAACCCTATAAATATAGAGGTTCTTGAACCAAAAACCTCAAGAATGGTCAACTGAAGAAGGCTCTCATAATCAGCCACTCCCTACCCATGAAATTTAGAAGACCATAACACCATTCAAGTCAAATTATTTGGATCATCAAGGCCTTTAGTCAAGGCCATCCATAGGATTCTCGAAGAATGCTTAGGTAAAACTCTTTGTTTTCTATCTTCTCATCTTCTTCTTTGCTTTGAAGTAGTGTGATCCCATTAAAGGATCAGCCTAAAGCCTCTCCAATTCATGGAGATGGTCTCGAAGCATGTGATCCGACATTCAAATTATTTATTTGGTCCCTTTTGTGCATGGTTTTGAGACAACGATGGTGATTTCTTAGCAAGACCAATCCTAAATTGGGTGCTCCTTGACCTTCCCAATTTATAACTTAACCCTTGAATCCAGATCTTACGGTCCGTGTTCCGTCAAACATGGTGGATACTCACAAAAAACGAGCAACATTCAAGTCCTTACAATCTGAACCGAGCGGTGCGGGCATCGTGGGAGGGGCGCGCGCTCACAGAAAGGGATCCTCAAGAATGTGTTGGGGAATTGAGGGGATCTCCGCATCCACTAGCCCATACTAGCAGACATCAATATGGAGAAATCAATTCAACACATGAATATAGTAATCTGAAAGAACATAAACACCGATGTTTGATAACCCAGTTCATCAACGCATGACTATATCTGGGGGCACTTAGCCAGGATATCATTATAATAATATATGTAAATATTACAACTTTAGCACATGCACTCACATAGATCTAGCATGGCTACTCTTCAATGATAATCTCTCTCTCACCAATATATTATTATCTCACCTCCCCCTAGAACACACAAACAAGATGACCATGGCCGGGTTGTAGGATCACCCCCATGGCTCTCCTAGGCCCCCGGCCCCCTCCTAGACACTATTTTGTGGCTCTTCTTGATATCTTAACTTTCTCCTATCAATCACACAATATTATAGACGGATTTATGCTTATATAGGTGTACAAGGAAGCCTTAAGTTTGTTGGAAGAGATTGCATCAAAATAGGAAACAATGACAAAAAATATGAATCTGCCCAAGGGGCGGGCGAGCGCCCGTTCCAGAGCGGGCGAGCGCCCAGTCCACCAGATTGTCCCTCCCCATTTTTTCTTGCTCGGTGACCCCCCTCAGCCATCCGTAGAATCTTGTTTCCTCCTCTTTGAACTCCTTTTGGCCTCTACCAACTCCCCATAACTTAGACTCCTTCTCCCCTTTGCTTCCTTATAGTTTAGGACTCCAATCACAACATTCTCCCACCTGGAGACTAAACCCATAAGCATAGAAACCATCCCCATCAAACTCCCACCATGAAGATGACCTCCACCACATATTGTGACGTCGTGCACTAAGCTCCTCCTTTATGATGATGATGAATTTCCACGAGTCCCCACGCAATCCTCTTTTCACCATGTTGAGCCTCCACGCTCCTCCACCATGAGACTCTACGCCCAAGTAATAAGGCAAGTTGAAACCAAGCGACGCTTCAACCTCTCCGTGTTAGATTCTTCTTGCCTCCTCAAATCAACTTCTACCTTGATTTCTTTGCAAGACTAACTTCGCCTTCTCCCTCATAGATCCACTCCCCTTCCAATGATCCCCATAAAACTCGAACACACCTTGCTTCTTGCATTCTCTTCATGTGGTATTTTCTCGCTCTCTGTTATGGCCACTTGACTCCCACCTTATTGCAAATTTTGAGTCACTCTCCCCCCTAACATACCGTTCATTGATGTCTCCCCGTTTTACACCAATAGGCTGGTCTTTACGCCTCTTGCTCCCACTCAGAACGAATTTGATGTTGTTGGTAGAGTACAACATCCTCCTATTTCCCATCCATCGTTTGCGAGAAGTCCTCCTCTTCTCACGTGGTCTAACCGGCTTATACACTCACCTTTGCATCGTCAGTTGCTTACGCAAGTGCCTGGTGCATTATCTTCTTTCATATTTTTCTCCATCGCCTAAATTTGCACAAAGCAAGTTTCTCCCATAGCAATATTTATCCAAACACCTTGACTGCCCCATAAACCCTTGAACACCTCCTGATCCATCTTGATCTCTGCATCTCCAAATCCCACCTCGAATCTCTGCAGATCTCATAAGAAACAAACGAACTATTCAGACTGTCTGATCTTCTGCACGATTGTGACCTAATTGGCACGCTCTTGCTTTAACCAAAAAACCCTAGCAGCTCTCAGATTAACCCTGCACGTCTTCCACACGAAGAATCTGCACTGCACGAAATCTGCACGTACACTGCACGAAAAAATCTACAGTTTCTTTCTTCACCTTGGATCTCCCGAATCTCAAACCAAAGCTCTTGATACCAGTTGTTGGGGAATTTAGTGGATCTCCGCATCCACTAGCCCATACTAGCAGTTATCAATATGGAGAAAGCAATTCAACACATGAATAAAGTAATCTGAAAGAACATAAACACCGATGTTTGATAACCCAGTTCATCAACGCATGACTACATCTGGGAGCACTTAGCCAGGATATCATTATAATAATATATGTAAAGATTACAACTTTAGCACATGCGCTCACATAGATCTAGCATGGATACTCTCCAATGATAATCTCTCTCTCACCAATATATTATTATCTCACCTCCCCCAAGAACACACAAACAAGATAACCATGGCCGGGTTGTAGGATCGCCCCCCATGGCTCTCCTAGGCCCCTGGCCCCTTCCTAGACACTATTTTGTGGCTCTCCTTGATATCCTAACTTTCTCCTATCAAGCACACAATATTATGGACGAATTTATGCTTATATAGGTGTACAAGGAAGCCCTAAGTCGTTTGGAAGAGATTGCATCAAAATAGGAAACAATGACAAAAAATCTGGATCTGCCCAGGGGGCGGGCGAGCGCCCGATCCACCAGATTGTCCCTCCCCGTTTTGTCTTTCTCGGTGACCCCCCCTCAGCCCTCCGTAGCAGCTTGTTTCCTCCTCCTTGAACTCTTTTTTGCCTCTACCAACTCCCCATGACTTAGACTCCTTCTCCCCTTTGCTTCCTTATAGTTTAGGACTCCAATCCCAACAGAATGTACAACTTTTCTTCTTGCCTTAGAACAATTCTAAGGTTTTGATCCAATCCAGAAAGTTAGTACCATTCTCTTGTATTTTTTCCTTTTCAAAGATAGATCGCAATGACAGATTGTGTGTATTTTGAGTCATTATCTACAATTTTATGCAAACATATAATAGTATGTATAAGTACGAATTTCATAAAGAGACAAATAAGTGTACTTCATAAATACTCCCATTAAATTATATAACCTTCAGATACATTGCATGCATAATATAATTTTAAATAGGCTAAGATCCAACTTTAATTTAATTTCAAGTCCGCTTTCGCGATACTGCTCAAAATTAAATTAATTGGGTAGATAACTCCGTATCAATCATATTTTATGCGACTCTTAGATCCTTTATGGGATTCTTAGACATCATATGTCAAAAGCATGTTTTAATCTCATCTCGTGCCTTAGGCCCAAAACCCTTTTGATAGCTCAATTTAATCAAACCATGATAAACGTATAGGAACCACTCTTTCACTCATCTTGCTCATACAAGTATATAATTAATGAATCTATGCTTTGGCGCGACCCACATAAAACCACCTATGCAATCCCAAGTGTTTATCGTGGATTTGCACGTGACTTAAATTTCAAGAATGTTCAAAACACATAAAAGTTAATCAATTAACCGAATTAATTTTATGTAACTTAGTTCCGCTAGTTATAGGATTAAATTCTGTAATTGAATCCGCAAAGCATCTTGAAATTGAGAGCACAAAATGTACGGCCGAAACTAAGCCATAAGGAAACCACAATTCCATACTAAGATCAAGAAACCAAGTAATTATTCAATATGGTTGAAACTAAGCTAAAAGGCAACCACAATCCCGTATAGAATGGTAACTTGTTTCAAGATCCTTTATTATCTCATCAATCTCACAGATTACAGAAATCCTAAACTTTTTAGACTTCTGATGTCTGAAATTTTTCTGGATTTCTTAATTGGAATCTGTTTCAGGGAACACGTTTCGAAAACCATCCGTTTGAGAACAAATTAGGTTTTCAGATTCGAATTCTGTAAACAATTTATAGAACAATCTGAACACCAGAAAATGAACCAGATCCTGGGAAGAAAAAGGGGGGATCCATATGGTTCCATGGGAGCCGTATGCCCCCGAAACAGCCGTACGGATTCTTGTCTCGAATTCCCAGATTTCCTGTTTTTTCATAAATTTTCAAATTCGATCAATCTCAATATCATGTTCATACATAATCCAATTAAAATAACACGAATTTACAGATTACAAATTTTAACCAATCTAATCTATATAATCAATAACAAATTTATTCCACATACAAATTAGATCTAGATCATCAATAAACATAATTCAATTATAACATGATAATCTAAGCATGCGATTATACATATGAATCCAATTAATCTCATAATCACATAAGCTCATCAATAACTAGCATACATATTTATCTCATATAAAATCACATCACATAAATTCATCTTATCATGATCATACCAATTAAATAACCCAATTAAATAATTTATCATGATGATATTAAAATCATTGATCATAAACGAGGCTCTGATACCATTGTTGGGTTTTGTGCAATCATGCGCAGTAAAAAACTCTACATATAGAAACCCAAAGCTAAGATCTGTTATGATCAATAATTCATAATATGTAAGATGAAAGAATCTAACCATTGTAGATCGAAATATGAAACCTTGGGATTAGATGCTAAGATAAGCACCCTCTACAGGTGATCCACACGTCGAATGAATTCAAAAACGATTCTTGACTTGACTGCTAGGTCCTTCGGATTGAAAAACTTGATGAAGAACGATTCTTCAATTGCTCCCTTTGATTATTAGAATTTGATGATTGTGAATAATCAAATCTAATAACCCTAGTATAATATGTGTATTTTTCCTCTCTAAGAAAGAAGTTATGATTTCACAAATCAACGTTATGGGACTAAATCCCTGCTGCACACATTATATCTCCAAGACCCTTTAGGGCTTAGGATTTCTTGTCCAACAAGAAAAACCTAAAATAAACTGCAGTCCACCGTGGCCACCGTACGGCTCGGTTGGAGCCGTATGGCTCCTTCCTAGCCGTACGGCTCCAGTTCTATACTGCCTCGTTTTTCATTCATTTTAATTATCCACTCTGTGTGTGTGACCCAATAGGATTATACTAAGTTGGCAACGAGTCCGAACTATTCAGACTTCATAAGTCAAAAGCAGACTCTAGCAAGCCATTATGAGTACCGAAATAGTATAACTTTGAAATCCAAAGTTTCCTAAAATAGAATATATCACAATCCCTTTGTCCACGATATCATTGAGCTTAAGTCATGGTCTTTAGTCAACTTACAATGCCCAATACTTTTATCGATTTCGAATATATTGATAATACAAATGACATTGATCTTATCAATTCATTTGAGCACGTCCATGCATTTCATCAATAATATTCATCAAGGGGTCCAAGTCTGACACCTTTCATTTCATGAAGAGGGACAAATTCTATCTTGACTTATTAAACTTCCCTATATAGCTTCGATCATACTGAGCATATCCTTTATGATTACTTGGTTAAGAGTAACATTTGAATATGTCAAACATGATCTCCATTATGTGAAAGATCATAATAATCGTAGGTCTAAGAATTCTAATGATATAGCTTTTATGAGATTTAATTATGACATTTGACCATGATATAGATCTGTAGGTAGGTCAAGTCCAGTACCTTGTTCACCAACAAGTACCCATAAGTTTAATTTGTATCACATACACATAATCATCACATGATCATCTAATTAAACTTATACTAGTTCTTCCTAAGTACTAGGGACGTAGATTATTATAATAAAACATGTAACAACAAATAATAATCTATAATATATCTTTATATAATGAATAAATGATAATATAATAACGTTTAAATAACGTGCCTAGGGTATATACACCAACAAAAACCACCCCTATAAATATTTGTATTCATTTCGGTAGAGTACGCTAACCCTGCTCTTCTATCTCTAGAAGCTTCAAGGTTCATCCCCAAATTTCTAGGGTTTTCTTGAAAGCCGTAGAATCTGCTGGAAGAGAAGAAACTGGAGTAGAGGAGAAGAAGACGCTGGCTAACCTTCACCAACATCGGATGAATTTTGTGGAAGGTCCGAGAATCACTTCAACGACCTTCTTCACCGCCATAAAGGTAGTATAAATAGGTGTTTGGGTTTCGTTGTTTGGTATTAGTAGAGAGAGCAAATAAAGAGTCAAGTGAGAGGTCTTCCTAGAGTTGTGATAGTGTGTGATCAAGTACACAATAAATTTGTGTGAGTGCAGTCTTGTAGTTATACCTTATATATTAAGTGTACAACTCTTTCATAATAAAAGAGTTAGTTCGCTGGAAGCCTATCTAGTAATACTAATATTTCACATATTAGTGTTACATCTTATTTGCCTATTTGAGTCTTTGATACAACAATTTGGTATCAGAGCGGTATGATCAGGGATCGTGAGAACCGCTACAGAGACATTACGAGTTCACTATCCGGGATAGTGAAGCAAGTTGGTCCAGGACATTGCTTACTTGATATCACGTTGGAGAAGTATATCAAGTCACCATGGCAGATAGTGTTGGCACAACTTCCGGTATGGAGAGATTGATTGAGTACAACTATTGAGACTGGCGAACGTGCATCAAGTCCTACCTTAAAGGACAGAACTTATGGAATATCGTAGATGGCACGAAGACCTCACCGCTCGAGAATAACACAGAGAAGCTCTGCAAATAAGAAATTAAAGCTGAAAAGGCTTTGTATGCGATCAAGACGACTATCGTCAAAAGCCTGCTCGCTCGTATTGTCCTATTTCAAGTGAGACGGATGGGGTATTTGCTTATTTGAGTCTTTGATACATCATACTCCCTCCGTCCCACCTCACGTGATACCTAAGAGGTGGGCACAATAACTAAAGAAAAAGAATAAAATAGAGAAATGGTAAATTACAAAATAGGGCCTAAAGTCCTCGGAGTGGTGCCAGTTTGGGGCCTGACGTGCAAAATTTAGAGAAATAGGGCCCGACTTGACATTTTCGTTGCAGAATGGGGTTTTTAACAGTTTTCGTTACAAAAGTCAGTTAAGTCATGTGATTTACATTTGATTGAGAGAAAATTCCACTGTTCAAAGTGTGGTTTTTTTATGTGGTTTTTATAACAACAACTAGGAAAACCCCCGTGCTACGCACGGAAATTTGTTTATAATTTGTCGTTTATTTAGTTAGTCAAATGGAGTATATTTTATTATAATTAAAGAAAAATAATTTTTAAGTATCTCAAAAATACAACTAAAAAATAAGACATGTAAATAATCAATTACATTATAATTTTCTTTTTATTTCGGGGGGATAAATTAAAGAGTAAATCATTTTCTAACTTTGGATTTAAAATCAAGATTGATGTTTTTTGTGACTTTTCCTTTGTTTGAAGGATTAGAGTTGTATCAACATAAACTTTTTAATTTATTAGTTAAATAAAATAAATTGTTTGAAGACTTTTCATTTGTTTTAAGTAACAAATTAAAAATTTATTTTTTGTGACTTTACATTTCAAATTATGACTTTTCATTTCTTATACCGGAGAAGTTTAAGTCACTTTATCATAATTATTTTTAATATATTAAATTTTATTGAAACTCTTCATATTTTAGTAACCGTAGCACTTAAATGAAGGCATATAATGATATATGGAAAAAAATCTTAGGTACAAAATTATTTGAATGTAAAATTTCAAAAAATCATTCATTTTAATACAAATAGGACATTCAATTTGGAATGAAGAGAGTAACTATTATGATTTACTAATATTATTAATAGTAATAGTTAATTTCTTTAAAAAAATAGTTATTAACTTATTTAATAACAATTATAATTAACTAATACTGTTAATAGTAAAAATTAATATATATAGTAACTATTGTAATTAACTATTATTGTCAATAGTAAAAGTTAACCTATATAATAACTATTATGGCTAACTAATACTATTAATAATAATAGTTGACTTATATAGTAACTATTATAGTTAGCTAATATTATTAATAGTAATAGTTAACTTATACAATAACTATTATAGTTAACTAATACTATTAATAGTAATAGTTAACTTATACAATAACTATTAGGGAGGGGCTAATGCCACTACACTTTTTGCTCATCCACTACATCATTCATATTTAATAAAATTAATTAGCCATTTGGACAAAACTACCCTTGAAAAAACCGTCAATAATAAGTATAAAAGGAATTACTCATATTTTCCTTTTAAGCTTATTTTCTCTCTCATTAATGTAATGTATTATCCTCTCATTAATAAAAACTAGTGTAACACCCGTGCGTTAAACGCACGACCAAAAGCTGTGACAAATAAAAAAGATTAAATTAAAAAAGTTACTATAACTTTAAAGATTAATTTGAAATATACTCTTCAAATATTAACATATTGTCCAAAAATATATATTGTCAGTTCATGACACGGTTTTCACATGAGATATCTCATAAGAATGTATAATAAATAAACATATTTGTATTGCTGTTACAACAGCCTAAATATATACAATGTGTTCAATATATACATAGTGCTGCATAAGAAGATGGGTAGATGGGGTTTGATATCTAATTTCCTTAAATAATAAGGTAGTTTCAAATGTCAACTATCTGTTCTCATTGCATAAGTTATTACGGTAAAGCTGAATTTAGGGAGGGGGAAGTGATGTACATCAAAAAAATAATTTAATCAGAGAACATTTTATGCGTAAAGAAGTGATGCACATCAAAAAACAAAAAAAAAAAAAAAAAAAAAAAAAAAAGAGAGAACATTTTATTCTTTTACGCAGACTCTTGGACTTTTTCAGATCATGTCAAATAAATAGCACAATATAGTAGTCAAATCGCTTGTGCCAATAGCACGGGATAGTAAGCATGGTGGTCTAGCGAAGAAAATATAAACATGAACACCATTAAAATCTACCAAAGATCTCGAAATTCATCAAATAGAAAAGAAAACAATGAAATGCTATACCATAAGATCATGTTAACAACAATCTGTATTACATACATTTTGCATCTTGAGCAAGTGACAACCAGAACATGCAAAATACTGCAAGCTAGGATGAAGTATGATATGGATTGGCAAAACTATGAGCGCGTGAACTTTTCCAATGACTTTGGCAGCAACCTGTAAATGAACGGGTTAATATATCCTAAAAAGAGTAATTTCAATTATTATTTGATTCACTACATTAAGAAGCCCTATATGAAAATGCTCAGGTGAAGGAGAAGAAAAAAAATATGTTATTTGGAAATCAAACTTTTACCATTGATTCTTTACTCACTTTTACATTCTTATAATTGTGTAGTGCTTTTTTTTTTTTTTTTTTTGCCTATTTTAGATATGAGGTAGTCTTTATGGACAAACCAACAAAGAGAGTTATACAATCTTCTTGTGGGACGGATAATCCATCCATCTTCACTTAACAATTATTAGCTTGTTCCTAACTTATCTCTTCTCCTTGGATGAAAACCGGCGATATCAAATACTACTAAATAATGCAGGATTGTTTTAGAGGCTTGCATGGAGGAGTACTGATCAATAGACAACGAAAGGAAGAAAAAGCATAGATCAGCAGCAAGTGTAAACTCTAAATGGGAACCCATCCGACAAACGTAATAACAATCCTCTAGACAAAGAGAAAGTACCTGAATGGAAGAAGTAATTGAAGTGAGATCTTTTCGTAGCTCGTCCGATTGGGGTTGAAATCTGTAATCAGAAAGAATAAGAGATAAAATTAGCAACTCTTTCTTCTAAAACTTGCCATGACCAAAAAATGGCGATTCTTACTTGAGCTACCTCACCGGTAAGACCATCTTCGCTACATCTCATATTTTCCAACACTTCCTAAACAAAAAACACAATCAATTTTCACAAACACAATCACTCTTCAGTTGTCTGATGAAGATCAAATGGCCAACCATACAGACTACAGTCTTTAGGAATGGGAATCAAATTCAGCCACCAGTCAATATTCAAATCCATATAAAACCGTCAGATTGCTAATCATTATGCATCTTACCAATGAAGCTTCAAATATCAAATCAATATATCCATCTATCTAATTCACCTCTCTTCTCCGTAATTATTTTGACTCCCATTTAAAATAGTGTCTTAAAGTTTTGACTGTAAGCTTTACAACCTCAGGTGACATTTATTTTGGGTCAGATAGAAAATGAAAATTTAACATGGTTTTTGGAAGGGGTGAATAAAAGAGAGCCAATGTTATGAATATCGAGTCTGATCAAGGCTTGATATTTCCCCCAACACTTTTGGTCCCAAAGCCTTTGATCAAATTGAGAACTTTCTACATGTTCTTAGAAAGTGCATGCCACAGCAGTGAAAGCGTGACAGTTTCCGGCAATTTGCACTCACATACCAACACGGAGAAGTGATGACAACGGTTTAGTATTCTTTAGATTCGACCGTTCTAAGCATGCCACAGCAGTGAAAGCGTTTGTGGGGAGACTGAAAGCCATAGGATCAGAGAAACCCTGGAAGGACCGGCGGAAAAAGGAGGTGAAGATGGAGAGAGAATCGGTTGGGTATGTCAAACACAATAGGTGAGAGATAGTTCTTAAGGTGAGTTTGGCATTGCTTCAGATTGTTTAAAAGTGATTGTTAAAAATTGATTATAATAATAGTGATTTTCAAAAACGCAAATTTCTCTTTGGCTTCAAATTCTTAAAAGTTCTTTTATGTGATAAGTGATTGTAAAATTTGTTTGGCTATTTGCATTACAAGTGATTTGGAAAACAATGAATAATACCCTTATATTGAAAACAGGAAGTTCAAATAAAATAAAACGGGCAATGCTAGGGGCACAAAAGAAGTTTATAAAATGATGGATGCAAAATGGGGTGACGATATTTTATTGGTGCATCGGTTGTGGACCCAGAACACTCTAATTAAAAGCATCAAAAAAATCATGACACCTCATTTTGTATGTAAAATTTTGTGAACTTTTTTGTGACTTTATATTTACCCCAAAAAAAACACTCTCTCCGTACTAAAATGTTCAATGACTATCAGTACGGGACATTATGGGACAGCGGGAGTACTTTTCTCCCTTGGGTTTATGTGAAGACTAAAACGAGGGAATTCCATGATACAAACAAGAACATCAAACCACTGCATTTCGCAATAGTTCTTCTAACCCAAGCTCTATGCAGTAGGCACAATACTAGAGTTTTAGACACCATTGGTTGTACTTGGTGCACACTCTAAACACATCCAATTGTAGAGAGCAGGTCCCAGGGTATTAAATAGAAAGCATTGTGACTATGCTACAATATCAATAAGTTGCTTAACCGATTAGACCTTAACATGCTTCTCTCATTCAAGTCACTAAGAAAGAAGCTAAAAAACACTAGTTTTCTTAGAAAGGTTAATTCTAAAACCGACTACACTTGACTTCATCATCTGGACCTTCACATCCATTCTTTATTTAATTAGAAAATCATAATATGCGCCCTTGAATGACTTGTATCCCCATTCGATTGCCGGTTTACCAGTTCAACCTCACATCTCCATAATCAACACAACAACTTATATATCAGCATAAATCCCAATAGTGTTCCATCTTCATTCTCAAGTAACCAGATTGACTTGGGTCAGGCAAAATTACAATCACCTAATGTGCATGAACCAAAAGGTTCTCCTGGTATGGTACTTGTGCTTCACACCATTGTCATCTAGCTAGGAGTAATTAATAATGGATGTCCCAAACACAAGGAGAACAAACATATACTGAGGCAAGAAACTTACCTCAAAACTGTAGAACAACGCTGCTGAAAGCATAGGAGATTAGGATGTAGGTTGAAACAAGTTTGTCACCGAAGGATAAAAGGGAGGCCAGAAAAATCTTGCGATGTAGACTTGTAGTAGAAGGGAAAATCGAAGATTTGATTTCGGAAACAGATTCTTCTGAAAGTGATTATTGGAAACGGTGGGGAAGGCAAATTCTTAGGAAACGCAATATTCCGCAAATCAGATTAAACCCTAATGAACCACAAAATGTGAAGTTGAAGAAAATATGTGAATATATTAACGATTTGAGGATGGTAGATCTTGTAGAAACCCTAATCAAACAGAATAGGCGAAGAGAATAGATAAATCAAGAGAAGAAGAGCGTCTACCCTGAGAACAATTGTCGCGCCCCGACCCCTCGGGCCGGGAACTCGCGAGCTTGACGTCGACTTACAACCCAAAACTCTAAAATACTGAAGATAAAAATTTCATTTTTTTTTTATACCCAAAAGATTTTAACACAAGGTTTGGAAAATCCAAGTTTAACAACATCATAAAACAACTAGTGTAAGCTCCACAAGCTCACACCCAAAATACAAAATATTACAAATCTTAATGACGTCATTGTTGGTACAACTATCCCCAAGAAGGTTACACATTTATATAATGCAAACCGATCAATAATAACCTGCCCAAATATCTCAAACCTCTCGACGTCCTCCTCGATCCGCAAATCCTAATCCTTTCCTCATGGGGGGGTTAAGGAAAAACAACATTGAAAGGAAGCGGGGTGAGATAAAATCTCAGTAAGTTACTAATGCAACTACATGACATGCTATTATGCAACAGGCAATAATAATAACTTCTAACAATAGAGAATCTCATATAGCACATAGCACACAACAGATAACAGATAGCAGCGGAAATAAACAATTCACATGGATACTGAGCCAAGGTTTCCCATATGATAGAACCAAATAAAGGTCGCTGCGCAGCTTCAACAATCAACCCAATCAACATCTTCATAGTCGCATAAAAGCTGAAGAGAAAACCCCCGGTACCGGAACCAATAACCAATAATGGCAAGGGAATATGACACAAAGTCATAACCCAAACCAAACAGCTAGAATGCTCACAAAGGAGCTAGCTCATCTCACATCCAAGGCCAATCTGGAGGAGGGTAATAATTGGGCAAAACAATGGTCAAGAATTATAATGGACTCAGCTCATTGCCACTATAATCTTTCGCATCGCCCGAAACGCACAAATATCAGCTGGATTTTCAAGTAAAGGCTAAGTAATAAAATACTAGCACGATAAACAACTAATGATTCCAAAGTAGGGAACCATACCAAGAAGTCACCAAGAAAGTGAAATGAACCAACATCACCCAATTAAAGTGTTCCAATAATCTCAACAATGATAACACCATTCCCATATCACATTTGATCACAAAGGATCCAGTTAATTCAAGTACTCAACCAAAATTACTCACTCATCTCGAAGATCTCAAGGAGAGCTTTAAAACGATAGCTTATACACCTAAAACGGAGTCCGGATGAGGGAGTTATGAATTATCGAAGATTGTCTGCGAAGAGTACAAGAGGGTGAAGCTCAAGACTTGTACCGCGGAGGGGGCGCACGCCCGGGCAGGAAGGGTGCACGCGCCCTAGGGATTCAGAAGGTTTATGCAAAGGGGGCCAAGGGGAGGGTGCGCGCGCACGCGTAAAAAGGGGGCGCACGCCCTATGGCATCAGAAGGTTTTTGAGTTTTGAAACAAAGAGGGAGCGCACGCCCTCAAGAAAATGGTGCGCACGCCCTTCATGATCAGAAGGTTTAATTACTAAGGGGCATAAGGGTGCGCGCGCCCCCTTGCCCGGAGGGGCAATTTCCGGCCAAAATTTCTGGGTTTCTACCATTTTCAACCCAAAATCAAACTAACCCAAATCTTCACCATTTCAAACTAAACTCAAGACAAACACTACCAATATATAAACTAAAGTTCCCTCACCACTTGGAAGCTAAAGAACTCCTAGAACTTCATCTAGAAAACCTCAATCAAGGATGATTCAAATACCAAATTTCACAAAAAATGAACAAAATGTAAATCATCTCAAAATCAACCAAAGAAGCAATAAATGGTAATCATAGTATCATCTAAGCATAGGATGAACATTTTTAGCATAAATGGGGGGAAAGCAACTTACCCGGATTTTCTCAAAGTTGACGGAATTCGAATATTCTTAGCTCCCTACGATCCTACCGACGATATAAACATTTTTCGTAATATGAGAAATGAGAGATAATGAGGGGAAGATAGCTAGATTGAAGAGAGAAGGGAGAGAAGAAAAACTTACCCCAAAAGCCAAGGAGAGAGAGAGAGAGTGCTGGGAATGGGATGGAGAGGTGAAAGTGAGGGAGGTGAGGGGAAAAGAGGGAGTAAGTAGGATGATTTAAAGAATTTACACATAGACCCCCTCCCCTACACACTAACACAATAATCTTATACTCCCCACTAACATTTAAGACCCAACTCTCTACACTAGCACAAATAACTCAAATAAAATGCTAGGCATAAATTATTATAACACATAAAATGCACACATAAATTATTAATTAAATAATAATTTAAACAATTAAATAAGAAATAAATAAATAAATAACTAAATCGTTATTGTCTAGAAAATAGAGGCGGGTTTTCGGGTCGTTACAATCTACCCTCCTTAAAAAGAATTCGCCCGCGAATTCACTTATCAAAATCATAACACATAGACATATCGAGGCTACAAAATATCGATTCTCATCTAGCACTCAAAATCCCAATCAAGAACCTATTAGATAATTCAGACTTAGTCTCCATGATTCAATTAACCCTTAAATCACCAACATCCATAAGTTTTATTTTTCATTATCCCAATAGTATTTGGAATCAACTCCACTATTAAATTTATCTTCCTTAGGTAATAAAACATAATACAATCGTAGTCTTGGTATTTCTTAAACCACTTGCACTAACTCATTTTTTTATCCTTTCGAAGGACATAATCATCCAACATTGGTAACTCATTATCATCATTTCTAAACTTGGTCCCATAACAACAAACTATAATTTGAAGGCGATATCACTAAAATTGCAATCAATCCTTAGTCATAGATAGCTCTATTTACTAACCCGAATTTTAGAAACACTTACCCGAAGGATCAATTAGCCACGGATACGATAGTTCTGCCACTTCCCGAATTCTCAATTGTCCATTCTACCATCATATGGTAACCTTATATAATGTTTACAACATAAAAACCTCTCGCACTTAACTTCCTTCAATCATTATCTCCATTACTAATTAAAATCCATCCTAAAAATCGAAGAACCCCAATTTCTCCTAAACATAATTCTCGAGATACTACAAGTTTGCCTTATTCATAACCTTAATTACACTGTCAAGATACTTCCATTTGTAAGCCGCATACTCAGTATTACTTCCCAGAAATTCCAAACATTAAACCATCCCGAGCTTAATCAGCTTCTTAAAATATGACAAGCTAAGAAATTTTTCATCCCCATAGTGTTCACCAAAGTGGCTATATCTCCAAGGATTTCCATTATAGTGCTTTCACCTTAGATGGAACCTTAAACTAGAGGTACAACGTAAGCTCAAAATTTTATACAAAATGTTTACTTAGATCCACGCTATAATTTTATCATCACATTACTCCAACTCTTTGAAAGCCTAAAACAATTACAAATACTCAGTAACCCGTAAAACAATCCACATTTTATCTCCAAGGCTTTCCTCTAACTCTCTCTTTAAATTGATAATCCGCTTACACGCTCCAAAGAAATTTAGCAAATCCTAAATCTTCAATGGCTAACCCACCTTAGCCTTTCCTGTATACATTTATAATCTCAATGATACTTAGGCTCAATAGTACTACCATCATAACAAACCAATTGGCTAGCCACATTCTAACTGACCCAATACCAAATCATAGTATTCTTTAATATGCCCAAGTATTGCTACCCAATTTTCTTCACATACTCTTAATCCAAATCGAGGAACGCTAACAAGAAGGATTTAGAACCATAGAACAACCATTTAACCAAAACTCAAAAATTCAAAATGCCTTTAATATAGATCGGGAAATTATCACTCTCTCAAAAATGTGCTTAGTCCTCTCGAACTTAACGCGCTTACCACCATTAATGATTATAACTTCCACAATCTACTCATCACTCATACAAATCATGTATTCCCTCATAATAACCAATTCCGATGCAATCACGTAGATGTGCTAGAAGTAAACAAAAATCTCCTACCAAGAAATCTTCAATTGAATCCTCAATTCTTACAACCCAATCGATACAATATGGATATTGATCTAATTATCAGTACTACAACCTTGTACCATAACAACACAATTTAACCCAAGCTTTTCCCAACTACTAGGTACTGTTCAGAAGAAAAATAGAAATCTTACAAATGATAAATAAATCCAACAACTTGGTATAGACATCCATTGTCACCCATCGAAGCGAAATAGCCAGATTCCAAATAAGAAAAGATATGCTTAACTCTACACAAAGGAACGGTCTCAAAACAATTTTAGGTAAAAGGGACGAGAGGATGTAACAATTTTCCTACAACAATCGACTAAAGCATGACATTTCTCTTCTCAAAATAACATCAAAAATCTTATAATAGCAATATGACAAATTTAGCAGGTAAGCTATATCTACCTTTAAGCACAACATGAGCACATAAGACTCCATCAGATATCCTACACTCCTCCATAGGAGTAGACACTGACAACACATAAGTCAAAGACCCAAGAGAAATAAATGCAACTAAATGCACATAAACATGAGAATGCGATGATCCTAAAATGCACGCGCTCGCTCTCTCTCGACACAAAATAATACCTCCTGAAATTGCTCAATACCTGACGAGTGCTGGTTGATCACAAATACCCTACCCTGAACCTTTAGGGTTTCCCGAAGCATCTCTCTTCTGACCCTGTGGAGCCCCAGCTCCTACCCCAGTCGGTTGACCTCTGAATCTCGGGCAATCCTTCACAAAATGCCCCAACTGCCCACAGTTAATACATTTCCCTTGTTTCTTCCAACACTTGTCCTCTGAGTGTCCTTCCCTCTGACAATAGCCGCAGATCTTCCCATTTCGTGTCCCCTTATTAGAACCTTGATTTCCTACTGTTGGTTGCCCTTGAAATTGCCTTCTGAATCGAGTTTGCACTCCAGAATTACCTCTATTATCCGAATATCGCTGTGGTTGAGTCCTGTTTTGCCCTCCTTGTTTTCTCGGGTTAACCCTCTCAGTCTTCCTCTTGTGTCCCCCGATGTCTTGCTCTATCAAATATGCACGGTCCACCGCATCCTGAAAAGGTTGAATTCTTTGGGCTAAAAGTTGAGTCCTAATAGCTGTCTTCAAACCCCTGATCAATCTCATCGCTTTCTGCTCCTCGGTACGCACAAGGTATTCACAACACCTGGCTAATTCTGTGAACTTAGCTGAGTACTGTGCTACTGACATCATGCCTTGCTCCAAGCTGAGGAACTCGATCTCTTTCCGGTTTTGATTCACTAGAGAGATAAAATGATCCTTGAATTTCCTCACGAACCACTCCCAAGGATATGGTACAAGAGTCGCATCCCAACTGGTCTTCAGTGCCTTCCACCAATGTTCCGCAACCCCCACGAGCTTATAAGCTGCAAACAGAACCCTATCCTTATCAGTGCAACCAAAGACATCGTAGATTTTCTCCATCGATTCTATCCATAGCTCGGCCTTCTTCACATCAGGCTCACCGTCGTACTCACTGGTTTCAACTTCAAGAACTGCTCCAACCCATATCTCGGAGGTGCTACATGTTCCTCTCTCGGCCCTTGGTCATGAATTGCTTTCACGGCCGCTTCAAACCTGCCCTGAAACACTGCACGGTTTTCTTCCCGTAGACCATTAAGATTCTGAGTCTCACTGATGCCTTCACCAGCTCTTCTTCTAGCCATTACAAACAAATACCTGCAAAAATACTCAACGTTACTCACTCCGAACCCATCTACCCTCCTAGGTCATTCTAGTCCACCTATACTTATACATAGAGCTAAACCATAGCTCTGATACCAACTGTCGCGCCCCGACCCCTCGGGCTGGGAACTCGCGAGCTGGACGTCGACTTACAACCCAAAACTCTAAAATACTGAAGATAAAAATTTCATTTTTTTTTATACCCAAAAGATTTTAACACGAGGTTTGGAAAATCCAAGTTTAACAACATCATAAAACAACTAGTGTAAGCTCCACAAGCTCACACCCAAAATACAAAATATTACAAATCTTAATGACGTCATTGTTGGTACAACTATCCCCAAGAAGGTTACACATTTATATAATGCAAACCGATCAATAATAACCTGCCCAAATATCTCAAACCTCTCGACGTCCTCCTCGATCCGCAAATCCTAATCCTTTCCTCCTGGGGGGTTAAGGAAAAACAACATTGAAAGGAAGCGGGGTGAGATAAAATCTCAGTAAGTTACTAATACAACTACATGACATACTATTATGCAACAGGCAATAATAATAACTTCTAACAATAGAGAATCTCATATAGCACATAGCACACAACAGATAACAGATAGCAGCGAAAATAAACAATTCACATGGATACTGAGCCAAGGTTTCCCATCTGATAGAACCAAATAAAGATCGCTGCGCAGCATCAACAATCAACCCAATCAACATCTTCATAGTCGCATAAAAGCTGAAGAGAAAACCCCCGGTACCGGAACCAATAACCAATAATGGCAAGGGAATATGACACAAAGTCATAACCCAAACCAAACAGCTAAAATGCTCACAAAGGAGCTAGCTCATCTCACATCCAAGGCCAATCTGGAGGAGGGTAATAATTGGGAAAAACAATGGTTAAGAATTATAATGGACTCAGCTCATTGCCACTATAATCTTTCGCATCGCCCGAAACACACAAATACCAGCTGGATTTTCAAGTAAAGGCTAAGTAATAAAATACTAGCACGATAAACAACTAATGATTCCAAAGTAGGGAACCATACCAAGAAGTCACCAAGAAAGTGAAATGAACCAACATCACCCAATTAAAGTGTTCCAATAATCTCAACAATGATAACACCATTCCCATATCACATTTGATCACAAAGGATCCAGTTAATTCAAGTACTCAACCAAAATTACTCACTCATCTCGAAGAGCTCAAGGAGAGCTTTAAAACGATAGCTTATACACCTAAAACGGAATCCGGATGAGGGAGTTATGAATTATCGAAGATTGTCTGCGAAGAGTACAAGAGGGTGAAGCTCAAGACTTGTACCGCGGAGGGGGCGCACGCCCGCGCAGGAAGGGTGCGCGCGCCCTAGGGAATCAGAAGGTTTATGCAAAGGGGGCCAAGGGGAGGGTGCGCGCGCACGCGTAAAAAGGGGGCGCACGCCCTATGGCATCAGAAGGTTTTTGAGTTTTGAAACAAAGAGGGAGCGCACGCCCTCAAGAAAATGGTGCGCGCGCCCTTCATGATCAGAAGGTTTAATTACCAAGGGGCATAAGGGTGCGCGCGCCCCCTTGCCCGGAGGGGCAATTTCCGCCCAAAATTTCTGGGTTTCTACCATTTTCAACCCAAAATCAAACTAACCCAAATCTTCACCATTTCAAACTAAACTCAAGACTAACACTACCAATATATAAACTAAAGTTCCCTCACCACTTGGAAGCTAAAGAACTCCTAGAACATCATCTAGAAAACCTCAATCAAGGATGATTCAAATACCAAATTTCACAAAAAATGAACAAAATGTAAATCATCTCAAAATCAACCAAAGAAGCAATAAATGGTAATCATAGTATCATCTAAGCATAGGATGAACATTTTTAGCATAAATGGGGGGAAAGCAACTTACCCGGATTTTCTCAAAGTTGACGGAATTCGAATATTCTTAGCTCCCTACGATCCTACCGACGATCTAAACATTTTTGGTAATATGAGAAATGAGAGATAATGAGGAGAAGATAGCTAGATTGAAGAGAGAAGAGAGAGAAGAAAAACTTACCCAAAAGCCAAGGAGAGAGAGAGAGAGTGCTGGGAATGGGATGGAGAGGTGAAAGTGAGGGAGGTGAGGGGAAAAGAGGGAGTAAGTAGGATGATTTAAAGAATTTACACATAGACCCCCTCCCCTACACACTAACACAATAATCTTATACTCCCCACTAACAATTAAGACCCAACTCTCTACACTAGCACAAATAACTCAAATAAAATGCTAGGCATAAATTATTATAACACATAAAATGCACACATAAATTATTAATTAAATAATAATTTAAACAATTAAATAAGAAATAAATAAATAACTAAATCGTTATTGTCTAGAAAATAGAGGCGGGTTTTCGGGTCGTTACAACAATCACACAGATAAGAGAGAACACAGGCCGCTGGACCTCTGGAAATATAGGAAATGGCTGCTCGCCCGTTGCGCTAAAGAGAGAATTCAACGTAGGGTTTGAGAGTAAGAGATACTTTTGGGGTAGTCACTCTAAAGAGATAGAGAATGAGAGAGATCGAGAAGCAGCTGAATACAAAAGGACTGAGGAATAGAGAGAGAGAGATGGGGAGAGACCGAGAGACAGAGGTTTCCGTTTTTAGAAGCGTTGTTTGAGCGGGAAACCTATTTAGAAAGGGGCTCTATTTACTTCGGCCATTATTTATATATATAGATTGAATGCACATTGTTTAATGTTTTTGTCTCCTTTTCTTTTACAAGAACAAATAGTAGGACAATTTTGAATCTTTGATCAGAACAAGAAAAAGAAAAACCAGAGAGCATTACAAGCATACTTTTGACGTGACATAAATATAAACTCACTGTTCTGGTTAAAATTAACAAAACTAACTACAAACTCATTCCCGAATAAATATCTCTTTATGTTAGTAAACAATAATTTTGAGCAATAAATTTAATTTAGTTTAATTATCTTAATAAAAACTATAAAATTCATCATTAGTATTTAGTATGTCATTATAAATAATATTAATAATAATTTTTTAATATTTTATAAGTTAATCAAATCAACTTAAAATTATTTTTCAAAGTTGTTACAAAAAAGAGCAACATTTATTTACGAACAAATGGAGTATTGATTATTTGCTCCAGTGATCTAATATTGTACATTCAGAAAGGTCAAGATTTTGAAAAGTTAAACATGTTGATGAATTTACTTTTTCAAAGTTTTTTTTTTTCAATTATTATTTCATAGGTTTTTAAGATCTAGAACGACAAGCTATTCCTCATTGAAATAAAAAAGGGTATGTATATGAACAGAAGATTGCGCCCGAAAGGGAAAAAAAACACTCAAAATTAATTTAGAGCTGGGCGTTGATAAATATGCAGGGAATTTCTTAAAAACTATGGAATGGAAAGTTAAACTCAATTTAATTAGGTTAATATTATGATTCTCTATACTTCAAAGTATAAATTTATTTTCTGTCAAGAATAAAAGTGAGCATTAATTTTAGGACGGTAAGAATATTATTTTTTGTTTGAAGAGATTGTATAGAAATTAATGGATGTTAACTTAATTGATAATATTTGAGAAGATATAAAATTCAGAATTAGTAAATAGGAGTATTTATACTTAGAAAGTGTGATTCAATTTGTATCAAAGAATGTAAGAATGTAAGTATTTGAGGGGCAATTGAGTCAACATACTCATTAATTTTCCTAAAATCTAGCATATATACTCCCTCCGTCTCAAAATAGATGTCGTTTTGAGAGTTATTTTTTGTCTCAAAATACACGTTTTACTATTTTCAAGGCTATTTTGTTGTTGTATACCAACTATACTCTTATTAATGATAGTGGACTATCTCTTAAACAATTATTTAATTGCCTAGGTAATTGAATTACTTTAGGAGTATATAAGACTTTTTCACATACATTAATTGTATTTCTTAATATGTGTGAAATGACGGAGGAAGTAGTAGATAAGCATATTTTGTAGTGGCATTGCATTACCCCTTCTTTAATTATTATAATTAATACTATTAATAGTAATAGTTAAACTGATGATTTCACTAAGTTCAACATTATTCACTCCTACCTTCAAAAAAACATTATTCACTCCACACACACACACACACACACACACACACACACACACACACACACACACACACCCCGAACCCTAGTTTGATTGAAAATTAACGTCTTTCTGTTTAGGCAACTAGTAATGAACACTCCGGCGGAGAGATTACTGGACAATCCCGTTCCTCTGTTACAGCGCAGTAGCACTTGTAGGCGAAAGCGTACCAATTGGTTGAGAATCAAGGTTTCAAGGTAATTCCTGTTCATTGAGTCATATTTTAGCTTCTCAATAGCTATTTTGTCGTAGTTAATTCTAGAAAATGGTCAAATCCACTTTGTAAGGGGGATGGATTTGATAGAATTGATGAAGGGAGAAGATAAAAACATATAAACAGAATTTTTATTATTCACATAAATCGGCTACTACAAGAGGGAGTATATATACATACAACTAAAACCCTAATTGGCTAACTATGGGAAGGAGATATACATGGAATAAAATACTTTACATATGGAATAAAATACTTTACATAAATAAAATAACTTGCCCACCAAGTAGTATATGGGCCGGATCATCAACTCCTTCACTCCCCCTCAAGTTGGAGCATGAAGATTACGAATGCCCAACTTGCCAACCAAAAACCAAAACCGAGCTGCTCCAAGAGGCTTTGTAAACAAATCTGCAACTTGATTCTCCGTTGAGATCGTCTTAGTCATAATATCCCCAGAAGCAACTCTTTCCCGAACAAAATAGCAATCCATGTCAACATGTTTTGTTCTTTCATGAAAGACTGGATTGTTGGCTATATGGCACGCCGCCTGATTATCACAAAAGAGACGAGTGGCTTCTGTTTGTGGAGCTTCAAGTTCGCGCAAAAGCCATCGCAGCCAAATGATCTCACTAATAGTGGTTGCCATAGCTCTATATTCTGCCTCTGCTGAGGATCTAGATACAACTGATTGTTTCTTCGTGCGCCAAGAGATTGGAGCTCCCCCTAACGTGATAAAATACCCCGTGCAAGACCTCCTAGTCATAGGGCATGCACCCCAATCTGCATCACAAAAGGCTTCAAGCTCCAACTTGCCATGTGTAGGAAGAAACAAACCTTGACCGGCTGTACCCTTAAGAAAACGTACCACACGAATGGCTGCATCCATATGTGTGCGTCGAGGTGATGAAACAAACTGACTCAACCGGTTGACGGCAAACTGAATGTCAGGCCTAGTGACTGTCAAATAAAGCAGTCGACCAACTAACCTACGGTATTGAGATGCATCAACGTGAGGACTGTCGTCATCAGTGCCAAGGCGTAGATTTTGCTCCATGGGAAAATCACTTACACGTCCTCCTTGGTATCCACTCTCTTCAAGAATATCCAGAGTGTACTTCCGTTGACTAAGTACAATACCCTCAGGTGATCTTGCCACTTCTATCCCCAAGAAGTATTTTAAGTGTCCAAGGTCTTTGATGCTGAACTTGTCATCCAAGTACGTCTTTACATCCTCAATCTTTGGAACATCATTCCCAACTAGGAGAACATCATCAACATAGATGAGAGCAGCAACATATATGCCATCCCTCTTGTAAACAAAAAGAGAATGATCCGCTCGTGACTGCCTGAAACCAATATCAAGGAGAGCATTAGTAAACTTCTGATACCAATTCCTTGAAGCCTGTTTAAGCCCATAGATTGACTTCTGAAGCTTGCAAACTCTAGTCTCCCCTTCTTTTGCAAAGCCTTGTGGTATTTTCATGTACACATCTTCTGCTAAATCCCCATGAAGGAAGGCATTGTTCACGTCCAGTTGATGAATCGCCCAATTACGTTTAGCTGCCACGGCTAGGAGGCTGCGCATGGTGACTAATTTTGCAACAGGGGCGAAAGTGTCATGATAATCTATCCCTTCCACCTGTGTAAATCCCTTTGCCACCAACCGTGCCCTGTACCTTTCTATTTCTCCATCTGGTTTATATTTAATCTTATAAACCCACTTGGAATCAATAGCCTTTTTCCCCATGGGCAACGCCTCAAGTGTCCATGTACCATTGGCTTCCAAAGCTTCTATCTCCCTTTTCATTGCTTCACGCCATTCCTGAGTTTTTACGGCCTGATGATAGTATTTAGGCTCATCACGTGAAGTGATGGTCGCAAGAAAAGCTTTATGAGTGGGAGAAAAGCGATCATAAGAAACGTAGTTAGATAGAGAATATACCTTCGAGGTTACTGAGTTGGAACTGGGAGGCGGATGGTCTATGGAACCGGGTAAGTTGACAACGAATTCCTGTAGATGTTTAGGCTGATGTCGTTGTCGCTCACTTCGCCTGCTTGGTTCTGGTGCCAGTTGTTCGGGGATCTGGTCAGCAGGTGTTGGCACAACTGGTTCGTCAACTGTCTGATCAACTGGCTGTTCATGTTCTGGTGCTGTAGAATCCAGTTGTGTGTACACCTGTTCCATGTCAACTGCGTGCTCAACTGACCTCTCAAGTGGTTCCAGCTGCTTTAACTCCGCAATTTCTTCTTCCCAGTCTCTGTCCCTGTTATGACTCGAAGAAGGTGTACTGGCTTCTGAAATGATTCTTTTGAAAGGAAACACATCTTCCACAAACTTAACATCACGGGACGTATAAATCACCTTACACTCCAAATCAAAAACCCTATAACCCTTTTGAGAATAAGGATACCCAACGAAAACACAAGGTCTCCCCCTTACATCAAACTTGTCTCCCCCTTTCTTATTATTCTTGGCATAAGCCAAACATCCAAAAATACGGAGATGATCAAAAGAAGGTTTCTTTTTGAGTAATATTTCATAGGGAGTTTTATTTTTCAAAAGTTTGGAAGGCAAGCGATTAATTATATATGCTGCAGTCAAAACACATTCCCCCCAAAACCTTTTCGGTAAGCCTGCCTCAAAACGTAGAGCTCTTGCCATGTCTAAGATGTGACGATGCTTGCGTTCGACAACTCCATTTTGTTGTGGAGTGTCGGTACAAGACGTCTCAAGCATTATCCCATTGTCAACATAGTACTCTAGCATCAAAAGCGACTGAAATTCACTCCCATTATCACTTCTAATACGTTTGACCTTTTTATCAAATTGGGTGTTGACCATATTACAAAACATAGTGAGGTAACGATGAACTTCATATTTATGCTTCATCAAGAAAACCCATACACCCCGACTAAAGTCATCAACAATGGTAAAAAAATAATGCGCACCCGAGAAAGAAGGCGTTTTATAGCCACCCCAAATGTCACAGTGTATCAAATCAAAACAGAACTGAGTTTGAATACTACTAGTAGGAAAAGGGAGTCTCGTCATTTTGGCTTGAAAACATGAGTCACAATGTTCTTTTCCCTTATTACAATTACCAAAAAACTTGATATAGGACAGACTAGGAGAAGGATCAAGTTCGTTATCGTACGAACGGACGGGAGATTGATATTGTTCAATCGGACAAATAAATAACACAAAACAACATGAAACAGCTGTTTTGAAAAGAAAGATAATATCTGAATTTTATTTTCTGAATACTTGCTGCTGATTACATGATTATTCTGCCTTTATATAGGCTGTAAAAAAGGGTAAAAAACATGAACTTAAGGATAAGAAAAGAAGAGAAAAAGACTAGATAAAGATAAAGAGAAATAGGAAAAGACTAGATGAGGATAAGATGATGAATCTGAATGTGAATGTGACTTTTGAGCTATCAGATCAGATCTGATCTCTGATGTACCGCATCATTCCCTTCCACTTGTTTGACAATCCGTCCCGGAGTTGTCTTTTGAAAAGCAGATATCATCATCGTAGAATGCTTATGATCAGGTAAATAACATATGCATGCATGATCGATAATCTTCTTGAAGATTTTGAATGCACCTATCTTGCAAGAATCAAGTCTGTGATGTACTCCTCCTGGTTCTTTGCTGAAATAAACCATTACTTTATCCCCAACCTGGTAAAGCTTCACACAACATTGTTGATGAGCTGTGGTCTTGTAGCGTTCAGTCGCCTCCTTTAACTTCTTCCTTACTTTAGCGGTGGTATCCACAAGGTAATGAGCCAATAAATCACTAATTGACGATGCTCTTATGTAACCATTCACGAACCGTGACATGCGTGCGGCTCGATGTTGTTCGTCATTATAGGATAACACATCTAGAGCTAATGCGAAATCCCACATCTTCTTCTTTTCAATCAACAATGGAATCTCCTTGTCATAATCAGGTTTAGCAACTAAGGCATAAGCACCACCATTTTCTTCACCATTTTCTTTCACATCCGCCATAGAAGAACCACAAGAATGAGAGATAGAAACGAGTGTCTGCCCTTCCACTTTAGAAGGTAACTTCGGACTACTTATCGGAGCAACAACAATCCTTTTCCCCTTCCACTGAAACAAGTGGATATTATCACGTCCTCGATGAATGGCATCAACGTCAAATTGCCACGGCCGTCCTAATAATACCTGACATGCATCCATATCCACAACATCACAGTAGACATTATCAGAATAAAACTTACCCATGGCCAATGGCACTTTACAAATACGAGTCACCTGCAATTTTGGGCCCTTTTGAATCCAACCAATCTGATACGGAGTTGGGTGTGGCTCAGTTGGAAGCTGCAACTGGTCGATCAACTTTTGAGAAACCAAATTCTCACATCTACAACTATCAATAATCAAGCTACAAATCGTCTCCCCTACTCGACATTTCGCCTGAAAAATACGTCTTCGCTGACTCGGATCTTCCTGCTTAGGTGAACAAAGAGTCCGTTGCACAACACATACGAACTCACCATTTTCATCACCACATACATCATCAGCATCATATTCTTCCTCCTCAACACCAAGGTCTTTCTGATCTTCTTCGGGAATAGCATCGACCACGTGCACAGGTTTGCGGGTTGGACACTCGTTAGACTTGTGCCCAAGCTGGTTGCACCTGTAACATTTTGGTTGTTGGTATGTGCTGGAACGTGGTTCTCCATGAGTCTTGCGAGTTACTGGTGGACCAGTTTTAGTCTCTTGTACTGATGAACTAGCAAGTACAGGCGTTGAAGCTGTGCCAGTTTGATATGTGTGCTGAGTCTCGAATGGAGGTTTTCGGGTATATGTAAAGCGAAGGGGTGGCTTAGATAATCGAGCCTCAGCTCGGGCTGCCATCTCTCGTGCATCAGTAAGTGACATAATGGACTGAACTCCCATGCGTTCTTGAATCTCAGGATGTAACCCTCTCACATAGCGAGCAACTTGTAAGTCATCATCTTCTCGAATATTGCATCGAGCAGTCAAACGCAAAAACTCTTCAGTATATTCAGCTACCGAACGATTACCTTGATAACAGTCCAACAATTGACGATAGAGATTTTGCGTGTAATCACGCGGGAGAAAACGATGCTGCAAAAGCTCTTTCATCAAAGGCCAATCTCGAACTGGAGGTTGGCGAAGGCGGTAACGTTCCTCTCGTAAATTCTGCCACCAAGCTCCTGCCCCTCCTCGTAATTTATACGCAACAATGGATACTTTCCTTTCTTCACTTACCTCCATGATTTCAAAGAATCGTTCAACCTCATTAAGCCAATCAAGAAAAGTTTCGATCTCCAAACTTCCATTAAAGACTGGAATTTCAGCCTTGATTCGATATCCATCATAATCGTCTCGTCTAGGGAAATGACCTTGAAATGGTTGAAAAGCAGCAGCAGGGTCACGAGCAGGCTGATGCGCAAGATCAAGGGCTGGTTCATGTGCTGCAGCTTGTTGACGTGTTGCTGGATTGCCACGTTGTTGTCCGCCAAGTTGAAGAGCAGCCATAAGTTGTTGAATCGAAGCACGAGTCTCCTGTAAACCTTCTTCGATAGCTGTGAATCGCTGCTCAACGGCTTCATTACGAGTAGTTTCTTCTGCCATGATAAAAATCTGACAAAACCTGGACCGCAATCTATAGAAAAACTGCGTGAACCCTAGCTCTAGATACCAACTGATATAGGACAGACTAGGAGAAGGATCAAGTTCGTTATCGTACGAACGGACGGGAGATTGATATTGTTCAATCGGACAAATAAATAACACAAAACAACATGAAACAGCTGTTTTGAAAAGAAAGATAATATCTGAATTTTATTTTCTGAATACTTGCTGCTGATTACATGATTATTCTGCCTTTATATAGGCTGTAAAAAAGGGTAAAAAAACATGAACTTAAGGATAAGAAAAGAAGAGAAAAAGACTAGATAAAGATAAAGAGAAATAGGAAAAGACTAGATGAGGATAAGATGATGAATCTGAATGTGAATGTGACTTTTGAGCTATCAGATCAGATCTGATCTCTGATGTACCGCATCAAAACTGAGGATTAAAAACTGAAGAATGTCCCAATCTTTTGTGCCATACCCGTGCATCAACTGTTGCCGCCATTGCCATATGTTTCTTTATGCCCGGTTCCAAGTGATATAGACCATCGCTGTATCTACCCATTCCAATCAGAGTCCTCGAAGCTAAGTCCTGTATCACACAAAAATCCGGAAAGAATGTGAGAGCACAGTTCAAGTCTTTTGTCAATCGACTAACAGATAAAAGATTGCATTGGAAATCAGGGATGTTTAAAACATGACGAATATGTGTTCCATTCGGGAGTATGGCATCACCAATCCCCTTGACTGGTATGACATCGCCATTGGGAATTCTGACAGGGGCCTCCGTTCCAGTCCGGACTTGATTCTCCAGCAATGATATGTTGCAGGTTATGTGGTCACTTGCTCCTGAATCAATGATCCAAGTGTGTATATTATTCTGTTTACCTGCTATGTTTGCTGTAGGAAGAGACTTTTGTTCGCCTTGTGCTTTGTCAGTAAAGAATTGAACCAATTGCTTGTACTGCTCACCGGTAAATCCAGGAATCGGACTATCTTCTACCGTTGCAAGGTGTGTCGTTGTCCCAGGAACCCACTTCTGCTTGCTCTTCTTCCTTTCTGGATATCCTATGATTTTGTAGCAGCTTTCAATCATGTGACCCAACCTTCCACAGTGTGAGCATTTCGGCTTTTCTGTCTGTCCAGTTGACTGTACACCTGACGGAGCAACTGACTGAACAACTGTCTCCACAACTCGCTGATTGCTTCGTGTCTGAAACGCAGCTGCCTCAACGTCCATCTTTCCAACTATACTGATCTGTTTCTGTTTCTCATCCTCAGAAACAAGATGATAAGCCGCTCCCAGACTGATTGTCGGTTTCATGCTCAGAATTTGGGTTTTAATTGTCCCAAAACTAGCATCCAACCCCATAAGAAATTCATACAAACGCTCCTTTTCCCTCATCTCCACAAGTTTCTTGGGTGTATCACATGTGCACCCAGTACACTTACATTTGGGTAACGGAGCAATAGACTGGATTTCGTCCCAAAGGCCCTTCAACTTCGTGTAGTATGCCGACACTGAGAGGTTTTCTTGTCTCGTTAGGGTTATGGCGCGCTTTATTTCATAAGCCCTAGGCGCGCTTTCGCTCCCAAAACGCTCTTGCAAGTCCTCCCATATTTCTTGTGCCGTCCCTGCATGTTTAACACTGTTGAGGATGTCCTTCTCCATAGCACTGTTCAACCACCCTTTGACCATTGCGTTGCATCGCTTCCATAACGCCAACTCCGCTGAACCTTCATCTGGGATTGGAATCGTTCCATCTACGAATCCAATTTTATTCTTTGCAAATAGGGCGTTACTCATCTCATCAACCCAATCTGCATAATTCCCATCTCGAAGAGTATCGCTCACGAAGATGGTGTTTGGACTATCCATGCTGAAATAAAATACGGAGACATCACGTCTACCTTGCCTCCAGCCGCAGCCCCACTGTTCTCGGCTTTGGGTTCGTCGTCTCTGGCCATGGTGAAGCTGATAATGGGAGAAGAAAACGATAAAGAGAAGAAAAGAGAAAAAAAATATGCGGAAGCTACTCGGTTTAGATCAACCGAGCTCTTGATACCATGATAGAATTGATGAAGGGAGAAGATAAAAACATATGAACTGAATTTTTATTATTCACATAAATCGGCTACTACAAGAGGGAGTATATATACATACAACTAAAACCCTAATTGGCTAACTATGGGAAGGAGATATACATGGAATAAAATACTTTACATATGGAATAAAATACTTTACATAAATAAAATAACTTGCCCACCAAGTAGTATATGGGCCGGATCATCAACTCCTTCAGGATTTGGTATGTTGAAGGTATTTTTACGATGTTTGTTTTCTGTTGGTATGTTGAATGGTTCAGTCAATGGAAAGATCGGTTATCAACCTGTAATCGTGATCAGTTATTTTCTTACTTATTTGAATTGTCATGTTTAGTTTGAGCCTTGGTGCGTTGATGGCACAGTTAGCTTACACTATACTCCCTCAGTCCCACCTCACTTGAGACTTATTTTCATTTTGGTTCGTCCCACTTCACTTAAGACTCCCTAAAATGGTAATCTTTTTATAATTTTATATTCAATCTACCCCACCCACTCATTCTCTCTCTTCATATTCCACCACACAATTCATTCAACCAACCCTAAGGTGCTCAGACTCTTTGGTTGACCTCTCCGGACTCGTGTTGACTACACTAAAATAGGAGTGTCCGACACGGGTACGGCGGGGTAAACCAAAGAGTCCGAGCATCAGAGAACCAACCTACTATTAACCCCACTCATTCTATCTCTTCATTTTCTACCACACATTTTCCTTAGTTATTATGCCCACCTCTTAGGTCTCAAGTGAGGTGGGACAGATGGAGTATTTTTTCTTGAATTTCAGAGGATTCAAACAGGAAAATTTTTTGTGGTCACAAGGTGGGCCATCAAATTAGTATACTAAGTCTTGATCATGGAACTTGTTTTTGATCCTTTCCTTGTGGACATACCATTGTCAGGACATGAAGTTGACATTACAAGCTAATAACGATAATGTTGCTAGAACAAAAGCACGAAGCCTCATTGAGGCATCTTCTTGTCTTTATTTTCAGTTCTATGATAGAATGGCAAGCTAGTTGGATTGGTGATATCATAGTTACCAGGAACGCTACTTCCCCCCTCGTCCCACGTCCCGGGTCGCACGTCCCGGATCGCGGTACTTTTGCGTCCAGGTTCGCCAGGGAACGCGACCCAATTCCCCAAAAACTGTGTTCCCAAAATTAAAACAAAAAGGGTAGAATCTGACCTTTTTATCCCTGTCGGTTGATCGATTATCGTCTAGGTCCTCTTTTTTGGCCTTCGATCGTTGTTGCTTTGTGTCGATTGTGTCGACTTTACGTTGAAATACATTCAACAGTCGGCGGAATTGAAGTCGTTCGTTAACGGTATAGATAATGACGTCAGAATAGAAGTTGCTGGATGAGATTAACTAGGAGAAGAACCAAAATTGATAAGGATTAAAGAAGTGAGGTGAATCTGGAAGGAAAAAGGATTTCGGTGGATTATGGAGATTGAAAGCCGAGATACGAAAGTTGATTTGGTTAGAATTAGGCGTTGGACTTTATTATTAGATTTGCAATTTCCACTCAAGATCTTTAAAAGTTAAATACACTCATTAATTGTACAACACTCGTATACTAATTGTACAAACAATTTTATAGCACAAATTGGGTGTGTTTATAGGCTTTATGAGTGTAAGTAACAAAAATCTTAAAAATATTTATGCTATTTGAATTTGTCTATATATATATATATATGTATATGTTTTAAATGTAATGGCGTTCCCAGTAATAGCGTACCACGTTCCCAATGGGCGTACCAATTAATCCTACCCCCTACGCACCCAAAATTTTAAAAGTCACGTTCCTCGTTCCCGTTCCCGTTCCTGTCCCGCGTCCCGAAACGTCCCACTTTCCTGGTAACTATGGGTGATATACTGTGTTTATTTTGCTATTTGATACTTCCTACATGGCTACTTGACTGTTCCTATTTCATGGAAAACAAACTTGATCAAGGTAGTTACCAATCTGATGCTGATATTAGTGGCCATCTGATGCTGATATTAGTGGCCTTGCAGACGCCCATCTGCTGTTAAAGTACCCACGTCAAATAGATTTGAAGCAACACCAGCAAAAGGCCCTCTTACATCAGCAAAGCAAAGTCTTCCGCTGGTGGAAACTCCTACCCAACCTCAACCAGATGTAGACCTGGTATGCTCAATAATTAACACTGATTTGCTGGTTAAATTCTGCTTCCATCAAACCCCTATTACCCTAAAGTATTACTTTCCTTTTTTTTTTCTTCTCTTCAATCCATTTTTCTTAATACAGAACCTCTCAGCCAAGTTATATTCTTCTCTACGAATGCTTCGAACTGTTCTTGTTAAGGAAGCAGCAGAAGGGGTCATGGCATACCACATATTCCCGTAAGCTCTTTTATATTCTTCCTACCAGACTTTCTTTTTCCAAAAAAATAAAAAAGAAAAGGAATATTTATTTTTTAAATCCTTTAGTTTCAAAGATAGTAGGGAACAATTTTTGATATTTCAAGAAATCCTCTTAAAAATTTCTCTTGACGAGTTAGTACTAGCTAATGTGATTTCTTGATCATTGTTTTCTATAGAAGTAAACACGACTTCATTAGCTGTTTCTTGTGATTTTTAGCAATGCAGTACTTCAACGGATCAGTGAGAGGATACCAAGAACAACGGAAGAGCTGCTTGAAACTGATGGCATTGGAAAGTAGGTTATCTTTGTCCTGGAAAAAAAAAAGAATGGAGAAAATGATTTTATTTGTTGCAGATTCAATTTGGATTATTTAGAGCTACATAATTATAACAATTAAGCTTCTGTTTAGGGCAAAGGTAAGCAAGTACGGAGATAGAGTGTTGGAAACCATTGAGGCGACCATGAAAGAATATTACACGACAGACAAAAACAGCAGCAATAGTAATGAAAGCACTGATTCCGCCAAGAGACAAAGAGAGGCAGCAATGCATTCGAATACAAAAGCACGAAGCCTCATTGAGGCATCTTCTTCTCTTTATTTTCAGTTCTATGATAGAATGGCAAGCTAGTTGGATTGGTGATATACTGTGTTTATTTTGCTATTTGATACTTCAAAAGATATTTTCAGCAACTATTTAGGCAAAAAATCACTTCTTAGTCCAGTACCTCCCTCCTTTCATGCTGGAGGTGAAAGCTTTTCTAAAGTTAAAAGCAATGTCAGGTTCTCGATAAACGTATGTTACCTGTCATGCTTAGCATTGTTCTCTTCATAGTTGCTGGATTGGCTATAAACCAGTTCACGGTTGTTAACCGTATACATTTGCCACATTTTTTTGTGATCGGTATTGATCTATTGGTTTGGTTTATTGTAATGGAGAAAATCATTCTAGTGCTGGAGTCTTCAGAACAAGTTAGATGAATTTTATGTTATGACTTGTGGTTGTAAATGAATTATCTTCCCAAGTTTTTTCTGGAATCAGCATTCAGTAATCAACAATGTTGAAGGGATAACCCTTACTTTTATTTATTAGTTTGATTTTAACGACTTTGCTCACATTGTGGCTGTAAATTGAAGAAGACGTCATTTCATTTCAGGAGTATGGTGGAACTGTTGGTTATCCTTTTATTGAAGCTGATGGTTACAAAGTACTCCTTGAAGCCATGCTTGCTGCTGCTGAGGAGAGAAAGCAAAAAGAGATAAATCATGCCGAGGGGCAAACTTCAATGAAGGTAAAAAAAAAAAAAAAACTTTCTTTTGAAATGCAACTGAAATTTTATGTTGATTATTAAGCATTGTTCTAAGGACTAGCTTTTCGTGTGGTTTCATATCACTAGTTTCCTGGATATATAAACTGTAATCACGGCCTAACATTTCTGAAATTATTTTAAAAGTGAATGACACGGATCACCTAGTCAAAATCTTTAGGAAATATCACTGTAGAAGAGAAGATTGAGCAGACTCGCCCCCATTGTCTTCATAAGATGCATGACAGGATAAAATCACATTTGTCTATCTTTTGACTTGAAAAACAATAATGTGAATGATCTAATAAATTAGTATAAAAACAACTATAATGTGAACGAGAGTTTTATGAAGGCAATCTATTTGACTAGCGAGTCACACTGAAGGTATTGGGGGGCATACCTTCAATATGAGGATGTATTAATAAGGATAATGAGATAACTTTGAAAATGCGTGGGAATTTTTGATAGAGAATTTGGAAGCGAAAAAGAAGTTCATAGATAGAAATGATTTTCATTAGAGTATAGAGACTGCAGGGACAAAGGTCCTGGAGCATCTTTATTTAATCGCGGGGCTTAGCCTTTGAGAGCTCTTCTTCCCGTAAAAAAGGACTGGGATATCGAAAATAAAAAACACTGCTCGTAACGAGGCTGCTAGCTAATGCTACCTCCGTCCCAAAATGATCTTTACGCTTTTTTCGCCATTACTACGAAGGAACTTTGAGCGATAATTTTAGGTTGATATAATTATCCAAATTAAAATCTAAAACTTGTTTTTTGATAGTATTATTGATTGTGTATCAATAAAAAACTATAGATTTTCATTATCATAATTAAATCAACCTAAAATTATTGCGTACAGTTTCTTTGTAGTAACGCCGAAAAAAGTATGAAGATCATTTTGGGACAGAGGGAGAATGAGTGATTCTTGAAAAAAATAAAAGTCTTTTCCTTGCTTTTATTTCCCCAGAATTTTATATTAACGATATCACTTGGTTGATTGTAGGAAGAAGACTCTGGTCAAAAGAAGCAAAGTAGGGAGGTAACGTCTTTATGGATCGAGGTTAATGAAGAAAATGATGTTGGCGTTTTGGGTAATGCACCAGAAGTAACTAGAAGGTCATCCGCAAGGATCTCGTCGCAAGCCGATAAAAGTTCAATGGTTCGTTTAATGTCTTATAGTTTTCCTTCATCCCCCTTATAGTTGATTCCACATTCTTGATGCTATCTTTCTTTTCCTTGTGTTTTCTTTTATAGGGTAAAGGAAAAGAAAAGGTAGAAGGATGTGGTCAGAAAAAGGCGAACGTGAGCTTGGAAAAAAGAAAGGTAAATCAATCTGTTGTTGACCCTAGTGACTCCAATAAGAAGAGCAAGAAATGTCATGATAAGCTTGCTACCGCAAAAAGCACTTTGAAGGATGTTGAGAAAAGGAAGACGTCTGTAACAAAAGATTCTGTTATGCCTCAAAAGGGTGATGGTATGATTCTGGAATTATATTTCTGTTGGCGTATCCATGTTTATTCGCGGTTTTACAGATTTCTTTCTTTCTTCTCTCTCATTTTTTTAGGTGCTGAGAAAAATGTGATGGATATTGATTTGCGACAATGGACTGGTCCTGAAGATCTCTTTGAACCCGGAATCGTTGAGTCTCCCAGGTTAGCAACTGTACAAGGCCCCCTAGACTTAATTGAAAGGGGCATAGTTGATTGTACAGAAAATGGAAATGCAGTTGGAGAGATAGGTGCAGGTAAGTGCTCAAGTATAAACTTAACCCCCTCTTTTTGTTGGAGTTAAATACGATTTTCGTCCCTAACCTATTGAACTTTTTACCTTTCATCCCAAAACTATTTTTTTAACCTTTTCGTCCTTGACCTTTTTAGTTTTGAACCTTATCATCCTTCTGTCAACATTCCATCCAATCTTCCGTTAGATAATCCTATGTGGCATAATGACATCACTAATTTGCCAATAGGCATTAAAAAACTTGCTGACTTGAAAGTTTAAGGGTCAATGTGTAAAAATTAAAACTTTATATCATAAAATATAAATTTCATTCGTATACACTACGACTAATGCCGACTAATTTCATTCATCCAAATCCCTAAAATCCTCTCCCATTCGTTGCCTCCTCCAATAGAATCGAAAACCCAAGCTCGCCGGCGACACTCCCAGAGTCGTCGTCATCACCTCTGGCAAAGTCGGCGTCGGAAAGACCACCACCGCCAATGTCGGCCTCTCTCTTGCTCGATTAGGTTTCTCCGTTGTCGCAATCGATTGCGATGTCGGTTTGCGTAATATCGATCTTCTCCTTGGCCTTGAGAACTGCGTCAATTACACCGTTGTTGAGGTACTTAACGGAGACTGCCGTCTCGACCAAGCCCTAGTTCGTGATAAGCGGTGGTCGAATTTCGAGCTGCTATGTATTTCTAAACCTAGGTCGAAGCTTCCGATGGGATTTGGTGGTAAAGCACTTGTTTGGCTAATTGCAGTTGACAGTAAAACTGAAGCTAGCAGACAAACACACACACACAAAAAGGATAGAAAAACGAAGATCATCAAACAAAATATGAAATCTCAAAAGGAAAAGAGGAAAATCTAAAAGAAAAAAGAATACTCCCTCCGTCTCATTTGAAGCTTCACCAATTACCCAAATGGGTGTCCCGTTAAGCTTCACCATTTTCTAAAATGGTAAAAAATGTAGGCCCCACTTGTCATACCCACTAACTTATTCCCTCTCACAATCCTTTTTACACTCATCACTTGCCATAATTTGCTTGCCATCACCAAAATGGTGAAGTTTCAAGTGGGACGGAGGGAGTATTTTTTAAGTGAAAAGATAAATCAGTTATCCCCTTCATATTTGGTAAAAATAAACATAGGGTTATATATTTCATTTTTTACATATTGACCCCTTAAGATGTCATCATGCCACATAGGATAATCTAACGGAAGATTGGATGGAATATTAACAGAAGGATGATAAGGTTCAAAAATAAAAAGGTCAAGGACGAAAAGGTAAAAAAAATAGTTATGGGACGAAAAGGTAAAAAGGTCAATAGGTTAGGGACGAAAATGGTATTTAACTCCTTTTTGTTTACTCAGGGTTTTAATGTGCATTTTAATTTTTCAATTTCAGGGTCAGGGATTGGTGTGGACTTTGCGGGTCTCAACGCTGAGTTAGCTAGAAGGGACAATACCCCGGTCCTTAGCATAGGCACAGATTCGGTTAATCTCGACTCCGGACTCAGTCCCAATTCTAGTGTGGACTTAGAGAATCATGATATCAAGAACGTGTCTGATGAGGACTTGGAGAGCAGTCCAGTGAATAATGATTTAGGAAATTTTGATATTGTTGCAGCTACACCGCAAGGGGGTGAAGCTGCTGATGAGAATGCATTTTTCCCTTCAAATAATCAAATTGTTTTGGTTGGTGCTGGAAGCGTAGTTGAGGGCCCCACAAGAACTCGTCATAAAAGGACTGGAATTGCAGGTGCAATTAGTCCTACTGGTACAATCATTGTTGATGTTGACTCCATTCCTTTGACCGTCGATGATACCGGAGAAACATGGCGAGGTTTTCACATCGGAGCTGCAAAAGCTTCTTTGATTAGGCAACTTGAAAAGGACATCCGAGATTTTTTTGACAATGTACAATTTGTGTCTGGCAAACGTGCTGTTCACGACCTTAAGTTGCTAGCCTCCAACCTTAGCCATTTCAAATATGGGCAAATGCACCATTTGTCTATTGAGAAGTTGAGAATGATGAAGGATGAATTTAAGGACTTGGAGCGAGACGGGTTTCGCGTTGATTGGGCATACAAGCGTATAGATCAAACAGTTAGCCTTCGTCTCCGCGCGCCTGTTGAGCGAGAAATTGATAGGCTAAATGGTGAATCTGCCCGTCTGCAGGGGGAGTTGGCTTCTTTGCGGGCTAAAGCTGGAGAACTCAAGGCTGAGATTGAAGACTACAAGTCTAAAGTCAAACTAGCGGAAGAAAAGCTAGCCATTGTCGAGAAGAATGCATTTGACAAGAAGACCGAAATAGGAGCTGTAGACTCTGCTCTAGGTTTACAAACTGAACTTCTAGCCAGTTTAGGGATTCCGTAACATAAAACTTTATGTGTAATGCTTTCTGAAACAATTTATAAGCAGGTGTATGTGTATTTTGCGTTTTATCGCATATCATCCTATAATTGCTTATCAGTTAATTCTCTTATGTGACTTGTCATATTTCGTTTGGCCCTTGGTGGTGCAGCTAGCTTACACTATTTTCTTCTTGATTTCCACTGGATTGAAACAGGAAAATATTTTGTGGTTGCTGGTCGAGCCATAAAATTTGTATAGTTGATCATGTTCATTGGAACTTGCTTTGATTCTTTCCTTGTGGGCATATCTTTGTTAGGACGAGAAGCTGGAATTACATTACAAGATAATAACAATAACGCCGTTTGAAGAAAAGCTTCAGTGAGGTATCTTCTTGTCTTTGTTTTCAATTCGAAAATAGAATGGCAGGCTGGTTGGATTGGTGATACTGTGTTTATTTTGCGATTTGATACTACATCTCAATGTAAGTGTCACTTTTTGAAGATTTAATCAAGTATTTGGCTTCAAGTGATTTTTTTTTTTTTTGCTGTCGAGTTAGCTTTATTGGAGTCGGGCGAATGGACAAACTTTCGAAATATGGGATGATGTTACATATTTTGGGGCATCACATAATGGAATAAGGGACACTTAATTTGGGATACAGGGAGTACTTATTGTGCTGAGGATTATGGTAACTTTGTTTCAGATTAGTTGGAGCCTTGCTTGGATTCTTCTTGACTTTCTTATGGTTCTGCTTTTCTTTTGAAAAGAGGCAACCAAGCTACATGCCACTGACTTTGCTGAATGCCTGGAAACTGAAGTTCAAAATGTCACCGAGGTAACTCTTCTCATTGTTTTCAGTTTTATGATAGATTAGCTCATCTGTTTGCGAATTATACTGCAATATTTTTTGTCAGTACCAATCATCTCCTTTAGCAAGGTTTGCCACGCCCCTCATCCAGCTGGACATTCCCTAACATGCGGTGAATGCTAATGCCTCTTTCTCATCCAAGACACCTGTTGCTCATGGCATAAGCTGACACTTCTGTTCCTCTCTTTCTCTTTCTATCTCTCTCTCTCTCTCTCTACTCTCTTCCTCTCCTTCGTTTTCAATCACAAACCGATTCCCCTTTTCACAGAGTAAACATAACTAAATAACCTCCTTAGTCCACGACAGTCATCTGCAAACTAGTGCTCTGAGCTGAGATACCCCAAAAACAAATGAAGGAAGAATAATATCTGTCTTTTTCAGGAGCCTAGGTTGTCTCAGTCGCTTTTGCGTCCCATGAAAACATATTCTCCCCTTCTCGCGCAATTAACACACTGAAAAAGTACACAATTTCTGCAAATGCTCTCGAGTTGCACAACTGAATAGGGTGATTTGATTTTTAACAGGAGTATTGAAGGTCTCTTCTCCTATCAGAAATCTCCGCAGGTCCTATTGTCTTCAATTTTCAGTGGCAAAAGATCTCTTTGTTTTGTTCTTTCAGATGTTCTTGTAAAATCTACTGTTAAATTTTCTTTTTTCTCATTTAAACTCATGAGCTTAGTTTGAGTTAGGAAGTGAATAGTTGTGTTTCGTATAGATGTAAAATATTGCTTTTCTTTACTTTCATACTCTACAATTGATTTGGATATGCTCATATCGTTAATCCATGCTTTATGTTTTGCCTGAATGGCTGAATCTTGGCTTGAGTATTTGGTGCTTAATTTAACCCAAGGCACCAAATCTCACAAGTTAAAGAAAAAACAGACTAAAAAGCGTATGACATGGAATCCTGTGAAAGCGGATTGACCAGTGTGGTGGGTGGCTAACACTTTAACCTCTCAACTCAACCCCCAAATCCTAGAATCTCACATTAAGAGTTTTTTCATGATTTCATCTACTTACTTCCGTTTAATTAAATAGAAGTGGCAACTCCTTGTATGTAATTGTTGACTCCATTTTGAGTAATCGAATGCAAACTCAACCCCATTACGATTTTTCTACTCGTTTTTCTTCCTATGGTGATTGGGCTCCAATTGGGGTTCTTACAATTTGGTGCTCATACGTTCTTGTGATCATCTTAGACTTGTTGGATTCAAAGCATTCTATTTCAATTTGGGACACAGGGAGTATGTTCCATAGTGTATTCTGGAGTCAGCATTCAGCAATCAACAATGTTGAAGAGATAACCCTTATTTTTCTTTATTTGTTTTGTTTTAATGACTTTGCGCATCATGTCGCTGTAAATGAAGAAGTTTTCATTTAATTTCAGGAATGCGGTGGAAATGATGGATATCCTTTCATCGAAGCGAATGGTTACAAAGTCCTCATTGAAGCCATTCTTACTGCTGAAGAGGAGAGAAAACAAGACGAAATAAATCATGCCAGGGGGAAACTTCAGTGCAGGTAAACAACCGCGTTCTTTCGAAATGCAACCGAAATTTATGTTGATTAGTAAGCATTGGTCTAAGGACTGGTTTTTATGTGGTTTCATGTCACTAGTTTCCTGGATTTATAAACTTGTGATAACAACCTTACAGTTCTGCAATTTTTTTAAAAGAGAATGACACTGATCACATAGTCAAAATCTGTAGTCAACCACTTTGGGGTATCAACGGCCAAACTGTTTCAACAGCGTTTTCACGAATGGCGAGTATCAAATAATTTCTTTTGCAAATATGGCAGATAGCAGGGTTTAAGTTTTAACCATGAAGTGGGGAAAAAGATGAACAAATAAGATGAAACTCTATAGGGTTGGAGGGAGTACAAGTAAGTGTTAGGAAATATCACTGTAGAAGAGAGAAGATTGAGAATACTCGCTCCTTTGTCTTCATTATATGCATGACATGATAAAATCACATTTGCTTATCTTTTGACTTAAAAAACTATTTTGTGAATGATCTAGTAATCATATTTAAAAAAAAAAAAACTTTAATGTGAATAAGATAACCTTATGAAGGCCATCTACTTGACAGTTGACACTCACCAGGATGTACTTATTTGTATGTTTGTGGCTTTCAGATCAGGTTGGGTTTCCTTAATACTCTGTCCGTCCCAAAATGATCTTCCCATTCGACTATTCAACTTTTTAAGGATATGAACGCTTGCTTCACTAGACAAGTTGTGTTTATGCATATTTAAGCCCAAACTGAAGAAACCGAAAGAACTTTTTGTAATGAAAAATGTCAAATGAGAAGATCATTTCGGTACAGAGGGACTATTATTTTTTATGTGTGATATGCTTGTGCTATGATACAATTATTCAACGGTGATTGCATATTTCGTTTGGATTTTAACATCCAAAGTCATTTTCTCAAAGCATATACTCCCTCCATCCCAGCTCACTTGAGACTTATTTCCATTTTGGTCCGTCCCAACTCACTTGAAACCTTTCCAAAATAGCCAACTTTTAATAATTTTATATTGAATCTACCCCACCACTCATTCTCTCTCTTTATATCTCACCATTCATTTTTTATCCAACCAACACTACTATTTACCCCACTCATTCTCTCTCTTCATTTTCTACCACACATTTTCCTTATTTTAATCTTTTTCTTTAGTTATTGTGCCCACCTCGTAGGTCTCAAGTGAGGTGGGACGGAGGGAGTATACTCCACGGTGTTGACACATGCACACACACACGCACACATAGACTTTCTTTATTCTCTTAGAGCAACTGTTCGTATAACTCCATGGTTCCGGAGTGGCTCCCATTTATGCGTGCCCCATGACTTTTAGTTGAATCTGAGGTCTCTGGTTTTGCTTAGATCCTATTGCAGTCATACAGACCTGCGTTTTTTCATGGGCATACATGACCATACATAATCTTCAGTTTTCATCTTGAGAAGATAACATGGTTCTGTCAATGTCTTGTGGATTACAAAAACCAAATATGGAGTATAAGTTTCCTCGTCTGGTATGATGGCGTCCAATATCGTAGAAGTTAAACATGCGTAAATGTACAGAAAGAAAAAGAAAAAGATAAGACTAACAGTAAGCTATCTGTAGTTTAATGATCCCAGTGAAGTCTCTCATGAATCTCGACTGGTCATTTTAAACTGTAGGTATAGAGTGTACTGTTTTCCATCATTTCCGATGGAGCCAAAGACTCACTATTTTTTGGCTTGGGAATATGATGGAATAAAGCAAAATGGGTCACTAAACTGTCTGCGCTTCTTTGTGATGAAGCAGTAGTCAGTCCATGCAATTTTCGACGCAATTTTCATCATGGATCATCTAGAAATAGCCTCTCTGTGCTTTAATACAGGGGCGAGGCTGCGTACATCCGACCCCCCCTTACCCCACCGTAGGTGGGAGCCTTTGCGGCACTGGAGTAATGTTGTTGTTGTTGTTGTTGTTGTTGTATAGAGTGTACTGTATATGCTAGTTTTGGTTAAGTTGGTTTTTGATTTGGATGCCTACTTTCCTCTGTGCATCAAATTTGTCTTTCATCAGATGGTGATGGTTGTTGACACTTCTTGTCATACTTCTTCTTGATGTGAAACACCTGCCACTTATTTTGTTATATAGATATAAAAATCTAGTTTTGCATACCACACAATCCCAGCTTTTGATCAATTTTTAAATGTTGACTAGTTCATGATCACCAATTACATCTGGCTCAGGTGTTTCATTGTTAAAATCTATAGTAGTAGCTCAAAACTTGTCAAAACCATCAATAATTGCGAATGTAAATATTGCAGCATGGCTCTGTAGAAGATGATAAAACTTGATGATCGCACCGTCTCAGTCTCCGTGGGGCCCTCAAGAGAAGGTAATGTCTCTCCTGGTTCTGAAACGCCAAACAATGCAATGCAGCCCGAGCAAGGTATCTTATCAGTGTAATGCTCTTAAGTCAAAATTTATAATTCGTTCAGTTTTTATTTCCATAATTTCGACTCTCGTTTGAAAATGCAAGTGTTTTCATACTCTCGTTTGAAAATGCTCTGATATGCCTTTGGCTGAAGACAAGTAGTTGCATCTTTAAATGCTCTCATGAATTACTGGTTTATTGTTTGAGGAGTCTTATTTGATGCCTCAATGTATACCACAAGTAATCCTACTGCTATAAGCGATGTCATGCATAATGGTGAATTTGTAGATCACTGTGGCATACAGGTGGTACATATTAAAATTTGGATGTCATCCCTTTAAAAGGCTTTGTTAAACAGTGAGTTTGCACAATTAATATTATGGATCAATTATATTCTCTAAATTGATGTGGGATAAATGGGACTTCGACACGCCCCCTCACTTGTAAGCCGGCATAACCATCGGTGGACTATTACATGGCATGTCTATCGGCTCAAACTCAACATTGGTAACAAATCTATTATCAACTAAGCCAACTCTGATACTCCCACTGTCCCAAAATGATCTTCTCATTTGCTATTTTTCATTGTCCCAAAAAGTTCTTCTCATTTCAACAATTTAGGCTTAAAATGTGCATAAACACAACATGGCTAGTGAAGCAAGTGCTCATATCCTTAAAAAGTTTGAATAGTCAAACGTTAAAAAGTTTGAATAGTCAAACGTGAAGATCATTTTGGGTCGGAGGGAGTACTATATTCGAACTGGGTCATCATCCCCTTTAAAAACAAAAGCATTATCCAATCAATATATTGGATGAATTGTATTCTCTAAGTTGACATGGGATAAATGGACTTCAACAGTTAAAGAAAAAAAGTAGGACAATGGGTAATTCCTAGAGAACAATTTCATCAGTACTCTCTTGCTAGAAATGTTGAGCAAGAATTGTAAAAGTGATTATTCAGCATAATTAAGTGTACTTAGAACAGGATAAAAGGCAAAAATATCTGCATGACTAGAACAGAGTTTAGATAGACTGAAGTTAGGGCCTCTACAATATGTTAGGACAAACAGACATCATCGTTTTCCAGCGAGAATACTACATAGTATAATCGAAAACTAGTTCATATCAATACTGAACCTGTACCAAGTGACAGGAATCTCTCTATAATCTACACTAATTTTTTTCTTCCGTTGGTAGTTCTAGGACTTTGATTCTGCAGTGAAATATTGGCTGGATCATTTTGGAACTGTATATACAAAAAGCGGCTAACTTGAGAGGAATATAGTTATACTAATCATCATCACTGATCCATCCATAGCATGGGCTACGCCTTCGAATTGCTGGTGCGCAATCCACCAGTGGAGGAGTGGAAGAGCTAGCAGGGTGGATATGTTCTTCGAAACCGGTTGGGCGAGTTACATCCTTGAAAACAATGGGTAAAGATTTTAATTAGGAAAAAAAAAATTATTAAGATTATGTAGAAAAGATGGAGTGCAAAGAGAATCAAAAGAAATGAAAGAATAAACAGATGGAAATTGATAACAGTCCGGTTTTTTTGAGGTTTCACCTAGCAAGCAAATGATGAGGAAAGTAAAACAGATAACCAATCTAACCTGTACCTGAGAACTCATGAAACCTGTCTAGGCTTGAAATATTGGAAATTTAGTAGTGCTAGTTAATACTTCAGCTGGAGTCTAGCCAAAACTATCTCGCCCATCACACAAGACACAAGATGAAACATAAGAAAATAGATTTTGTGTAGGTTCTTGGAATTCATGCGAAATATATACTACTTCATTTGCAAAGCAGCATCCACCTTCTAAAATATGTTGTCCCGATATGAGTGTCCATTCTCCAGTGAAGCTACTAAATCCACCTTTATCAAATAACATTTTCTTATTTCCACTCGCAGATATTTGGTGTGATCTTAACTAATTTGCCAGTTATCAGACATTTCTCCAATTAGAATGTTGTCATGTTTTTTTTATTCGTAAACTTTTTCACCAATAATTAGATATGGATTAAGTGGGTAGACTCAAAAAGCAATTTGAGTTTCAGATTTTCCTACTAGATATCAACTTTTATAGTTTTATACTCCCTCCGTCACAAAATGAGTGTCCAAAAAACTTCCAAAATTGCTCTTGATGAAGAGTAAATTTGGATTTTATTTGGACATCCATTTTGGGACGGAGGTAGTACATACTAAGGAATGCTCATTGAGGCACCCGTGAAAAACTTGGGGCCAATATTGAGCAATAACAACTAAACATAGTTAAATGTTACTACCTCTGTCCCAAAATGAATGTCTGAAATTGCTCTTGATCAAGAACACTGTCTGACATTCATTTTAGGCCTAGTGAGGAGTAGAAAATGTTGGATCTGGCTTGAAAAGGGCTTGGATTCTTTAAGCTCGATCAATGGCCCTGCCTTCGATACTAGATACTCCCTCTGTCCCAAAAGTTTGTCCCATTTGACTTTTTATGGTCAACGCAAATAAACTTTGACCAAAGATTAATGTTGATTTAATCATCCGAGTGAAATTATAAAAATTGTAACTGATAAATCTTTAGGTGATTGATCAATAACAATTTTTAGAATTTCATTGTGAACATTAGATTGACACCAATATATTGTCAAAGTTAAAGTGAGTTGACCATAAAAGTCAAATGGAACAAACTTTCCTGGATAGAGGGAGTACAATGGATGGACCTGTCTCGCCATAAATCGATGCATGTAACTAAGTTACACAAGCTAACCTCGTTGGGCTTAACTTAAATGTGTTAGGGTTCAGCTCGTTTCAGTAGCGGCTAAAGAAAGAGCAATGTTTGGGGTATTAAGAAGTCACAAAATTCTTGATGACAGTCATTGAATGGTGTTCAAAACATTTACGATCAGACCAATATACTACGCAGCCAATCAACTGCTGCCAGCAGTAAACGTGACGTGTGCCTTAAACACTACTCTTTGCAGTCCTAGATGCCCAAAAGGCTTACTAGAAAGGAAAGAAAGTCAAAGTTAAAATATGAATTTCTACGCGGTTTATTTTTTTCATTGAAGATTAAGTCATTTGAGCTTCACAAGAACACCACTGTCTCCTACTTTGCAGCAATCTATACCATACGACAAGCAACTCTGGATACTTCTTCTATCCATTACATGTATGACAGGAAAATATCCTATGAATGTAGTCCGATCCATTGAGTTGCCAATAATCCTTAGGTGTCATTCAAATCTTAAGCTGAATTTCCTTTAACTTCCACATTATACATACAACATACTTCATCCTATTCATTTGCTAGTGAAAACTGATGATTAGAAATGCAGTGTTAACTGAAAAGCTTAAAACACGGTAATGAAAAAGAAAAAACAAACCTTTGGTGACGAGTGATTCTCATTATCAACCCCATCTTGTTGGCATACATCTTCATCATCCACACCTTGTTCATAGAGCTCTAGATGCTGATGTACACTTTCCCTCTCGTCACCGTTATCTTCATTCTGCACCAACCCCTCAGCTTCACCATTAGTTACTAACGCGTTTTTTTCACATCGACCCTCTTCTTCGTCACAATCATCTCGCCCTTCTTCTTCTTTTTGTATTTCAAGGAGGGTTTCAATGAGGACCTTGTAAGAAGACTCTTCAATAAAAGGCCAACTTTCATTTCCCCCATACTCCTGAAAAACGATGGCAAAATTGATTTTAACCCTAACATTCCTCATTTAGAAAATCCCTACCACATAAACTCTAGCTTTTTTTTTTTTTTTTTAAGGTTTGATCAGTATAAATCTTAGATTAGCTGTTCGGATGGCAGATTTTAGGCAACAAAAAAAAAAAGGAAATATCATCAAATTCGATTAATTTAGAATCAAAATTGTGCGTTTAAAAGAGCCTATATACAATTTAATTTCTCTAGTATATTTCAACATCCAAACGGAGCACAATCAGGAAGAGAGAGAGGGGGGGGGGACCTTGAGTAGGACTCTGACCGTCTTCCGGACAAGAGTGTCGGGAAACCCCATAGGGCGCATGGCGTCTAACGCCGCATCAATTCGCATAAGCTGCCATTAAAGAAGAAAAATCAACGGAGAAGAGTGTGTGTGTGTGTGGGTGATACGAAATGTGTGAAAAATGATGAAAATAAGGAAAGGGGAAATGAAGAGTATGGTTTTGACGGACCTTCTGACGTTTCCGGGGAGGCATGGACGCCGGCGGGCGATGGGAAAGGAGGAGGTGAGGTCAAATTGGGAGGAGACTTGGAAAAAAGAGACTGATTTGTTCAACAGAGGTAGTACACTGGTACCCATTAGTACTACTGGAAGGAAGACCTTAGTCAAGGATTATGTTTCCAAACAACTTTTGATTTAATTTAATTACAGTCATTCCACATCAAAGCAAAGCTTTTTATAAAAAAAAAAAAAAAAAATAGGGGTGAGAAAAAAAAAATTGGAACCGGACCAGACCAGTACATATGATTTGGTTCCGGTTCCAAATATTATAGAACCAGTATATTGGTTTGGTTCTGGTTCTGGTAAAATTAATTACGGTTAGAACCAGACTGGACCAGTTGTGCATATATACTATACATATTTATTTTATACTCCCTCCGTCTCAACTCACTTGACACCTAAGAGGTGGGCACAATAACTAAGGAAAAATAATAAAGTAAGGAAAATGTGTGGTAGAAAATGAAGAGAGAGAATGAGTGGGGTAAATAGTAGTGTTGGTTGAATAAATTGAGTGGTGGAAAATGAAGAAAGAGAATGAGTGGTGGGATAGAGTGAATATAAAATTATATAAAATAAGCTATTTTGGGAAGTGTCAAGTGAGCTGGGACAGACCAAAATGGAAATAAGTGTCAAGTGAGCGGGGACGGAATGAGTATGTATTATTATATAGTAAATAAAATTATACACTTACTTTTGTATTATAATTTTTCAAAAAGCCATTTAAATTGCTTCAAAAACAAAAGACTCATTTAACTATTTTGTAATATTGTACCCAGCCCAAGCCTCAAGGTCCCAAATCGGCAAACCCGAGTCTCAGACACCAGTAATCTTTATTCAATTATTTTCACTTTTAAACTTTTATTTTTCATAATTCATATCTTCTTTTCAGTTTAAACATAGAGTGAAACCCTAGTCATCGACTCTTCAACTAGAGTGAAACCCTAGTATTTTATTTAGGTTTGATCTTGATTTATAACTAACATTAAGTTTATGTTTGTGTTTGATCATGTCAATGTTGTGAGTTAAGAAAGTTTGAAAACAAATAAACTTCAAATGACTAGAAGCGGACCAGACTAGACCAGTAGAACCAGAACCATTGGTTCCGGTTCTAAATTTTTATAGAACCAGAGTATTGGTTTCGGTTCTGATTCTGTGATTTTGTGTCAAAAAAAATGGACCAATCCGGATCATAATCACCCCTACTTTTAATGATGATTAATAAACAGGATGGATTGTAATATGAATTAGGGCCCAGCCCACCCGTAATTTCAAGTCCATGATACGGTGAAGTCCAGTTCTTAAATTAAGAGGATCTGTTCTAGGCCTAAATTTAGCTAGTCTGTAGTAAGGATATTGGGGGCGGATTTACTCACTACCGAACCCGCCCCTCACTACCGAACCCGCCCCACAGTGAACACTCTTTTTTTTTTTTTTTATCGGGGAGGTCTCTTGTGAGACCTTCTCACGGCGTGAGACGGCTCACAGGTAAGCCGAGCCAAATTTTTCTAATTATTTATTTTTATTTTTTGCCTTTCAACTTTTTTTTTTTCCGGTTATTTTTTTCTCGCCAACAAAAGTAACACTTTTTGTAAAGAAATGTAACACTTTTTTCTCATATGTAACACTTTTTTTTTCTCAAAAATGTACCACGATTTTGATGAAATAGAATAAAGATAACATAAGCTTGACAACTAAACTAATGTTACATTTTATAATAAATGAATGTAACTTCTTTTTTTTCTCAATTGTAACACTTTTCTAGTGATTTACATTCAATTGAAATACAAAACCGCTTATATACATGAATTTTTACTCTTTTTTAAAAGAAAAAAAGTAACATTTACTCTATAAAACTGTTACATTCATCTATATAGCATATTACAATCATATATGCAATGTGTTATGTCACAACCCCGACACGTGGACCTACTTGGCCCCACGAATGGGTCGTGAGTGGACGACGAATCTAAAAATCAATTACTTAGCACAACCTTTAAACAATACTTAATATCGTTAAAGGTATAATAAAATACGATTTATAAACCAACTACTAAGGTTTGAAACTTTAAACAACTTAGAACATAAGTTTTAGTTACACGCCCCGAACTATACACAATACTAGAAACATGAAAGCCAAGTCTCAAAAACTATCCCATTGGTATTACATTTACATAATGTAAACCGGACTACCTGCCCCAAAATAACTTCCCAACTGTCGTCCTTTCCGGTGCTCAATGTGTCCTATTCCCTGGCTCGGCCATCTAAGGAAAACAAAGGAAAATGAACGGGGTGAGAAATAAATCTCAGTAAGTTACCATATGCAACTAGATGACATGTTATAAAACATAACAACATAATAGATATTTAACAATTAGCACATAATGACACAGCGGTAATTAAATGTTGGGTTTCCAAGTAACATGCGCAGCGGAATATAGCAATTAAAATTTTAAGAAAACCCAAAGCCATGGATCCGTTCATATGATTAAATCAAATACAACATGATGAACAAAGGAAAAACTAACACTTGATGGCTATCAAATTTTCTCTTGGTCTTTGGTGGAGATTTGAAGACTTGATCACGATCACAAAGCTTGAACACGAACTTTGAAGATGATGATTTTCACCCTCTAGCGGTATCCACACTTCGAATGAATATCAAAGGAACTTCTTTGATCTTGGTTGCTAGACCAATAATTGTAAAACACGCTTTCACAATTTAATAAAGAACTATATGGAATTTATTTTGTGAATTATTTTGTTCCTCAATCAATGATATCTTAGAACAAAATAAAATCTCTCTCAAACTCTTTGAGACTCACAAAAGCACTTGTCCATATGGTCTGGCCGAATTGGTGTTTTTATACACAATTAAGGCCTATTCCAAATAGGTAACTTGTGCCAAAAACCTTTCCTAATCGAATTAGGAATTTTCCAATCGGCATACCGGGCGCCCGCCTGGTCCTACCCAGGCGCCCGCTTGTTTGGGCAGAAAGTCCAATTCTTTTCCGGCTTGTTCAGGCGCCCGCCTGGTGCAACCCAAGCGCCCGCTTGGTTGACCAAGAGGCCCAAAACTTTCCAGAAATTCCTTGGAAGTCCTCCGACCCTAAATGCCAATATAGTCCTTTTATTTAAGATTCGTTCTATTGTGTGTGACTCTCTAGGATTATACTAAGTTGGCAATGGGCTCAAACATGATCCCATAAGATATGATTAGGTTCTAGCAAACCGTCATACCTACCCAAATAGTATAACTAGATACAAGTTCGCATTCCTTTAGAATATGTCACAATCCCTTTGTCCACGATGTCATTGAACACAAGTCATGGTAAACAGTCAACTTGTTTTGTTCAATACTTTCTCGATTCCGAATATGTTGATAATTCAAATGCTATTGATCCAATCAATCCATTTGAGTCCGGCCGAACATTTCATCAACATCATTCCTTCGAGGGGCCCAAGCTTGACATCTCTCCGTGGAGGGACAAATCCATTTAGCTTATTATTCTTCCCAACGGGAATCCGATTATGCCAACCATACCCTTTATAACTACCGTGTTAAGGTAGCGTTTGAATATGTCAAACACAACGTTCATCAAGTGGAAGACTATAATAACTTCATGTCTAAGGATTCAAATAACATAACTAATATGAGATATATGTACGACATGGACCATGACATAAATCTCATACAGCGGGTCATGTCCAGTACCTTGTTCCAAACAAGTACCCATAAATCTATCATGATCATCCCATGATCATTTAGCCTTTATACTAGTGCTTAACAAGTACTAGGGACGGAGATTATTATAAGTAAACATGAACAACAATAATAATCAAAAACATCTCTTTATTGATATGAAATAAATGATAACAATTACAACGTTTATTAAACGTGCCTAGGGCACCACTACCAACATTAAACACGTTACAAAAGATACTGAGCCAAGGTTCTCGTAAGGATATAATCTCTGAAGCTTCAACAAACCGCATCAACATTCGTAGCAGGGGTTCCAGAACCATCAACAACCAAACAATAACAAGGAGTAAGTGACACAAAGTCACACCCCAAAACAAGTAGCTATAATGCTCACCAAATGGAGCTAGCTCATCCCAACCAATGGCCAACTGGAAGGGGAAAACCAGGGTTACCAGTGGAGACGTTATAATGTACTTGGCTCGTGTGCCATTATAATCACCCTCCACTGCCCGACTCAACCAAGTAAGACCAGCTGGACCCTTTCTAAACTATTGCACACCGTGTAAGTTCCAAAATAGGGAACCTTACCAAACACACCATAAACATCCATAACCAAAGGATTCTAAAGTAGGAAATTCCACAATTTCATCACAAGAACGAAACACATCAATGACCAAGAGAGTTACACATCTATAATTTAATACGGTCTCTCTATATTGATATCGATCCTTAATATTATGGTGAGTTCAGTTCCAAATCGATTATCTATAAGGACCAAGGACATACTATGGAGTAACGGAGAAATTCCAGTTATAACGATGAAGGGAGAACTAATGGGGAATTAGGAATACTATATGGCCAAGAACTAAACAAGGATGAAGAAGAAAAGAAGAATTTCCAGAAGAGGTGAGGGTGCGCGCGCCACCTCCAGAAGGGTGAGTGCGCCCCCTATTATCATAAGGTTCTGGCCAGATGCAGAGGGTATGGGTGCGCGCGCTCCCCCCAAAAGGGTGCGAGCGCCTCCAAGCATCAGTTGATTTGGCCAATTTGGAATAAGGAGGGTGCGCGCGCCTCCTTAAAAAGGGTGCGTGCGCCTCCTTCCATCAGTTGGTTTGGTCCATTTGGGGCAATGAGGGTGCGCACGCCCTCTAAAAGGGGGTGCGCGTGCTTCCTAGTCGGATTGGCCCCCTTTTTTGCAGAATTTCTGGGTTTGGACAAGAACCTACACCCCAAGCCTAAGGTACCACCATTCCTAGCATGACAAGAAACCCAGCAATGAAAGGATGAATTCTATCACACTTTCCTTACCAAACACTACCATACTATCTAGTAGTTACAAACCATCACAAACAACATGAAGCACCAAAAATTTCATCAAGAATTGCATGAACAACCTAAAGGGAAAAAGGGGTAGTAACTTACTTGATGGAATGATTGATTGCACCAAATAGCCTTCTCTTTCTTAGTTCTAGATGATCAACTCAACACCCTATTCATCTTGGTAGAGTTAATTTCTAGGAGAGGAAAGAAATGGAAAAGACATGCAAGAAATTGAAGAACCCTTACCTTGGATTCTTTAGACTAGAATGTGATGGGTTTGAACTCTAAGCCACCACCATTGATGAAAGAAGACTTGAATTGGAGATGAATTGAAAGGGAATTTGCAGAAGTTGAAGAAGAATGGCTTTTCTCTCCCTCTCTAGCTCTCACAACTCAATTTTGAAGGAAATTAGGAAAAATGAGGAAGATGATTGAGCTGGGTGAATTTTCCCCCAACTTGAACCTCACAAACTACTCTAAGGCCCCCAGACTTATCTTATGGACTTCTAGCCCCCTAGACTCAGATTTACTCTAAAGCCCCTAAAGTTCATCCTCGCACAAAGACTCCCTTACCTTAATTTAATGAACTAACACAAAACCCACAAATAAATAATGCAATGCAACGAAAGAAGTCACAAATAATTTCTAAAATTATGACTAAAATAGGGTCCGGATTTGGGGTCGTTACAGTCACTCCCCCTAAAGAAAATTTCGTCCCGAAATTTAGGCACACTTACCTAGACCTTCGAATAGCCAAGGATATTTTCGCTCTATCTCCTCTCTAAGCTCCCAAGTTGACTCTTCAACATTGTGATTTCTCCACTCAACCCTTACTAATGACATGCTCTTATTCCTCAACTCTTGAACCTTGGTATCCATTACTCGAATCGGGCGTTCCACATACGTCATGTCGGGTTCAACATCCTCCGGTATCTCCACTAACACATGAGAGGGGTCATAAACATATTTACGGAGCATCGAGACGTGAAATACATCATGAATTCTACTTAAGGAGGACGGTAAACCAAGACGATAAGCAAGATTTCCCACTCTTTCCAGAATCTCAAAAGGTCCTAAGTACCTCGGAGCAAGCTTTCCCTTTTTACCATACCTTTTGATCCCCACCTTTGGTGAAACTTTTAAAAACACAAAATCTCCCACTCTAAACTCAAGGTCCCGTCTTCTGCTGTCGGAATAGCTTTTCTGTCTACTTTGGGCAGTCTTCAATCGGTCCCGAATAAGTTTAACTTTCTCTACCGAATCCTGAACCATATCAACACCCCATAACTTAGCTTCCCCAACTTCATCCCAACAAATGGGAGACCTACACTTCCTCCCATAAAGAGCCTCGTAAGGAGCCATCTGAATACTTGACTGATAACTATTGTTGTAGGCAAACTCAACAAGCGGTAGATGACTATCCCATGAATTTGAAAAGTCCACTGAACAAACCCGTAACATGTCTTCCAAAATCTGAATTGTTCTCTCGGACTGACCATCGGTTTGCGGATGAAATGCTGTACTGAATCTCACATTTGTGCCCAAGGCCTTTTGCAACGCCTGCCAAAACCGAGAAGTAAACCGATGATCTCTGTCTGACACAATACTAACCGGTACCCCGTGAAGCCTCACAATCTCTCCCATATACAAGCTCGCAAGCGTCTCCATCGAATAACTAATGTCAACCGGTAGAAAATGAGCGGACTTGGTTAATCTATCAACAATTACCCAAATGGCATCATGCTTACTCCGAGTACGAGGTAACCCGGTTACAAAATCCATCGTAATGTGTTCCCACTTCCATTCCGGTATCTCAAGAGGATGAAGTAGACCTGCGGGTCTCTGATGCTCTGCTTTGACTTGTTGACAGGTTAAACACTTTGATACATACTCCGCAATTTCTCTCTTCATGTTAATCCACCAAAATTGTTGTTTCAAATCCTGATACATCTTCGTACTCCCGGGGTGAATGGTATACTTGGACTTGTGGCCCTCATTAAGAATCTGTCGTTTAATTCCATCAACATCCGGTACACACAATCTACCTCTATAGGTTAACACTCCCTCGGTATCAAGTTGAAAATCCACGTATCGTCTATCTTTCGCATTATCCATTACCTTTTTCAACTCCGGGTCATTCTTCTGGGCATCTTTTATTTGTTGAATTATGGTGGGAAATACATTAATATTCGCAAATATCGCTCCATGTCTCGATTCTTGTGGGCACCAATCCCGTGCATCCTCTAACATTTTCCACTCCCGAACCATCATCAATGCCATATAGGATTTCCGACTAATAGCATCCGCTACCACGTTTGCCTTTCCCGGATGGTAAGATATGGTACAATCGTAATCCTTCAAAAGTTCCATCCACCTACGCTGTCGGTTATTCAATTCCTTTTGAGAGAAAAGATATTTCAAACTCTTGTGATCTGTGAAAATCTCAAACTTCGCTCCATAAAGGTAGTGTTTCCACTTATGTAACGCAAACACAATCGCAGCATGTTCCATATCATGGGTTGGGTAATTCTATTCACAAGGAGTCAATTTTCTCGAAGCATAAGCAATAACCTTCCCGTTCTGCATCAAAACACAACCAAGGCCCTCCTTCGAAGCGTCACTGTAGATTACTAAATTATCATTCCCATTCGGTAATACAAGGATATGAGCGGTTGTTAATCTCTTTTTCAACTCTTCAAAACTGTTCTGACATTTTTCACTCTATACAAACGGAACATTCTTCCGGGTCAATTGAGTCAATGGTGTAGCAATCCGTGAAAACCCCTCAATAAATCTTCGGTAGTACCCGGCTAAACCCAGAAAACTCTGAATCTCTGTTACTATTTTTGGCCTCTTCCAATCTACTATAGCTTCGATTTTGGATGGATCCACTGAAATCCCCTTATTAGATACAACATGGGCCAAGAATGAGACTCTTTCAAGCCAAAACTCACACTTACTAAATTTCGCAAACAACTGTTTCTCCCGAAGCACGGATAAAACTATTTTCAAGTGCTGTTCATGTTCCTCCCTTGATTTGGAATAAACCAAAATATCATCAATAAACACCACCACAAACAAATCCAAGTAAGGTTTGAACACCCTATTCATTAAATCCATGAACACGGCCGGTGCATTGGTCAACCCAAATGGCATGACTAGAAACTCATAGTGACCGTAACGGGTACGAAAGGCGGTCTTGGAAATATCCTCGGAACGAATCTTTAGCTGGTGATACCCACTCCTCAAATCCAGTTTTGAGAAAACAGTCGAACCCTGAAGTTGGTCAAACAAATCATCGATGTGTGGTAAAGGGTATTTGTTCTTGATAGTTGCTTGATTCAATTTCCGGTAGTCAATACAAAGTCTCAAACATCCATCTTTCTTTTTCACAAATAATACTGGAGCTCCCCACAGTGAAACACTCGGTCGGATAAATCCCTTATCAAGTAATTCCTGTAACTGGACCTTTAACTCCTTCAATTCAGCTGGGGCCATACTGTAAGGTGCTTTAGAAATTGGAGCAATACCTGGAAGCAAGTCAATGCAAAACTCTATTTCCCTATCGGGAGGCATCACAAATTCAGAAGAAAACACGTCAGGGAATTCTCGGGCTACAGGCACATCATTCAACTCAGGCAACTTCTTAGTAGTATCTAGAACTCTAGCCAAAAACCCTACACAACCCCGCGATAACAATTTCCTAGCCTTCAAATGCGAAATGACACGAATGTCTCTACCCCAGGGAGTAGCCTCAAAAATAAATTCAGGTATACCAGGAACAGAGAATTTAACAATCTTTCTATGGCAATCTACAGAGGCGTAAAACTTACTCAACCAATCCATACCCAAAATAACATCAAAATCATGTAATGGAAGAATGACCAAATCAGCAGGTAACACATGCCCAGAAATAAACACATCACACTCGCGTAAGACCCTATCAGTGACCAAATTCACCCCCATAGGAGTGGACACCTCTAGCACATAAGGCAAATACTCAGAAGGAAAATGCAATCGAGAAGCAAAAGATACAGAAATGTAAGAATGCGAGGAGCCAGGGTCTATAAGTGCACGTGCACTCACACTCGATATAAAAAGTATACCTCCGATTACATTTGAAGCATCCCCCGCCTGTTGTTGATTCATTGCGAAGACACGACCCTGAACTTTAGGCCTCCCCGAAGTATCCCTCTTCTGTCCTTGAGAAGACCCAACACCACTTCCCGAGGGTTGATTCTTTGGCCTAGTATAATCTTTCTGGAAATGGCCCAGTTGTCCGCAGTTTATACATTTCCCTTGTTTCTTCCAACACCTATCCTCGGAGTGCCCTTATTTCTGAAAATAATTGCAAGTCCTCTTATTCTGATTCCCGGGGTTCTGACCTTAATTTCTAGCATTGGGTTGCCACTGTGATTGTCCTCTAGGTTGAAATTGCATGCTCGAGCCACTTCTATTGTCACTACGCTGAGATTGGGGTCTTGCCTGTCCACCTTGTTTAACTACACCTACTACCTCGGTTTTCCTCTTATGTTCAACAATGTCGTGCTCTACCTGGTAGGCACGGTCCACGGCATCCTGAAAATCTTGAAATTTATGAGCGACCAACTGAGTTCTGATTACTGTCTTCAATCCCCTCACAAATCTCGTGGTCTTCCGCTCCTCTGTTGCTACTAAATAACCACAATGCCTGGCTAGTTCGGTAAACTTAGCCACATACTGAGCCACTGTCAACATATTCTGCTCCAGGTTGAGAAATTCGGCTTCCTTCCGGTCCTGGTCCACCTTCGGTATAAAGTGCTCCTTAAACTTCTTTACAAAATTTTCCCAAGTATAAGGAACCTGTGTCTCGTCCCATTTAGCCTTCAAAGCCTTCCACCAGTGCTCAGCGGCTCCCACTAGTTTGTATGCCGCAAATCTAACCTTTTCCTCGTCATTACTTCCCAATACATCAAAAATCTTTTCCATCGCATCAACCCATCACTCTGCTTTGGTCACATCAGGCTCTCCCTCATATTCAATGGGCTTCATTTTCAAAAACTGGTCAAGTCCTGCTCTCGGAGCTACCCGTTCTTCCCCTTGTCTGTGGTCATGCATAGCTTTCATGGCGGCCTCAAACATACCTTGAAACATCTCTCGGGTCTCACGTCTAATATCTCTATGCCCTGCACCCTCGGCCTGCTCATCATCTGTTAATACCATCTTGTTTATAATTTAGGTACCTGCATAAGACACTACACGTTACTCACTCCGTACTCAACTACCCTCCTAAGTCATATAGTCAACCTACCCATAACTTAGGTTCTGAGCAACCATTGCTCTGATACCAACTGTCACAACCCCGACACGTGGACCTACTTGGCCCCACGACTGGGTTGTGAGTGGACGACGAATCTAAAAATCAATTACTTAGCACAACCTTTAAACAATACTTAATATCGTTAAAGGTATAATAAAATACGATTTATAAACCAACTACTAAGGTTTGAAACTTTTAAACAACTTAGAACATAAGTTTTAGTTACACGCCCCGAACTATACACAATACTAGAAACATGAAAGCCAAGTCTCAAAAACTATCCCATTGGTATTACATTTACATAATGTAAACCGGACTACCTGCCCCAAAATAACTTCCCAACTGTCGTCCTTTCCGGTGCTCAATGTGTCCTATTCCCTGGCTCGGCCATCTAAGGAAAACAAAGGAAAATGAACGGGGTGAGAAATAAATCTCAGTAAGTTACCATATGCAACTAGATGACATGTTATAAAACATAACAACATAATGGATATTTAACAATTAGCACATAATGACACAGCGGTAATTAAACACGTTACAAAGGATACCGAGCCAAGGTTCTCGTAAGGATATAATCTCTGAAGCTTCAACAAACCGCATCAACATTCGTAGCAGGGGTTCCAGAACCATCAACAACCAAACAATAACAAGGAGTAAGTGACACAAAGTCACACCCCAAAACAAGTAGCTATAATGCTCACCAAAGGGAGCTAGCTCATCCCAACCAATAGCCAACTGGAAGAGGAAAACCAGGGTTACCAGTGGAGACGTTATAATGTACTTGGCTCGTGTGCCATTATAATCACCCTCCACTGCCCGACTCAACCAAGTAAGACCAGCTGGACCCTTTCTAAACTATTGCACACCGTGTAAGTTCCAAAATAGGGAACCTTACGAAACACACCATAAAGATGATAAACTTTGCTCATAATTAGTTCAACAACATTGTACAATAAACATCCATAACCAAAGGATTCTAAAGTAGGAAATTCCACAATTTCATCACAAGAACGAAACACATCAATGGCCAAGAGAGTTACACATCTATAATTTAATACAGTCTCTCTATATTGATATCGATCCTTAATATTATGGTGAGTTCAGTTCCAAATCGATTATCTATAAGGACCAAGGACATACTATGGAGTAACGGAGAAATTCCAGTTATAACGATGAAGGGAGAACTAATGGGGAATTAGGAATACTATATGGCCAAGAATTAAACAAGGATGAAGAAGAAAAGAAGAATTTCCAGAAGAGGTGAGGGTACGAGCGCCACCTCCAGAAGGGTGCGTGCGCCCCCTATGATCAGAAGGTTCTGGCCAAATGCAGGGGGTATGGGTGCGCGCGCCTCCAAGCATCAGTTGATTTGGCCAATTTGGAATAAGGAGGGTGCGCGCGCCTCTTTAAAAAGGGTGCGTGCGCCTCCTTCCATCAGTTGGTTTGGTCCATTTGGGGCAATGAGGGTGCGCACGCCCTCTAAAAGGGGGTGCGCGCGCTTTCTAGTCGGATTGGCCCCCTTTTCTGCAGAATTTATGGGTTTGGACAAGAACCTACACCCCAAGCCTAAGGTACCACCATTCCTAGCATGACAAGAAACCCAGCAATGCAAGGATGAATTCCATCACACTTTCCTTACCAAACACTACCATACTATCTTGTAGTTACAAACCATCACAAACAACATGAAGCACCAAAAATTTCATCAAGAATTGCATGAACAACCTAAAGGGAAAAAGGGGCAGTAACTTACTTGATGGAATGATTGATTGCACCAAATAGCCTTCTCTTTCTTAGCTCTAGATGATCAACTCAACACCCTATTCATCTTGGTAGAGTTAATTTCTAGGAGAGGAAAGAAATGGAAAAGACATGCAAGAAATTGAAGAACCCTTACCTTGGATTCTTTAGACTAGAATGTGATGGGTTTGAACTCTAAGCCACCACCATTGATGAAAGAAGACTTGAATTGGAGATGAATTGAAAGGGAATTTGCAGAAGTTGAAGAAGAATGGCTTTTCTCTCCCTCTCTAGCTCTCACCAACTCAATTTTGAAGGAAATTAGGAAAAATGAGGAAGATGATTGAGCTGGGTGAATTTTCCCCCAACTTGAACCTCACAAACTACTCTAAGGCCCCCAGACTTATCTTATGGACTTCTAGCCCCCTAGACTCAGATTTACTCTAAAGCCCCTAAAGTTCATCCTCGCACAAAGACTCCCTTACCTTAATTTAATGAACTAACACATAACCCACAAATAAATAATGCAATGCAACGAAAGAAGTCACAAATAATTTCTAAAATTATGACTAAAATAGGGTCCGGATTTGCGGTCGTTACATGTCACTTCAATTATTACTTTTTCTAATCACAAAAATTATTTATATTATTTGCAAAACTGCTGTTACATCTTACAATAAAAGTTACCTTTTTAAGACCAAACTGTTACTTTCTTCATAAGAAAGTGTTACATTTTATTATGACGAGCAGCTCACTTGTTTTGTATGTTAAAAAATATTTTTCAAAAAAAAATAATCAAACCATATCATGACCTATCTAGTTTTATTCGTCTCGTCGAGACGAACACACCGGTATTTAAAAAAAAAAAACGACTTCAAAATCTCAAGATATAGCATTTTAAAGTTATTGGGGATTTTTTTTTAATGGAGGACACGTGGCGCAAGCTGGAAGGATGGAGGAGTTGGCTGGGCGGGTGGAGCGCTGGAGCAGGCGTGGCTGGGCGGGTTTAGACCCATGGAGGATTCGTCTCACCATGTGAGACGGTCTCACATGAATTTTTGCCTTTTTTATCGAACCCGCCCCGCCCCATCTCGTAGAGTGCTAAACCTTTATCCGCCCCGCCCCATGTTGAACAAAAGCATAATTTTTTGTTTTAGCTCAGTGAGTCTGTATAACTTTAACAACAAACTCATATTTGGCACTAACTATTTCATTACAAATTATTAACGAGTTTATTGCAAAACTGACATGCGTACTTTCAGTTTTTATCAATTTGACTTGCAAACTGTGGAAACATCAAATGTGTGTTGCATATAGGGATGGCAACGGGTCGGGTTCGGGGCGGGTTTCATCAAAATCGAACCCGACCCTAACCTCAAAAGGGGCTGACCCGACCCGCAGTGTATCATTAATTTTTCAGCACATATTTGATTGGGCCCAATCTATGTTTAATCCTAAATTTGACCAGTTATACAAATCAGTTTTAAATCACCAAACCTCACCCACAAACAACTATAAAATAAATTACACAACATTTATAATATGGTTAACTAACATAATATGTTAACTTTTTACTTAGGGGTGCGGGTCGGGTCGGGTCGGATCACGTCGGGTCAATATCAAAACCCGAACCTGACCCTAACCCGCTCGGGTCATGAAAATTGCAACCCGAACCCTACTTATTCGAGGCGGATCGCCTTCGGACAAATTGCCATCCCTTGTTGTATACTTAATGTTTTGAAAATTTTGATACTACTTTTTTAACACCCGTTAAAAACATAACAGGACATCCCTTATAGAGGGTAACAATGAAAATATAAAACTTGCAAGCCTAAATTTATAGTCAATAAAATAAGGACTTGAAAGAAAATTAAAACCCTAACTATACGTCATCCTTCTTCCAACACGCATTAGCTGCCCTTCCATTTATTTCCAGGCATGAGCCCTTCCCCCTCCCTCTCCCGTCTGGCGCAGTCACCCTCCCTCACACCCGCTCAATAGTCCCTCACCGGTTAGCCATCATATGCTTCCTCTTCGGCGCCATCATTACCTTTGTATACAATGAGGTTCCTTCCCGTTGGCCAAACCCATCTCCCACTCCCTGCTCCTTTTCCGTTCTACTTTCCCCCTCAAAACCACTAGCAGCCACTCTTTTTTTGCTAGATCTAGTTCTGCACTGCAATCCGCCGACCACCCTCTCTATTTTCTTCAAAAATCAAAGTCTCCCCCCATCTCGTTCTTTCTCTCCCCAGAACAGATTCGTCTTTTGAATTTTGTACCGAAATCGTTTTGTTTTTTTTTTTTTTTCAAATCTAAAGAGATTTTTGTATGTTATTTCATGGTCCGTGTATTAGTTTGAATTTGGGTTTAACATCATATTTGGGTTTCAAATCTTTACATTATGGTGTATGTGTGAGTTTGAATATGAGTTTTTGAAGATTTGGATGATGTCTGTGTTTGATTGGGTGTTAAGGATTTTGGAGATGGATGTTGATGGTAGTGTTGAGACTGTTATTGGTTGTGTTGAGACTGATATAAATGGAGGTTAATTGTGGAATGAGACTGGTGTAGAAGGAGATTGATGGTGATGGTGGTTGTTGGTGGTGGTGGTTGTTGGTGGTGGTGGTCGGGTGGTGGTGGTCAGGTGAAAGACGATTGGGATTGGGATAAGAAGATGAATTTACATTTTCCAATTTACACTTTCACCTCCTTAATTTATTATAAACTACATTCATATTTTAAAACTTTAAGTTTTATTCCTTACATTTTTATCCCTTATATGGAGTCACATTATGTTTTTAACGGGTGTTAAAAAAGTAGTATCAAAATTTTCAAAACATTAAGTACGAAATACACATTTGATGTTTGCAAGTCAAATTGATAAAAGTTGAAAGTACGCATGTCAGTTTTGCAATAAACTCGATTATTAACAATTAATTCGAACTTGAGTCTATGAACATCAAAGAATAGAATTGATAACAAGTGAGTCTATTAATATCAGAAATTAACATTAGAGAGAAAGAGAAAGAGAAACACAGAGAAAGAGAGAGAGATTTACTTATTGTCGAAGTCGAGGCGAGGAGAAGACTACCTGTAGACACCCCATTTTGAACTCAAATTTATGATTACACTACTCTTGTGCCTCGCCTTTGTGTTTTGATGAAAACTCGTTAGTTTCATCATGTTTCGTTAAGTTTTTAACTGGCTTCGTTAGTTAGGGGCTAAAATGAACAAATGAAACTAATAGAAGGACAACATAGTACTTTTTTACTGGATGCCTCGTACGAGACATCAATGTCTCGTACGAGACATCTCCTACTGTTTCGGGATTAATCAAGTTTCCTTCTCCGTCCCGATCTCTTTCTTGGCCAACACTCTCCTAATCCGGGAAACATCTAATTAGGAGACTTCCTAGATGTTTCCTACTGATTTCCTACCTCCTTTAACCTCTCGAAATAAGGACTCTACAACCTACCAAACTTAGGACTCCTAGACTTGGTCCCTAAGTAATCCAATACCTATAAAAATAGTGTCTTTCACCACAAAAAGGGGTTAACAACTCTCCAATCAGTCTCTCTCTCAAGAATCCCGTTTTTCCTCTCCCCTCACACTAAAACACCATCAAAAATTCATCTTTTAAAGTGAAAATCATCACAAAACTCTTGGATCATCAAGGCCTTAGCCAAGGCCATCAATTGGAATCTCAAGAACACTTTAGGTAAACTCCTACGCTTTTAATCTCTACTTCTCATCTCATTCTTTGTTTTAGAGTAGTGTAATCACATCAAAATGATCAGCCTAGACCCTCTCCAATCCATGGAGATGGTCTCGAAGCACATGATCCGACATTCCAATAATTAAGAAATTAATTATTGGCTTTATTTGTTTTAATTACTTGTTCTTTATTTGATTAAAAACACCTAAGGAAGACCAATCCTAGATTTGGTGGATTGTGTGCTCATTGACCTTCCCAATCCATAACTTAACCCCCGAACTCAAGAATCTCACGGTCCGTGTTCCGTTCAACAACATGGTGGCGACTCTCAAATCAAAAAGAAAAGCGAGGATCATCTCCTTCCCGGATGCAAACAGTAGCGACTCTGCTTGGATTAATTTAAGTGGGTTAGATTTGCGTGCAAATTAGGTGTTTTTAATCTCTGTAATTTTCTGCTAAAAATTAAAAAAATTGAATTTTTCTGTGAATTTTCGGACTGTTCTGTTTTGAATCTGTTCTATTCTGAATCTGGGGTCTGGACTGGAATGTCTCGTACGAGGCATCCATTTAAGCCGCCAAACATTGCTGCAAATTTGGAAAAAGGATAATTTTATGGTTGCTAATCATTGCCTAACTATTAACCAATCATTACACCTTTTCTTTTTAATAATTAGCAATCATTGTCACATGAAAAAAAAAAAAACACGAAAAAACTGGGGCTGGTTTTAAAAATCGCAGTTTGGTAACTGCACTTCAGAACTGCAGTTTGGTCCCTCAGTTTCAGAATATTACAGTTTGGTCCCTGCACTTTTGAAACTGCAAAATGGTCCATGTGTTCCAAAAAATTCCAGAACAGCCCCATATTTTCAGAAATTCTAGAACAGTCCCAGATTTTCAGAAATTCCAGAACAGTCCCAGATTTTCAGAAATTCCAGATCAGTCCCTGGACATAAAAAAAAAAAGAAAAAGGAAAGTACTTTTCTTTGCTTGTTTTACTCCGTCCCCATATGTGCAATAAATAATTTATGTTATATACATGTATTGTTTTTGCGCTAACATCTCTTGTAGGGGCTACGAAAAAATTTAAGGATGAGCATTTACTCATTCTTGAGTTTATTTTGCATCCTCTGATGGGTAATGCAAGCATTGTGAGTATTTATATCCCTCTTCTTTACGTGACCTAATGAAGATAAGACTGGAAGAGGGGACTTGAAGGAATCGCACCAAACGCCTGTGATGTCGACGCAAATGATTTCTAACCCTAAAAATTGAGAAAAAGATGTACTCCCTCCGTCCCGCCGAAAATTGCAAAAAAAAATCATGGCACAAGAATTAAGGGAAAAGTGAAAAAGGTGATGTGTTGTGAGTGTTGATAGTTGAGTGGGAGAGAGAAAGTGGGGTAGAGAATAGTTAGTGGGTTAGTGGATGTGAGTATGAGAAGTGGGACCCACTAATTAAAAAATATTAAAAAATTTCCATTTATGGAATGTGCAATTTCTATGGGACGCCCATTTTGGTAAGTTTTGCAATTTTCGGTGGGACGGAGGGAGTATTATATATGAAGGCAGTAAGGTAATAAGTGAAGGGTTTAGGGACATAATAGTAAATAGGTAGCATACTTGCGTATACGGGGAAGGAGCGGGGCGCCGCGGGTTGGATTGTGCTACCAAACCCGCCCCGTTGCGGGCGGATTGTTCCGGATACGAATCAGGTTTGGACATATTGTCATCCCTGGTCTGTAGATTTGACGAGTGAAATATTGTAATAACCGGTTAAAATTTTTTTTATTTTAAATTTCGGTTTTTTTTTTAATTTAATTAAACGATAATTAGAGTTATAAAATAATGGAAGGAAGTGGGCCAAAGAATTAGATGGGCCGAAATTTATATGAGTAAACCCAACCCAATTAAGAATCAATCCAAGTATAAATTAATGAGTTAGTCAAAGTAGGAAATTCTTATTATCACAAACTCAAAAAAAAAAAAAAAAAAAAAAAAAGAAAAACCCTAGAAACCCTAGCATAGCCGCCGGCCAAGGGAGGAGAAGAGGGAGGAAATTTTCGAGTTTTTGGAAGATCAATCCAATCATTCTCAAGGTAATATCAAACCTCATATTCTAAAATTTATTTCGTTTGATTTGGATGATTAAACATAAACTATGCATGATTTAAGAAAATAAATATTATGATTGCATGCTAGTTATTTAGGATGAGAAGTTAATTATTAAAATCCTAAATGATTAAGGTGTTGGTTATATGATGATCTTTATATTAGTATTGGTCTTAAGTTGATCTTATAACCATGAGTTTAATGGAATACTATTATTCAATGTATGGGGATTAGACCAATATGAAATTGAGGTTATTAGGGTTTAACAAAAAAGGGAAGAAAATATGAATTCCACCATAGTAGCATTCGGCCGAATGGCCTTGATCAACTAGAAAATTGTTTTTGGTTGGTTTTAATGATTTTTATTGTTAAGTTATGAATAAATTGATGTTAGGAAGTACAATGGAAAATTAGATCAAGAAAAAAATTGATTAAATCAATGGATTTTGGAACATATATGTCTCGGCAATGGTGATAATTATGGGTGTTGAATTCGGGTTGTAAAAATTAAGAATTGGAACGGAAAGTTAGTGTTTTCGTTAAGTTTCTAATGGAAAGAAAACAAAATCGTTAAAAGGATTGTTAACAAGTTAGAAAAGTAACTTGAGAAAATAGAATAAGCACTTGGAAGACCTTGAAGGTTAAAAAGATAACGAGAAAGGAAAAGATTAGAAGTTTCAGTTAGTTTCCTAACGGAAAAGGACTAAACTGAAAAGAATTAAAGTTAAAAGGAATAAAAAGGAAACTTTTAAAGTTAGAGGGGCCTAAGTGACTGAAAAGAGAAACTTAGGGGACCTTATTAACAGAACCAAAGTCCAAGGACCTTTCAGTAATTAAAAGAAAGTGGAAGGACTAATCTGCAATTAATCCAAAGTAGAAGGACTAAATTGCAATCGAATTAAAGTTGAAGGACTAATTTACAATTAATCCAAGTTTGAAGGACTAAATTGTAATTGAACTAAAGTTGAAGGACTAAATTGCAATTAACCTAAAGTTGAAGGACCAATTTGCAATTAACCCAAAGTTGAGGGACCAAATTGTAATTAACCCAAAGTTAGGGGACTTAATTGCAATAATATCAAAGTTAAAGGACTGACTAGTAAATCAAAGTCAGAAACTTAAACGTAAAGAAAGAAGTAACGAAGTAAAGAAGTTAAAACGCATCTCTCAGTTAACTAAGTAGAAATAGTTAACAATGTAGAGAGTACTAAAGTAAATTACTCCGTGCCTTGTAGATTTGCACAGACAGGAGATTGCGAGGAAAAGCAATTCAGGTAAGGGATTACGTTCCTTACAGTATTTGAACTCCTGTTTATTGGAATTCTGTATCTTTCTAAAGTTAGCTATCAGTATGGCATGATAGTATTTGAATGAACTCTGCGTTATTGAACGTTCCTTGAAAGAATCTATACTTAGTGATGTCCCCATCGATCTACTAAGTATCGAAGTTTGAAACTTGTATCACATACTTGTACCATGGTATGTTCTAATTTTAACTTGTAAGTTAATCGCTTACTCGTTAAGGCATTTAATTTTAACTTGTAAGTTAATCGCTTACTCGTTAAGGCATTTAATTTTAACTTGTAAGTTAATCGCTTACTCGTTAAGGCATTTAATTTTAACTTGTAAGTTAATCGCTTACTCGTTAAGGCATCCAATGTCCAGTTAGAAAAGACATTGAAGGACAGTCCAGTTAGAAAAGACTCGTCCTTAAACTAGGGATTGCATGAGTGATCACATGCCTTCTCTCAGGAATTGTCTGATTACAAGGATGATTCTAGACCCCGAGCATATGTGTGTGGATACCATATATGTTACGACCCACACTATTGCTGAAGAAGCTAGGTGTACCAATTGTACCTTTGGCATTGAGGTTATAATGTACGTTACCAAGGAATTGACGGAAACTTGAATAAATCCCTTTGAATTGTAGTGCCATAATCCTTTGAAAGTAAAATCTTAAAAGTAATAAGACTGTATTGTTCTGCAGCCTTGAATCCAAAAGTAACTGAACCTATCTTTGTAAAGTTATTCATAGTATTCGTTCTGGTCGTCTCTCCTTAGTAACCGGAGAGGCCACGTATGAACTTACTGAGCATTCGTTCGCTCATCCCTTCTCTATAAATTTGTTTTCAGGATTTAAGTAGAAGGTCAAGACAAGGAAAGCAGCCGTAGGAAGACGGTGGACTGAAGATTCTTAATTTAATAGTTTAAGTACGCTTATTTATCTTGATGTAAGTTGAAGTACATTAATGGTTAGGGTTGTTACCTACCAAGACAAGGTTAAGTTACGCTTCCGCTATTGTTTGAATTTATGGTTAAATAAGGGGCCGTTATGAACCCTAATTTGAAGTATTTATTATTGTTATTTATGGATATTTAATGCCATTAAATGCTCAGATATTATAAGAAAATTCGGGGTGTCACAAATATAATACATTTATACTCCATTCGTCTCAAAATAGATGTCTATGAGTATTTGCACAATTAATGCATGTGAAAAAGTTTCATATACCCCTAAAGTAATTAAATGCTTGTATAAGAGATAGTTCACTATAATTAATAAGGGTATAATTGATATGCAACACAAAAAAGCATTAGAAATAGTAAAACAACAAGTATTTTGAGACAAAAATTAACTCCCAAAACAACATGTATTTTGAGATGGGGGGAGTACGTTGAAATACTGGATGAAATGATGAAATATACGAGTTTATTGAATGTTTAAAAATTAAAATACATTTAATTAATCTTTTAAATGTGAACGATTGGAATAAACTAGCGAGTTTGCATATCGAACTGTGTATCTCGTAATTTTAAAAGTCTAGAAAAGTAAATAACAAATTTAGTATAATTTCAACGTAATGCAAATAACTGAAATAAAGTCATCCCTCCATATTAAATGAATGTCTATTTTTAGTTTTATTTTTATTCAAAAAAATTAACATTGTCATTTTATTTTGCAACGGAAAATTATATAGTTTGACAAATCAACTCACAGTTTGAGAATATTCGTTTGCTCTTTTAGTCCCTCTATCCCCCTCCCCCCCCCCCCCCCCCCTTTTTTTTAAGATTAACATATCATTCATTTCAAGGCAACCCTATTGGAACCAACTAGGACATCCACTATGTGGAGGCCACTTGTTGTTGGGGATGGCTAGTTATGTATCATTAATTCAATGCAATTGTCATCGTGTTACAAACTCCTATTAAGTCTATTAGAGATCTATTGCTTAGTCTAGTACAATTCTTAGCGAAATCGAACCTGAGACATCCACTTACCCACAGACCCAGATACCATTGGGCCAAGAGGCCATTGGTTTGTCAATTCTTTTATGTAGATCAAAGTGTTTGCTAGTAGTAGACTTAGAATGTGATTACTTCCTTGGCTCATTTCAACTTTGTCTTATAAGATACTAACTTGATTTTATTCTAGCCAAATAAATAATACAGATATCTTAGAATTAGAGATGGGGTAAGAAGAAGCGAGAGGCCCAAGTGAGAGCGTGGGTTGGACTGGGCCGGCAATGGACTATGTTGGAGGTTCCACCTTAGTTTTAAGGTGGAACCTCCAACATAGTCCATTGCCGGCCCAGTCCAGCCCATGCTAACACTCAGGCCTCTCGCTTCTTCTAACCCTATCTCTAATTCTAAGATGGTATCAGAGCCACCGATCTATGGTGGCCTGACTTCCGCTGCTTCTACATGGGACACGTGCAGGCCCAACGGCCCACGATTCTGCTCCGCGCCACCCGATTCACAAGTCCACGTTGTAAGCCTTGGCAAAGCCCGGCTACACGTGAGGGGGCGTGTAAAAGACAATTATCCCACATCTTCTAAAGAGAGAAACATGGACCGGTATATAAACTTGAGGAGTTACTCCCCTTACCACCAATTGGTTTTAAGGTGGAACCTCCAACATAGTCCATTACCGGCCCAATCCAGCCCATGCTAACACTCGGGCCTCTCGCTTCTTCTAACCCTATCTCTAATTCTAAGAAGATACAGTACGTATAAATTTTACTTGTCTTTGTTGAAATTACAATGCTTGCAGTCACTGTATCTCTAATGTAACTTGCCAGCTGCAACTTCCTTCATTCAGTAACTTAGAACTGGACCATACTTGAGCCAGTTCATTTTACACACACATTTGACAACATTTTTTTTTTTTTTTTTGGAAAACACAAACACATTTGACAGTTAAAATGACAAATTATAAAAGGGTAATAATCAGAATACCACAAAAATAAATTTTGATCTACCATATACTAAAGGCCTGGAGCGCAAAATGACAGCATATTGCAGCGGAAAAGATAATTATAACTCCCCATCTATGATACAAAGTTACAAACCAAATCCACAGTTAAAACGACGCGAAAAAAAATATATAATTTTAATTTAATTAGTGATGTTGCTTTGGTGATGGGGGCTTGCATTGGTAGCACTTAGCAAATACACCAAACGTGTCGACTTGCTTGATGAAGTTGGTCATGCTGGCCCACCCTCCGAATCCAAATCCGACCACAAACACCCACACGACTACGAATATGTTGACTATGTACATGGCTGTCCAGCTCGGTAGAAAGAAGGGCGGTTTCTCTGCTGCATTCTGCAAGTAACAAACAAAAGTAGCCATATATTAAGCGTTGTAGCAAAGTCACCTCTTTTGACAACCTTAGGCTAATACTATATTTTACTACCTCCGTCTCAGAATGAATGTAAACTTGCTATTGATCAAGAGCAATTTTGATTTTTATTATTTTTTGGACATTCATTTTGGGACGGAGGTAGTACAAACAAGTAATAAGGGGCAACCTGATGATGAAAAAAACTCATACTATGCGTGAGGTCCAGGGGAGGGTCGGGGTCCACAAGTAATACCATGTTATATTAGAACTAACATAGACAGATTCGATCCCAAATCTCCTATACCACTATTCTATACCACAATGTGTACCACTATCATACCTAATACAGTAGCTCATAAATGTTGGATCACCAGTGATACACAATATTGTACACAAAAGTGTTACAGGAGGTTTAGTCTCTACAGATTCACATATGGTAGGGTGCTATTGAATCCAAAATGTGGCCAATAAATACCGAAATGCAATGGGTCAGATAGCCAGCTCAAATCTGGGAATTGTTCGTACAATAATATAGGAGTGACTGCTGCATATAACAGATTGACGAGGAAATGCCACCAAACGACAACTGTCCTTTATATTATTAGTGTACGGTAAATAAGAACCATCTGTGATGGCGGGGATATCCCGACCCTACTATCATTATGCCTTTGCAATGTTACTTGGCTTAACTCTATTTGATGGATTGAACACCGACAATGGCAGCCGATACCATTGACAAACAATGCAATTCATTAAGATAAGGGAACTCTTTATATAATTTTTTTTTTTTTTTTTTTTTTTGGGGGTGTGTGTTTCCTAAATGAATGGAGTACTTACTTTTAACATCACAGACATGCTGAGTAATTTTTCTATAAGTCCATTCCTAGCTGTGTATGCTATTCAATTTATGTCCCAGACAAGTATGGTTAAATCCCTCCTCGTCCATCAAATGATATTTTGTTTCTTTCCTCCAAAAATTGTAAGGAGTAATTAAAATAGCGAAAATAAAACCTTTAACCGATAAAAAATTGAAATGACACTTGCTCAATTTCTTTGGTTATTTTTTGTAGTACTACTCCAAAAACCTACTAAAAGTACGTAAGATTGGCATTGTAGTTTCATTATTTGAAGTACAATTACATTAAAACTTCGTGAAGACACTTGTTTGAACTTTCTTACCAATAAAAATTATCTGTTTTTCTTTTTTCCACAATCAGAAAAAAAAAAGTTGAAACTAAGTTGCTCCAAATATTCATAAAATCCCTCTACCCTTTCTAGAGCTTTCATAGTCAATTTTCGGAGCACGTTCTAGGTGGCAGGAGGGCTAATCTAAAAGACGTTAGCTTTACCATTAGTAAGAAGCGTGCCTTGATGCTATTTTTGGGGCACGGACAGAAAATGCCAAGGAAAACTAAGGGGATGTTTGATGTATTAAGCACTTGATGCTTGATGCTTAATAAATTGCAAGGCATAATTTGAAGGTAATGTGCCTTTGATGACATTTAGCTCTAGATGTTGGAGGTTACATGAGGCTCTTAATGATTGAGAATCAAAATCGTTGCTTAACCAATAAGAGCCTCACGGAACTTTCAACATGTAGAGCTCAATGTTATCAAGGCACCCTACCTCCAAATTATACCTTGCAATCTATTTAGCATCAAGTATCAAGTGCTTAATACATCAAACACCCCCTAAGTAAGAATGAAATAAGAGGTTTAAAAGTTGAGAATTAATGGATTACCTGCCGAGCTGAAGCCTTCCTATAAGTGAGCATATGTGCTAGAGCAGGGATGATGTAGACGGTGAAGCTGACCAAAAGAGCCCCCACAGCTGAATTGATAGGCCCGAAGAATGGAAATATAATGGCCAAGAACCAGATTGGTATTACCACTGGAAGCCTAGCCAGTGCCCTCAAGAATATGCTTTTCGTATCGTGCATCCCCACCACTTTCTCCCACACAAAGTACAACGGCGTACAAGCAAACCCAAATGTTATAAACTGCAAAAAAAATAAAAAATAAATAACTAAAAAAAAAATCAATTGTGGATCATGAAAATACGAGGCCAATAACTGTACTGCATAACCAAATACTCACACTTACTGTGCTCATCATGAATTTTTAGGGCCTCCGAATATAATATAATAAAAGCAAGTAATGCTAGGCGTATCAAAGTAGGATATAAGGTGATATTCCCCCTCTGTCCCGGAAAGTTTGTCTCATTTGACTTTTTGTGGTCAACTCACGTTAACTTTGGCCATACATTGGTGTCAATCTAATGATCACATTGAAATTCTAAAAATTGTTATTAAGAAATCACTTAATGATTTATCAATTACATTTTTTTAGAATTTCATTAGGATGAGTATCAATGTTTGGTCAAAATTTCATTTGTGTTGACTATAAAAAGTGAAAATGAGAAAAACTTTCCGGGACACAGAGTATTATGCAAGACCTGGTGAATGAGCATGAGGATGACGGCTGCATCACGGAAGCGAGTGCGCGGAAGAAGCGAGAAAGCATTAGCATGGTTGAGGAGTTGGTCGCCAAAAGCCCAATATACAGCAGAAGCTGACGGAAGTGTGAGGGTGAATACATAGAACGTTGCAAACAAGTAAATGTACTTGAATTTCTGTGGCTTCCACATTGCATGCATTATTTCCCTGTAAATATAAGAGACTTCACATTATGTACCATTTAAACATGCTTATAAAAAAAACATGCCTTATTTTTTACCTCTTCAAAATCCAAATCAACAAAAAGACAAGAGGGTCCACAAGCCATGTGGTACAGTTACGGATTGAGAGTGACAAAGCAGTAGCATTCTGATTTGATCAAATGACAGAAACTTATAATCATTATTTGGAGAGTGGTGAGTTCATACAAGACGAACACAAAATTATGGTTTAAGTTTTGATATGTTTTAGAGATATATATTTGTTTGATAAAGAGATGTGCTGATTTGAAATTTTTTAAAAATGCACCGTTAAGGCTATGCCTGAGATATCACAATCTCTGATGCCACTGCGACAAGCACCTCTATTATTTGCTGTTTTTTATGGCCTGACAACCTTGTCAAGGTTTAGTGTATTATAGTATATGTATGTGTTTCATGAATTCGACTAACTAACTACAGGTGGCGCAGACATAGGAAATAGATTCGGTACGAAATAAATAGGCAAGATAAGTATGATTACAACAGCTCTGTGAAGGCTTGGCCTCAATGAGCTATATTTAATTACTTTTATGTAAAATAGTTTAATCCCCAACTTTTCATCTGTAAAAAATAGCTTTTCCCCTTAGTGGTGCTCCCAAAAAACTATATCCAGATGTCTCTCTTCAAGATGAGGGGTTCAGTATACACTCAAATTAAAGAAAGTTGTTGATGACTTAGTAATTTTTTTTAACTGCCCTAAAAAAGTTTGAATTTAAAATAATGAGTGAACATTTGATTCAAACCAAGTGGGAAAGGAAGGTTAGTATAGTCAATTGGTTGAAAAAATAGACCACAAATCGAAGTTACCGCTCAAGTGAGACAGCCCAAAAAGGAATATTAACCTCTTCAAGTGGGGACGGAGGTAGTAATATGCATAGACAATTTACATAGTAGACTCTTTACTCCAATTATTGGACAAGGTTGATACTATTTGCAGTCCAAAAGTGGCTAGTAGAAGAAAAAATGACTCACACAGTAACGGCATGGCCACCGAAAGTGTAGAGTATATTGGTGGCCCCTGTAAAGTAAAGAACCATCTTTGTTGGACCCGAGTGAACGACTCCTTCAACCTGAATAACAATTTAAAAAAAAATTAAAAACAAAAAGGGGGGGTAAGTTAAATCAATAAAAAGAATATCAAGACAGTATGATGATCATGTTGATTAAAAGTACCTGGCCATGTACAAAGGCTGCAATGGTCATATACCAAGCAGTGTAAGTGGTCATCCCAAGTCCAAGAAAAGACCAAATTCTATAGTTATGGAATGATGGTATAAACACAGTTGTTGCACAACATGCCCCAAATATGTATGTCCATGTCCTCTTGTCTAAATGGTCATTTATGTAGTATATATTGCTGTAGAATGATCAAAAACCAATGAAATTCAGAGTACTTAAACAAAAATCAACTCAAATTGTCTACCAATTTCAAGAAAATTTGAATAAAATCCCACCTTGCACAAGCTATAAGCTGTATAACAGAACCAAATAGGAGGAAAGTGCAATTAAAAGCCAGTCCCACTGCTTTCCAACGTGGTCCCAATAACCCATCCAGAACCTCAAACCACTGTACATACACATAAGTATACATGTACGTAAATGCCAAGTATTTCCAACTGAGGCTGAATTCAGTTGTACAGTTTGCCTCAAAGGTTGTACATTTCTCTGAAAAACAAAAGGCTAATTACCTGTATAACATGATTCTTGAAGCTGACATTCTCTTTCTCTTTTCTGGTTCTATACTCAACATATAGAACACTGATGAGATAGGCAGTCCAACTACCAAGCACACCATAGAAGACCTGGAGTAGTATCCCTGAAAGCATACCCAATTGAGAGAAAGAGTATGGCAAAGTGAGCAGAACCTGTGCCACCTGAAAAATTCAAAAAAAAAAAAAAAAAAAAAAAAGGACCATCAAAAATGAAATCTTTTTGCAAGAAAAAGAAAACCCAGGAAGAATTTTGGATTATTTTCTAGTGGGTGTTTGGGTAATTTACCTGATTTGATGCACAGCTGAACCAGGCATCATAAGCAGAGCCACCATGCCAAAGAAAGCTTTTGAAGCTAGACATTGACTGATCAACCCCTAATTCTTCTCTCTCATCTTCTTGATCACCACCCCCTTTCTTCATTCCCACAGCCACTATGGCTTCTTCTGCTTGTGTGCTTGGAACCATTTTTTGCTTATTTTCCCTTTCCTAATAATAATAATACACAAAACAAAGCCTCTGTCTTTAACCCTCTCTCTCTCTCTCTCTCTGTGTGTGTATTTATGTAGAACCTTTTCTTTTCTTAAAATGGTGACATGGATTTAGTAAATACAGCTTGCAAGTTGGGGAAGATTACAGAGAGTTGTTTTCCAAGATTGGCAGTAAAATTGAATGCCCTTATATAACACACACACACACACACACACTCTACATCTATCACTAATTAACAAAAGACCCAAATAGCCCTTAATAAATGAGGGCTACTGCCAAAATCAAGACTTTTTTATTATTGTATAGGGAAACAGACAGCTTTCATTGCCTTGCCCTCAAAATACCCAGAAAGCAATTCAAAGATCCTACTGCTACTATACTCCCTATACTCCCTCCGTTTCAAAATATTTGTCGCTTTAGACTTTTTCACATATATTAAAAAATTTAATTAATGTATGTAAAAAGACTCATTTGCCCCTAAATAATTCAACTTTCTAAGTGATTAAATGCTTGCATAAGAGATACTTTCACCATCATTAATAAATAAGGGTATAATTGAGACAAAATGGTAAAAGTGCATTGATAATAGTAAAACAACAGATATTTTGAAACAATTTTTTACTCCTAAAGCGACAGATAATTTGAAACGAATGGAGTAGTATACTACTGAGATAGTGAGAGAAATATATAGGAATATACTCTCTCCGTCCCAACATAAATAGGATATCTTTCCTTTTTACGATATCCCAAAACAATTGAAACTGTCTAAAATAAAAATATTTTAATATATTTATGTTCAACCAACCCCACCATTTAATCTCATTTATTCTTTCTCTTCGTTTTTCACCACTCAATTTATTCAATCAACACTACTATTTACCCCACTCATTCTCTCTCTTCATTTTCTGCCACACATACACTATATTTTTCTTAATTAATGTGCTCACTCCTTTAGTCCTAATTATGCTGGGACTAGGGGTGGAAATGGTTCGGCTCAAGCCGCGGTTCGGAACCGAGCCGAGCCAAACCGTGCGGTTTAGCTCGGTTTTTAAACTTATGCGGTTCAGCTCGGTTTCGAAAATTGATAAACCACACGGTTCGGCTCACGGTCTGACCCTTCAAGACAAACCGAGCCAAACCGTTTCGAGCTGAACCACGAGCCGAACCGTAGAGCTGAACCGTGAAGCTGAGCTAGCTGAACCATAGAACTCTTATATGGACCATTGATTAAATTTAGTCCACAAACCTTGAGGGAACGATGAATTTCAGAACTATCTCTGGACAAGAATCTAAAGCAACAATATTCCACAAAATTACGAGCATCATTATACACAGATTCTGGAACAAGAGCTTTAAATATCTTCTGCATTTTCTTCCCAGTCAATCCATTCATCATGCATATCATAACCTCAACCAGTTAAAATCCTAATTTCTCATCAGTATGACAGCAAGATTAATTTTTAATGATTAATTAGTTCAATATTAACGCATCAAATGAAAGTTGACCATGACAATCCTAGGAAATCCTGCTACAACAAATTTCGGAGATAGTATGGTGTAAGAGTTGTGGTTCAAACCGCGGTTTAAGCCACGGTTTAAACCGTAAAATCAGACCGTGGTTCAAACCGAGCCGAGCCGAACCGTGATGGTTTAGCTCAGCTCGGCTTGGACTATTTTGTGGTTCAGCTCAGTTTGGGATTTCTCCAAACCGATGTATAGCGGTTTGGCTTCTAAATTACCTCAAACCGAGCTAAACCGAACCATTTCCACCCCTAGCTGGGACGGAGAGAGTATATATATATAAAGAGAGAGGCAATGCTGGGGGCATAAAAGAAGTTTACAAAATCATGGATACAAAGTGAGGTGGCGACATTCTATTGGTTGCATCGATTGTGGACCCGGCACACTCTAATTTAAAACACCAATAGAATTTTGACACATCATTTTGTAAGCCACATTTTGTGGCAATTTTTTGTGATTTTTATTTACACATAAAAAGAGAGTTAAATAGGGGGAGTGGCTTTTGCAGGAGAAAAAAGTGGCTACTTTAATCGGGATTAAAGGAAAGGAAGCAGAAATGTAAGGCCATGTACAATAAGGTGATTGAGAGGGGGTTGAAAGTGGGTTCAACTAGTTGAGGGGCTCCAATAAGGTAGTTGAGAGGTAGGGGGTTGAATTGGGAGGTTGAATAAATTCAACCGGGTTGAATGAAAATTGAGGGGCCCCGCCATGGACACGAGTCGCCGCCTGGTTGGTGCGGACATGGCGCGTGCGCCTCACCGCCTACAGAGGCGCGTGAGGCGCAGCGTCTGCCAGTTTTTTTTTTTTGTTTTTTCTCCTTTTGCCAAGTGTCAGCCTAGGATTGGTCCGTCCAGATTTTTATATATGATTTTCAACCCAAATTTTCGAGCTCAATTATTTTACAGCAAAATTTTTTTTTTTTTTTTTTCGCAAAAATTCTGGATTTTTTTTTCTCTATAAATTGATATAACTTTCATTTTATTTGTACACCAAAAAAAAAACCTCTCTTTTCTCTCAAAAAAATCATTATCCTTCAAGTAATTTTCCACCAAATTACTACAATCCTATGTTTTTTTTGGTTTTTCATCATTTGTGGAACGAGCTAAGTTTATTGTAATTTTTCTTATTTTTATTAAAATTAAAATATTCTCATATTTATTTAATTGCTTCGAAAAAAATTAATTAAGTTTGAATTAAAAAAAATAAAAATAAATCTCGAATTTATAATTAAAAACGTTAATAATTTATTTTTTAATAATAAATTATTAATATCAATATTTATTTTTAATTATAAAAATAAATATTGTAAATAAAATAAAAAGTGGTGGGGTATAGAATGATGAGTTGGGAGGAGTTGAATTTTAAACTAAACTAGCTTATTGTGGGAGGGGTAGTTGAGAGTGTAGTTGAATGATTAAGTGGATGGAGAGAGAAGATGAGGTGTCGTAATATTAAAGTAGTTGAATGTTTTTGGTAGTTGAAACTATTGGACATGGTCTAATGGAGAAAGGGATAGAAGAAAGAAAATAAAATAAAATAAAATTCCTCACTGTTGTGCAACTGCCCTTGTCTTTCCTGTCCCTTTGTCTCTCTCTGTATTTTCTACTATGTTGCAGAGAGATAACAGAGGGATTTTGGAGATTTTCCAACTCTACTTATTTTTCCTGTGTGCGCAAATAGTGCCCATGATATGAAACAAAAAAAGTGTTAAAGACAATTATTTCATATCGGGAATTAACAAGCTATGCTTTGGCAATATAAAAATCATGGGCTACTCCTCTCATTGCCAATTGGTTTTGGGTGGAACCTCAAACTTTATCATGGTATCAGAGCTGACCCGTTACACGTGTTATCAAAAGGGATTCAATCTATATAAAGTATGTAATGTAATCCTTGGTTCCTAATCAAACCAATGTCTTTATGAAATTCTTTTTTTTTTAATGTATGTAATCCTTGATTCCCTAATCAAACCAATGCCTATTTATTTTATTTTAAAAAAAAAAAGAAAAAAAAAAAGACTTTGTAAACTTTTAAGACATAAGTTATAAAAAGTCTTTTTTTTTAACTCTTAAACACTAAACTTTAAACCGTAAACTCTAAACCTTAAACACTAAACCTTAACCCCTATAAAAACAGGATTTTTTATAACTTATGGAGGAACTAGTTTCCCCCAAAATTTCTCATTTTGAGCGGATGGGAACTTTTTTGTAACATCAGTATTATTTCATTTTTGCAAAACACACTCTTTTATTTTGCCAAACATACTGCCTAAGTAAGGAGAGATTGTTCCAATTGAAACGGATTGTACATGTTTTTTCCGTGGGTATAAATGTAGTTTCTTTGTTGAAACTACAACCGGTTGAGTGCATCTTTCTTCATGTTTGCATGATCTATTTCACATAATTATTAAATGAAGAAAGTCATTAATACAAACACAACAGTTATCAACAATTCAATATTTCCCACAGGATTGCATAATATAATATGAGTACTCAACTGAATAGCAACATTGTAGCTATTCAAGTTCAATATTTGTTAGAAAAATATGTTATGTGTGAAGAAAATTGAGCATTGTTTGACATAGAATACCGTAGGTTCGTGTTCTATTTCATGAGAACATTGGTATATTTATATATTTAATTTATAAGCTGAATGTTGGATGTTATAAATATGATAGCTCAAAGTTAGTGAGTTGAAATGGAGTCGAGATCTCTTGTACCACTTTGTGTATCACACTCTGTATTATTTGTAATCCAACGGTCTACATATTTTGATAATATCAACATGATGTCACTCCTGATAATTGTGAACCGTTAGATTACTACTAATATAGAGTGTGGTACACAAAGTAGTACAAAAGATTTCAACTCGTTGAAATAAAGAAAATGCGGTTATATCCCGAAATGGAAATGAAAATTAAGCTCGTTAAGACCAACTCCAACCGAACTCTATTACTCTATATTTAGCGCAAAATACAACTCCAACAATGACTCTATAGTGTGCGCTATTATGAAGCAATCAAAATGATGCTTCAAATTTGACACATATTTATCCCTGTGCCATTCCATTTTCCCATCTTTAAAATTTTCCTTTTTATATCTAAATGTATAATACTCCCTCTGTTTTAAAATAAATGCTCATTTTTTATTTTAAATTTATTTTTATTCACATAATAAAATTGACAAAAATTTAAATATTTATTTTGAGATATTATAACTTAATGTTATTTATTTTATTTTTATTTTTTGAGAAAATTTAAGCATTTATTTATATTTGTTAATTGTCGTGTTTAATTATTTAACTCTTTAATTTTACTGTATAATATTTCATAGTATAATATAATTTAAATCATAATATTAACAATAATAAAAATTAAGGAAAAATATTTTAATTGAAAAAAATAAGGAATATTTTAAGAATATTCTTATTTGGTGCAAGATTTGAAGCAAACCGTTGGAGATGGAAGGAGATATTAATGTTAAAATTGCACCATTTTAAAGTTTTGGTGCAAATTATGCACTAAACCATTGGAGATGCTCTAAGACATAATATAAGGAACCAAATGTAATCAATAAACATTACTATTTGGTTAGTCATATCTAGTCATGAATAAATAAAATTCAAAATATTCTCCTGTTAATGTGGCGTTTGTTTTTTTAAGTGTTAAGTACTGAAATTTGATTTCACGTCTGAACTAATAAGAGGCAGCGTCTGAAGACTGAATTTTAATTTTTCAAAATGGTTTGGTAGCATCACTGAATGAACTGACTGAATATGTGCAAATATTTTACATTCCCATTGTAACCTTGAAAAGTATTGAATTAATTTATTTATTTTTAAAGGAAAATGTAATATATTTAAATGGAAAAGAAATATCTCTAAAAACAAAGACCTAAATATTTCCAAAAAGTCACATCTTTACAAATGCACTGGCAGAATGAATGTGGAACACCAGCAACAATGGTGAAATGAAATCAAACAAAATCAAAAATACACTAGTGTAACATTGATAGATTCTCTATAGAAACCTAAATTACAAGAACTCAGCTCTCTGTAGGCCAAACAAGGATTCGAACAATTTCAAATTAATTCAAAATTCCACCATTAATTTCACACACAAAAAAAATAGAAAAAAAAATAGAAGACAAAATCAAAAACGAAATCCCAAAGGAAAATTAAGATACTTTACTTTGGAAAAACCTAGATTCAGACACCCATATCTCAATAACGCCTTCCTCGATTGCGTCCCGTCGTTATGTTCCCGGAAATTACAGATCTCAGAAGAAGGTAAGAAAAACGGAAGAAGGAAACAGAGACGACGGGGCGGAGAAGGTGATCGGGCAGAGGAGGCTGGTCGGAGAAGGCAACCGGTCGGAGGAGAAGTTCGGCGGCCCTGGGAAAGACGGTGATAGAGAGAGGGAGAAAAAAGGAACGCTGATGAAGAAAAGGAGTGAAAGCGAGCACAAATGCCAGGGGTAGTATTGGGATTATCAAAATTTTGTGAGGACAATTATGTAGTGACTCTAGATACACATGTCTGAACCATTAAGCCTTCATTTTGAATCTGAATATTAAGTGGCTAATAAGAGGCAATTAGATCTGAAAGCTGAAAAAAACCAAACACTCAAAATTTGGCTAAGGTCTGATTCGCTAGGCATTCATACTCCATTAAGATCTGAATGAAAAAAACAAACAATGCCTAAGAGTTTTAAAGAAAGATTACAATCTCAAAGACAAATATACATTATTTTGTTAGTCTTAAAACATTAATTTAAAAATATAATATTTTATAACTTATAAATAAATAAACTATTTTTCCCAAAATTTCATGTGCTCCCTCCATCTCATACTTACTGCTACCAAATGAGAGTGCAGGGGGAATCGGAGATTAAGAAAATACTCCCTCCGTCCCTCTTTAATCTACAAAATTTGCCATTTTGGTTGTCCCACTTTAATCTACAAAGTCCCAAAAAGAAAATGTTTTAATACTTTTAAAATAATGGGACCTACTTGTCATACTCACAACAACTATCCACTTACTATTTTCTACCGCACTTTCTCTCTCTCACTCAACTATCTACACTCATAACACATCAACTTTTTCACTTTTTCCTTAAATAATGTGCTCAACCCAAAATTTGTAAGTTAAAGAAGGATGGAGGGAGTATGTTGGAAAAGTTTGGGGCAAATAGCACATTAGTGCCCCAAAGTTTCATATGAGTTGCAATTTAGGTCCTAATGTTCCAATTTTGGCAATTTGGTGCCTAATGTTCACATTTTGTGGCGAAATGGGTCTTTTTTGGATGATCATGGATGGAAACTAACGAAATTAACGAAAAATTTAACAAGCTTTTTTTAAAAATTGCATTTCTTACCCAGAAAGGCAAGTCGGCGTTGTGGGAGTATGAGAAAGCATGAGAGAAAAAGAGATGTGAAGGTGGCCGGTGGCTGGTGTATGTGTGTGTAGGTGGGTGGGTGGGGTGGGCGGAAGGAGACGAAGAAGGTAGATGTTTAGGTTTGATTTTTTATTTTCTTTTTTCAAGCAAATTTAGGTTAAAAGAAGTTTTTTAAGGCTATACTATGGACTAATATCTAAATTTAGCCCTTTACTTTTTTTTCTAAACATAATTTTAGCCCCTTTACTTAAGGAATTAGAATTATAAATGACTTTAGTGTAAGGTATTTTTATTTTTATAATTTTTACTACTATACAAAAAAATTATTATTTTAAATGATAAACAATATTTTACTTTGATATTATTATGTTTTTTTGGGTTAATTAAAATATACATTATTTTATTAATATAATATAATGTGTGCATATATATATATATAATTTTAGGAGTTGTAAAGTTTTTAACAAAATGGGGTCGACATAAATAATTATTGAACTTTATGGGTAAGAAATGCAATTTTTAAAGAACTCGTTAAATTTTTCGTTAATTTCGTTAGCTTCCATCCATGACCATCCAAAAAAGACCCATTTCGCCACAAAAGGTAACATTAGGCACAAAATTGCCAAAATTGGAACATGAGGACCTAAATTGCAACTCATATGAAACTTTGGGGGCACTAATGTGCTATTTGCCCGAAAAGTAAGTATTATGAGTGCGTAGGAAAGAGAAAATAAGTTAGTGGATAGTTGTTGTGAGTGGATAAAAGAGAAAAAAATGAACATTTTAGTTAAATAGCAATAAGTATGGAACACTCAAAATATAAATAAGTAGCGATAAATATGAGACGGAAGGAGTAATTGATAATCAAGTAAATAAAATTCAAAATATTCTCTCCAGTTATCCTAATTTACTGATCGTTATCCAAACTAGTGTAATACCCGTGCGATCACGACACTTTTCAACTTAAATAATTGTTAATATTATCACTATATAAACCACACAAAATAAAAAATTAATTAATATATTACAATACAACTTAAAAATCAATTTATATAAGGCATAAAGAAAAGAAAATACGACAACAACTATTAGACCCTCCATTACCCGTAGCCTGTAGCCTAATTATTGGATGAACTACTTGCATTCCCATTACCATCCTTATCAATTGAACTCTTGATAGAATGGTACTTTTCATCCAACCCGGCATCAAGGATTCCATGTAAATTTAGCTGCCTCTTAAAATAAACCTCAATCCCCCAATGTTCACCTCTAACCTTAGCATCATAGTTGCCAGAGACAGTGAAATCAAGAACATGTTGAAAAAACCCTACATGGTTCATTACACGGACTTTTGACTTTTCTGCACCTACGTGGGTTAAGGGGGCATTCATAAGTGGTATATTTGGTCCAATTATTACTAACGATATAATATTCACCCTCCGATTTTTTTTTTGTGCAATCTATCATTGCACGCTGAAACTTAAGATTGTTAAAAAAAGAAGACCGTCCCTTGGCGTTGTGTATGATATAAAAATGCATAAGAGAAGGTGATGTTGCAAATCTAGTTCACATGCATTAAATAATAATTAGTACATTTAAACATTATGGAAAACTTCCTTAAAAACAACATTATTTGTAAAAATTCTAGGATCTTGATCATCATTACAAATCATAATTTTAAGCCCATCTGGATTTTTTACTCTTGAGAAAGCAACATAAAGTTGGTCATGGCAAAATACAGGCCTTTTTAGAATAAGACCAACAAAAGATAATGACTGTCCTTGGCTTTTGTTGATAGTCATTGCATACGAAATCATTAATGGGAATTGCCTCCTCTCAAAACAAAATGGAATTCTAGTGTCTGATGGTGTTAAAGACATTTTAGGAATCAACACTTTTTTCCCAACTTCACCGGATGAAATGACCTCATATTCTAAAACATGATTTCCAAGTCTAGTGATAATCAAACGCGTTCCATTGCAAAGACCAAGTGAAGAATCAATATTTCTCAACAACATAACCGGCGTTCCAACTTTCAAAGTCAATGAGTGATTAGGAAGCCCAGATATACAAATGCTGTTTATGAACTATGGAGTGTGAAGATCATTCAACGACTCAAGATTTTCATCAATATGGCAAGCAACATTAGAACTTAAATAAGTCTTAGCATCCGATTGATTCATCCCAACCATATAATCTCCAAATAAAAATAGGTAGCGATAAATATGAGACGGAATGAGTAATTGATAATCGAGTAAATAAAATTCAAAATATTCTCTCCAGTTATCCTAATTTACTGATCTGTATCCGAATGACCTCATCCTAATTTACTGATCTTCATCCGAATGACCCCCTGTTTGGTGGGTCGAGGGGCCTCCAATATTTGTTTCCTTTTCCTCGTAATTTTAGAGTAACGTTAGGAGGAGCACAAAATAAAATTATAAAATTTTGATCATAAACTCATAATATAAGTTAGTGATATTTTATTGGTTTCATCGATAGTAGACCCGCCACACTTTAATTAAAAACACCAATAAATTATTAAACATAAGATTTTGTGAGCAAAATTTTATAACTATTTTGTGTCACTATTATTATTCTTTCATCTCTATTGTACACTACTCCCTCCGTCCCTTTTTACCTTACAAAAATGAGGCTTTGCACAAAAATTAAGAAAATGATTGTAAAGTTGATGTGTTGTGAGTGTAGATAGTTGAGTGGGAGAGAGAAAGTGGGTAGAGAAAAGTAAGTGGATAGTTGTTGTGAGTATGACAAGTGGGTCCCACTATTTAAAAAATGTTTAAAAGTTTCCTTTTTGAGATTTTGTAATGTAAATAGGGACACCCAAAATGGCAATTTTTGTAAGGTAAATAGGGACGGAGGGAGTATGTATCTTTGACTCTTGACTGCTATATATTGCTTCATTGAGAGTTTAACTACCAGGGAAGCCCCTAGATCATTTAATTGATTCTCTTTGTTTTACTAAAGTAGTGATTAAACAAGGATTTTAATTTTGTGTTTAGTGGGAGACCTAATGATTAACTGATAAGAGTTCTATGCTTTAGTTTAGGGGTAGGCCATTTAGATAAGCTCTACTTAGTGTGGTACAACTTTCATGCCCTCACCAAAAATAAAAAATAAATAATAATAATAATAATTCAAAAGCTAATTGCAACTAGCTTGAGAAAAAGAATTTAGGCATGATAAGTAGTAGAAGTAATTTTCTTCTGTTAATTCCAATGTCCATGTTAGGAAAATGTCACTAGCCATTTTGTTAATTTCATTTAAACTAAATCATTATTGAGTTGGTCATATAAAAAACACGTTTTTCTTAAACTCAAGGAAAAACTATTTTTTTTCGCCGTTCGCACATAAACACACATACACTGACTTCACTGGCACTCTTTACGGACCCGGAACCGCTCCATCCAAATTAGCTTCACCCCTCCACCCAACGGCTCCGATCAAGGCCACATAGGCGAGCTCATCATCTGTGCGGCTAAAATGATTTCAATTTTTGTGGGTTCTACCGAGGTAGGACACATTTCATCCGTCGAACAGATAAAAATGAGGTGGCTCTAATCTCCACCATTGGGTGTACCGGGGTGGAGCTAACCGCTCGGTGGAGCGGTTCGAAATCCCACTCTTTACACTGATATTTTTTTGTACTAACACTAACACTTTTTACACTGACAGTTAATAATACATGCATAGACACTGATACTTTTTACACTGACACCTTTTTTTACTCCCAACGCTGACATTTTTTGACACTGACACTTTTTACACTAACACTGACACCTTTTTTTACTCCAACGCTGACATTTTTTGACACTGACACTTTTTACACTGACACTATCACTATTTTACACTGACATTTTTTATGTTAACACTAGCGCTTTCTACACTGACACTTTATATTCATATATTGTCACTTTTTTACACTAACACTGGTATGTCAAAAACATGTTTTTTTTATGCTTAGGAAAAATGTGTTTTTGTGAGATTTTGACATCATTATTTTACCGTAATTCTCTAAAATGATTAATCTAATTTTTGAACTATACAGTGTAGAGACTCAATGTTAATATTATTTGATTTACATGAAGTTGATACAAAGAGGTGTTACGAATTGAGATTTTCAAAGGACAGTTTTTTTATTTTATTTTTCGAGAGAAGGACAAATTTTTTTTCAATATGTCAAAGATGAGCAATGATATTAGCCCAATTTCCATCCAATGATTAAATAGTAAAACACCTCATCATTATTTCGTTTTGACTTCACTTGACCTAAGATGAAAGGTTATTTTGGTAATTTGTCACAATTGTGCATACATACACTATGATGAACCATGAGTATGAAGATTCCAAAGATGGGTTGAGTGGAATTTGTTTCCCACACTCATCATCAATCATCATAATAAGGTCCATTCAATTCAATTATGATTAGAAAGAAGGAATCTTTGAATACCCACAAACACAATAGAGAAAAGATGTGGCGGAGTCAGAAATTTTTATTGATGAAGTTAAAAATTGCACAACAAAAAAAATTTAATTGTGTTTCTGTTAATGGGAGCCAAAAAAAAAAAGGTCTAATGTATTACTCCCTCTGTCCCGTTTTAAGGTTCTTACTTTTTTTTTTAGTTTGTCCCAATTTAAGGTTCTTACTTTGCTTTATTACCTAAAATAGAAAGTGGGACCTACTGTTGGAACAATTTTAATACCTGAATGCCACACTCACTTTAGAATAGGATTGAGGAAGAGATGAAGCGGAAGCGATAAAATATATACCTGTTGAATCCATGGATGATGTAGGGAGAAATAAGATGAAGAAGAAGAAGTAGGGAATGAAGTTCTTCTAAGTAATAGTGACTTCTTAATGTCTCAAGTACTTCAATAATGTGAAGAGAATTTAGGAGAGATAACAAGAATGAATAGTTGTTTCTAGGCTTGATGGAAGGGTCTTTAAATAGGAAACATTGTGTCATTTCACCTAGGGACTACACCCTTTCAAGAAGCTTAGTGATATTATATTACCCTTTTGCCCATCACAATTAGGTAATTATATATCCAGGAATTCTACACATTTTATTATCAACTATACTTTATAAATTAACATTATAATCATTATTTTATAAATGAAAGTCTAAATGACTTGTGTTGCAAGCCATGTCCTTACAATCTCCCACTTGGGTTGCAAAACAAAGTCCTTCCTTTAAATCATGAATATAACACAAATGACAACCCTAATGTGCGCACTTTATTGTCATTTATAACAATCTCGTCCATTTGCCATACAAGTATAGGACTAAAGGGGCAGTCGTTGTAATTGATTCGCAACTAAACCCACAATAATCACGTATACTAATCTAACTAAATGACATAGATCAAAAGTATAGATGTGTAGCATGAAATCATAATGAATATATACATATTCTTCCAACTAGTCCAACTTAACCAAATGAGATCAAAACTTTAAATAATAGAACAATTAATGAAAGAACAACACAAACTCCCACTATACTAAATGTTATCAAAAGTTGTTACACCCATATGAGCAACATGCTCGTGAAACACTGAAGATGATAACTCTTTCATAAATGGATCCTCTAAATAGAGTTTGTTTCTATAAGTTGTATCCCTTTCGTTCATGTTGTACTCTTTTCTTTATAACAAGATAATTAATGTCTAAATCCATAAACTCTTGTTAGAGTACAGAACTGCTACCTGATAGTCATTTCTTAATTGGTCTTTCGACACTTGTTTTGACAAATTACAGTCCATTAAAACATATGCAGTCATATATTTAACTAATGTCGGAATACCTAATGATCTCAAGATGATCCGACTTTAAAACATAGGCATGTAGTTCTTTAGTGTTTTGTAAATACTTCTATCATTCTTTTGGATGCTACTTAATGTTATTTCCGGATTGCTTTGGTATTGACCAAGCATCCCAACATTAAATGTAAGATATACATATACATTAAGCTTCCTACTGCTGATGTAAAGAGGGAATTTTCCATATACTTGGATTCAAAATTTACTTTTAGGACACTGTTTGAGACTAAGAATGTCTCCTTTAAAATTAGGGGTGTCATGTGGTTTACATTTTTGCATGCTAAACCTTTTGTAATACCTTTCCATATGCCCTTTTGTGATAATCCTAAAACATCTCGTGAGTGATCACGGTGAATTTGGATTCTTAATACAAAGATGCCTTACCAAGATCTTTAATTTCAAATAAGAAATTTCTTAGTTTCCTTAATAAAGTTCATATCATTACTAGCAAGCAAAATCATCATCCATATATAAGACCAAAATTATAAATTTACTCCCGCTGAACTTATGGTATACACAATCTTAATCAAGATTCTTTTCAAAACCAAATAAAAATAACTTGATTAAGTACCATTGATGAGAAACTTGCTTGAGTCCACAAATGGATTTCTTTAAATTCACAAACTAATTGCTTAGTTTGATCCAAATCAACCATATATTCCTCAATGTCTCCATTAAGGAAAGTTGTCTTTAAATCCATTTGATAAACTTCAAGATCATAATATGCTATATGTGCCATAATGATCTAAAAGTGTTTTTAGAAGATACCGGAAAAGTGCTTTCTTTATAATTAATGTCTTCCTTTTGAGTCAAATCTTTAACAATTAGATGGCCTTTATATCTTTCCATATTACCTTGTGAATCCTTTTGGTCATAAAGATTAATTTAATCCCAATAGGTTTCACATCTTTAGGTAATGGGATAAGATCCCAAACGTTGTTATCCTTATAGATTTTAACCCTTCATTTATGACATTAATTTCCTATATGAGAATTAGAACTATTAATGGTTTCATGAAAAATGAGAGACTCATCTCCCACTAAACCTAAGTGTCCTTTATTCTCGGCAATATACACTTCATAATTATCCGGATTTGCACTTTCTTCTTACTCTATTGGATCTTCCAAAGGGCACCGGTTCTATCTTATTTTGAGGTTGTTGAATTTCCTTCTTATGATCAACATTTCCATGTTGTTCAATATTTATAGGGAAATCATATTTATTTTGAATTGTATGTTCTTCTTGAATGTTAAGTTCAAAACTTGATATCCAATTGGAACTATGGGAAGTGGTATATAAATGGATTCCATACAAATGAATTCTTCTTCCTTTTCAAATTCAAAATATTACTCCAAATTCTCCCACTAAATTCAACATCCTTAAAAGAACCTAGCATTTCTCGTTTTTCAAAACGTTCTAACTTTCGGGTTGTAAAATTTATATATCCCCTAGATCTCTCGGCTTACCCCATGAATAACTACTAATAATCTTACGTCTAACTTGCCCTTAGTAGACTTATAAAGTCTATCCTTATGCTAGACAACCCCATAAATGAATATGATTTAAGGACGAATAAGGAACGCGTCCTTAAATCATTAAGGGTTTATATTAGGAGCCTAGGGGGAGCTTTAATGAGAATAAAAGTTGCGGCTTTAACGTATCGCCCATAATGAGTGAGGTAAGAGAAGTATAAAACATACTTATTACCATATCCTTAAGGATTTCAATATGTCTCTATTACAATATTCATGCTAGGCGTACCCGGCTCAATGTAGAGAGAGATAATCCCACACTCTTTCAAAATAGCGAGTAAAAAGGACCTAGACGTTGTTCCTTTTAACAATCATTCCAACGATGTATACACCATCACGAATGACCCTAATGTTCTTAATAGTCTTCAAAGTTGATTTCCAACTTTGTCTTTATAAGACTTTTACAACGTCCAAACTCAATATTTTATGAAGCAAATAAATGTATTCAAACTAAGAGTTAGTCATTTTGAACATAATAACTATTGTTGACCTTTTCTATGAAGGAATAATTAATGGCCTACAAATATCCGAATGCATTGGTTCATTGAGACACTTGATGCTCTCGGGAATACTATAATGTTTGTAAATTTACTTTAAGGCATTTAATGCAAAAGTATTTTCCAAATTATCAAGTTTGTTTAAGATTTTCGTTTAACAAAAGCTTATCAATTTTCCTCTTGGAAATATGACCCAAATGCCTATGCTTTAATAAAATATAAACTTTACTTGATAACTTTTGCTTTCTAGTTTTGGTTTCATTATTTAAGGGACACATTTATTGTTTGAATAATGTCAAGTAAATAAAGAACATTTGACAAAGTACTAGTACCAACAACCTTGGAATTTAAAATAAAAATCACATTTATAAAAGATGAACAAAATAACTTTTTTTGTTCAATAGTGTGATAAATATCAAATTCCGTCTAAATGACGGTACAACAAATGTATTATTTATACAAATAACACTAAGCAATTTAACAATAACCAAAATTCCCGATGCCTTTCGCTTCAACCGGATCCCGGCTTCCATATAGATGAATCCTTCATCTTCTCCAGGACTTCGGTATTTCAGGCAATCCTACATAGACATTCATTATGTGAGTTGTCGTAACATAATTCAACCACTATGTATATGTAGGAAATGAAACCAAATTAGCCTTTATCACAAATAATTCCAAATGACATACCTTTCTTAGCACGCCAAGCGTGATACTTAGGGCAGTCGTACTTCATGTGAGTGAGGTCCTTGCAAAAGAAGCATTCCTCTTTATGATCATGAGATGATCCCTTAAGCTTCTTTTTACTTGCAACCGCAATGTCCTTCCCTTTTCTCTTTGTCCCATGAGAAGAGGTAGATGCCAAACATCCCTCAATCATATCAAGGAATGTTTTAGCATCAACGTCCTTGGAGACACCGTCCAAAATGGTCTCCGGGACAACTATATTCATGATCATTAGGCTCACGCGGTTGGAGCGTTCCCATTTCTCATTATTTAAGCAATCTTCTTGAGTGCTTATATCAGAAAGAGGAAGAGGAAACGGTTCCCTTAATGCGTGATCTATGTCCATATAGCCTAAGATCATCATCAATTTATTTTTCCAAGTTTTAAAATTAGTCCCGTTATTTATTTTTCCATCAATAAGACAATCAATATGACATCAAAACTAATCTTTGGATTGCGAGTTGACTCATAAATGATTGCCTTAGGTAACAAGTAATTTGAACTTATATTTTAATAAATACTTAATCTTCCTTTGGGCCGACATAAGTACCTAAGAAAATATCCTAATGTTCATTTTATTTGTTACCACATGAATGCCTACGTTTAGTCAAATGTCAAGATCTTCTTTGGAAAATTCAAGTCATTCACATATTAACTTAAACATCCAACACTTTACAATTTAAGGGTTTAAATAACGTAAATCACTTAGGCGACAATATTATTTAAACAATGAATAAAATTGTCAAAGCATATAATTAATCATAACTTTTTAGGTTTGAAATAATGTAGGTTTTGTTCTAAGGGAAAAAAAAATAGTGCAAAACTTAGAAAAATCCAAAACCTGTGAACAGTAACTGCTCGGCCGAGTCTTATGAAGTGTTCGGCCGAGCACCTTAATCAGAATGTTTTGGTCAATTTGTCACATTATGCTCGGCCGCTCTAAACAAAACGCTCGACCGAGCTGCTCGGCCGAGTCATATGATGTGCTCGGCCGAGCACCTTAATCAGAAACAAATGCCTTATTTGACATACAATGCTCGACCGTGCAAAACCAAATGCTCGGCCACGCAAGTCTTGGTCCGACCGGGCATAACCAAAGACCCGATCGGGTATTCAAGAGAACCGGACCGAACTCGACCAAAGGTCCGACCGGTTTATGCCATTTTTGGCGCCTGTTCATGTGCTCGGCCGAGCAAATCCAAAGACTCGGCCGAGCAGTTCGCGCCTTTTCATATGCTCGGCCGAGCAAAACAAATGACTCGGCCGAGCACCCCATTTTCTGCACTTTCTGAATTTGTTTAATTTATTCCCGAAAGGCCATGAATTGCAAGTAGATCCACATGGTATGTACTTAAAACATAAAACCATGTTATTTAGGGATAATCTTGCCTTAAAATTAATGGAATCAAGTGAGTAGATCCACATGGTATGAACGAAAACATAAAACCATGTTATGAAGGGATAGTATACACTTTCAAAAAAAAAAGAACTCAAACTTAAACTAAAAATGAGAGGGGCTCTGATACCAATTGTTGGAACAATTTTAATCCCTGAATGCCACACTCACTTTAGAATAGGATTGAGGAAGAGATGAAGCGGAAGCGATAAAATATATACCTGTTGAATCCATGGATGATGTAGGGAGAAATAAGATGAAGAAGAAGAAGTAGGGAATGAAGTTCTTCTAAGTAATAGTGACTTCTTAATCTCTCAAGTACTTCAATAATGTGAAGAGAATTTAGGAGAGATACCAAGAATGAATAGTTGTTTCTAGGCTTGATGGAAGGGCCTTTAAATAGGAAACATTGTGTCACTTCACCTAGGGACTACACCCTTTCAAAAAGCTTAGTGATATTATATTACCCTTTTGCCCATCACAATTAGGTAATTATATATCCAGGAATTCTACACATTTTATTATCAACTATACTTTATAATTTAACATTATAATCATAATTTTATAAATGGAAGTCTAAATGACTTGTGTTGCAAGCCATGTCCTTACACCTACTTGTCATTCTCACAACAAAAACTCACCACCCACTTTCTCTCTCTGACTTTACTTTTCATACAACATTTACTTTTTCTTAATCTCCGTGCAAAGTCAAACTAAGAACTTTAAATTGGGACGGAGGGAGTAGTATTTATTTTACTTCAAAGGAGCAAATTACCCTAAACTCCCATTTTTGATAAATTTTGTATTTTTTTTTGTTTTTTTGAAATCAATAAGGGCAATTGCTCCCTTTTCATCCGCCAGTGGAGAAAAGAATATGAAGGGTATTGAAAAATGATAATGCAATTGAGAGAGTGGATTTGCTTTGGTCTTTTCCAAATCTTTAAAAGTTAATCTTGGGTTTATCTCTAAGTCTTTTCACAAATATTAGCATAAAGTTGTGAATTGAAAGCTTTGCCTTTTATAGCATATCCTTTGTCTTTCTTGAGTCACACTTCCTTTTTGTTTTAGAATTTGTGCTACAATTTTATTGGGTGTCTTTATTAGCATCCTAGGACCCTGCTTTATCAAAGTACTCTTAACTTAGTCTTGTTTAATTAAACTTTTTTTTAAAAAACAATCATGAGGAAAATTCAACAATATAAACTAAATTAACTTTGATTACTCTTTTACTTGGATATGTGATTCAATTTCATCATAGATTCCCCAATATTGTTATATACTCTCTCCGTCTCAGCTCACTTATATTTTTATGACTCTTAATTAGCCAATATTGTTATATACTCTCTCCGTCTCAGCTCACTTGAGACTTATATCTATTTTGGTCTGTCACAGCTCACTTGAGACTCCCCAAAATGGTCTTTTTTTATAGTTTTATATTCAATCTACCCCACCACTCATTCTCTCTCTTTATTTTCCACCATTCAATTTATTTAACCAACATTACTATTTACCCCACTCTTTCTCTCTCTCTCTTCATTTTCTACGACACATAAATTATTTTCTTCATTCCTGTACCCACTTCTTAAGTCTCAAGTGAGGTGGGACGGAGAGAGTAACGCTTCTACTTGCGCACAGTATATTCGTTACAATCATCACTCTGTTTCGACAATTATCTCACCATGTAATGTTAGTCGCCCCTCGTATTTTGCCAGAGTATTAGTGGTGTCAATTTCATGGTTTAGTAGGTGAAGATGATGAAGTGAGTGGAGAGGGATTGAAATTCTTCTAAGAAGTTAATCACAAGAAAGAAAAAGAAGAATTAGTGCCCATGGCCCTATTCGATTTGGGGTTAGTGCTAAGTCAAATTGAATGAAATTTTGAAATTCTTACTATACAATGCGAGTTATGTTGTTTGACAAAACTTAAATATGAACACTATAACCCGTTTCAAAGTAAAAACGGTTATGGAACCGGGTTATTGGTATAATTCTGACTCATGATCCAGGGTCTAAAAAAATCCATTTTTTTAACATAGTCGACACCATCTATCTGCCTAAAACATTTCGCAACAAGCCTAGCTTTATAAGTAGCGACATGCTCCAATCGAAAGGAACCGCGCGTACGCTAGAAAGACGTATAGGCAATACTGTCTCTAAAATATCCTACCCTAGAAAGGGGAACTCTATTTGCGACTTGACTGATCACTCTATTTTATGCACATTTCCATTCATGTTAGTTTTCTTTTTTTAAAACCCCATTTGCACTATATGGTTTTTACACCTTTGGGTGAATCAATTAAGTTCCAAACTAAATTATCATACATGGATTGAATTTAAGATTCCATGGCTCCAAGCTATTTTTCTGAATCGGGAACGGACATCGCTTCTTGATAGGAAGTAGATTCATCATTCTCAATGATTTCTACTTCATTACTTCCCGTTTTGATAAATCTATAACTCTCAAGTTTGGATCGCAACCTATCAGATTCGACGGACCTGTGTATCTTGAACCAGTTTTACAACTTCTTGTGAATCTTTTTCAGATTCCACCATCAGTTTAATGTTGTTTTCGAGTTCTCGAACCTCTTCGAGATTAATTTTACTCTCACTTTTCTCTGAAAATGTACCATCTCGAGTAACAAACACTTAATTGCCTATGTTGTAAAAGTAATGTCCTTTGATTTCCTTAGGATAACCAACGAAAGTGCATTTATCATATTTGGGTTTAAGCTTGTCAAAGACAAGTCTTTTCACAAAAGCCTCACAACCGCTAATCTTCATGAAAGATAAACAAGGTTTCTCTCCAGTCTATATCTCATATGGTGTCTTTTGAACCGACTTAGTTAGAACTCTATTTAGTGTGAACGTAGCAATTTTTAATGCATGGCCCCAAAAGGATAAAGGAAAATCAACTTGAATCATCATCGAACGAACCATATACAAGGTTCTATTTCTCCTCTCGGGCACACCATCCATTATGGTGTTCCAGATAAGATTATTGTCAAATTCTTTGCTTAAATTTTCACCACCTCAATTGTATCCGAGTGCTTGTAATAGTTTTGATAAGTTGATTTTGTATTTCGATATATCTTAAATATATCAAAAGATTCATTTTGGTTTTTCATTAGATAGACATTGCCATATCTACTGAATTCATCAGTGAATGCGATGAAGTACTGAAATCCTTCCCTATCACTGCTGCTTAATAGTCCTCATACATTTGTAATGTATTAGGCCCAATAAGTTACTAGCCCTTTCACTATTCTTAGTAATAGTAAAAGGTTTCTTAGTCATTGTACGAAGTAAATAAGATTCATACAACATATGATTCATAATCACGTGAGTCTAAAGGTCCGTCCCCATGGAGTTTAGAAATACAGTTTTCATTTATATGAACGAGACAGCAATGCCACAAATATGTATGGTTTACACTATTAGGTTTAGATTTCTTATTTACATTATAGATATCTTCATTATTTTATTTCTCAATATCAAGGATATAAAGATCATCAAATGAATCTGCAGTACAATAAAACATATTATTTAAATAAATGAAAAAACTTTTATTCTTAATAAGAAAACTATCCTTCATTATCCAAACAAGAAACTGGAATAATATTCCTACTTAAATCCGGTGCATAATAACAATTGTTCAAAATAAGTATTAAACTAATATATAAAGTGACTTCATAAGTGCTTACTATTGGTGTTGGTGCCCTAGGCACGTTTAATAAACGTTGTAATTGTTATCATTTATTCATATCAATAAAGAGATGTTTTGATTATTATTGTTGTTCATGTTTACTTATAATAATCTCTGTCCCTAGTACTTGTTTGATATTAGTATAAAGGCTGAATGATCATGGGATGATCATGTTAGATTTATGGGTACTTGTTTAGTACTGGACATGACTCGCTTTATGAGATCTATATCATGGTCAATGTCATATATATATCTCATATTAGTTATGTCATTTGAATCCTTAGACATGTAGTTATTATAGTCTTCCACTTGATGAACATTATGTTTGACATATTCAAACGCTACCTTTAACCGGATAGTTATAAAGGGTATGATTGGCATAATCGGATTCATGTAGGGTAGAATAATAAGCTATGATGGATTTGTCCCTCTTCGGAGAGATGTCAAGCTTAGGCCTCTCGTAGGAATGATGTTGATGAAAATGTTCGGCCGGACTCAAATGAATTGATTGGATCAATGTCATTTGGATTATCAACATATTCGGAATCGAAAAAGTATTGAACAAAGACAAGTTGACTTGTTGACCATGACTTGTGTTCAATGACATCGTGGACAAAAGGATTATGACATATTCTAAAGGAATGCGAACTTGTATCTAGTTATCCTATTTGGGTAGGTATGACGGTTTGCTAGAACCTAATCATATCTTATGGTTTTATATTTGAACCCATTACCAACTTAGTATAATCCTAGAGGGTCACACACAATAGAACGAATCCTTAAAAGGACTACATTGGAATATGGGTCGAAGGACCATTAAGGGATTTAAAGAATTAGAAGAAGAAAAGTGGAAACAGGGGAGGTCCGGGTGGACCAGGAGCAAGACCCGGGCGGACCTGGCATGGTCCGGTCGGACCACTTGCCATACCCGGCCGGACCAGTCGATTTCAGCAGAAACTTTCCTAATCCGTTTTCTTGCGGGTTTAGACATAAGTTACCTATTTGGAATAGGTCTAACTTGTATATAAACAGCCCTAATTCGTCCCTAATCAGAATATATGGTTTTGCAATCCTCCAAAGAGTTTTTTAGAGTTATTTCTTATTCTAAAAAATCCCTAGATTGAAGAACAAGAACAAACACAATTATATTCCATATAGTCAAAAATACAATTGAGAAAACGTGTTTCTCGATTTGGTCTAGCAACCAAGATTAAGTGCTCTTGATATTCGTTCGAGGTGTGGATACTGCTAGAGGGTGAAACTCATCATCTTCAAAGTTCGTGTTCAAGCTTTGGGTTTTTGATCAAGTTTCTAGATCTCCACCAAGATCAAAGGTTGAAATTCAAAGGCATCAAGGGTTAGTATTCTAGTATTCATATTGTATGTATTTGTTATAATCATATGAACGGATCTATGGCTTTGGGTTTCTATTACATTTTAAATGCTATTTTTCGCTGCGCATGTTACTCCGAAAGCCAACAGTGGTATCAGAGCCCCGTTCATGTTGATTATTTCTGACACGCCCCAAGTCCCGGGATTCCCTAATAGAACCTCGAACCTGGTGCGCGTAACTAACAAGAAACAAGAAACTAACGGGAAACAGGAACAATACCTGTTAAAAACAAAACTGACATGACGTATATACTCAAGAGTAGGGAGCTAAGATAGCTCACACGAGTTCTAGACCAAGAAAATTAAAACCAAACAAGGTTACATACAGCGGAAGACATGCCTAGTAAATAAGCTGGCATCAAGAACTGTCTAGGGACAACAAATACTACCCCAATACAAGCCCAGAGTTTAATTAACTCATACAAGATCTTCCTTACCAAAATATAAAAGGACACTAACTTCGAACAAGAATATCCTGCTGAGTAAATTCCCAGCTAAGTCGAGCCTCACTGCGTACTATCCCCTGCTTTCCTGGGGGGGGGAAACAATTAAACAAATAAAGGGTGAGATAAATCTCAGTAAGCTATTAACATGCAACTATATGTCATGTTATCATGCAATACAAGTAGATACTCAACTAAACATATATCAAGTATCATCAAGTAACAAGTATAGGAGAGGCTAAGCCCACTCAACAAGTAATCAAGCTCAAGAAAGGTTCAGGTAACAAGTAGTCAAGTAGAGTGAGAGGCTAAACCAGCTCACAAGATGCACATAGGCCTATCACGCATTGTACCTGAATTCTTCCTTATTTCTCCCAAGAATACCATTTGTTGTCGATGCTTTTCTAGCTGAGGGCAACCAAGAACAGGAACAAGAGACTGCTGTGCAGTATATAAGAAGACCTGATAACCAGTGTCATCCACAATAACAAGATCCACGTGGTGTTCGGGACGGGAGAACAGTATATAAGGAGACCTGGTATTCAGTGTCATCCACAATAACAAGATCCACATGGTGTTCGGGACGGGAGTTAGCATTCACTTAGGTCAGGCTTATTGCTCCAACCAAGGAAGCTATGCCCTTACTATGGCCAGTAGTAAGGGGTCGGGCGGAAATACATAGGGACCCGATTGTCACTTAAACCCCAGCTCTCGCGACAAGCGTGAACCTATATATTTTCGAACAAACAAGGAGAACCAGCTGGACTCACACAAGAAGGTACAAGTAGATATTTACTTGAACTACGGAAACAGAACTCAGTCCCTTATTAGTGGACTATTCTTTATGCACCATGTAATTATGTATCATGTGCTCACAAGAATATGCACCATGTAATTATGTATCATGTGCTCACAAGAATATGCACCATGTAATTATGTATCATGTGCTCAATATAAGTACACGTACGCAATTATTGCGAATACAAACCAAGATAACAATGGCACATAAGGTGTCCATGTAACACGATCAATCCAAGTAAGAGTCCATTTATAACAGACTTCAGTCAAGTAGTAGGGTATATCACTCTGTCACATGCCAAGTTGCACGTACATATTCATATCACGTTTAACACATTAAAGTGTCTATCACGATACCCTTACTATCAAATAGAGCCCAATACCTTAGACTCTAAACACGTAGTAGAATAGGTCACATTGTACCTAGACACAGTCATACTTCACATATATGTATCGCTAGTAATCGAATACATTTTCTAACACATATTGTGTTCTGTAATCATTCTTATTAATTTAAATCGTAGTATTCACGAATATATGAATTATCTTCATATTACACTAGTCCCTATTTTCTTTAGGAACCATTTCAAGACAAGATATCTTCTTTATATTTATATACTTCCTTGAGTATATACACGATTAAAACTAAATCATTTACACTTTAGTGCTTATTTATAGCACTTCCAATATACACGTATCAAGTTCAACTATGTAGTAGAGTTAATCATTCTCTATCTAGTTCCATAACCCAATTCTTTGGTTATTCATACCCTGTACCAATCAATCAAGAAGCCACATTCTATCAAGTAAATATATGCAAGATTTGCATATACACATCAAGACTCTTCCAAGTTATTACCATATTCATGTAATGGTTTCAAGACATTCAAGACATTCAAGACTTTTACAAGATTTTATTATCTTGTATCCAAGTTCTCAATCCATTTTCTTGGATGGTTAAACATGTACAAGAGTTAATTAACTTATACCTAAGTTATCAATCCAACTCTTTGGTTATTTAAGACAAGTACAAGATTTACTCATCTTATATTCACGTTTTAATTAAGAAGATGAGCTATACATCTCCCAATCAAGTTCACGGTCCTATTCCTAGGATATTCAAGTTCAAGGCATTAGTTGGTGTCCTTTAGGTACACAAACTTTAGCTACGAGAGGGGAGACTAATCCAAGATTCGTGGACTAGCTCAACGGGAAACAAGCTTCAGGTAATCAAGAAGCTATATTGTTATCAAGCAACTATGTGCGATGATTGCACATACAAGTCAAGAATATTTCTTATTCACGTTAATGCTTGTTCTTAGCACTTTTGAGTTTACACCTTACCCATATATTGGTGTCAAGGCATATACAAGATTTATTAATCTTAGATTCAAGTTTTAATCCCTTTTCTTTGGATGTTCAAGTCATGTACAAGATTTTATTGTCTTATACTTCAAGTTTTATTCCAATCTTTGGACATTCAATCATGTATAAGAGTTATACACTTTACTCTTACCAATTTTCAATCCTATTCTTAGGATGTTCAAGTTCAAAACATTGTTTTATACCCCTAAGGTGCACAATCCTTGGCTTCAAGACAAGCATAACACATAAGTGCTTGTTCATAGCACTTTCAATACATATAAAAGAGTTGTTACTCTTATACTTAAGTTCTCATTTTAATTTAATGAGTAATCATGTTCAAGATTCATTTCTGATACCCCTAAGGTATCACGACACTTGCTAGGACATCTTATCTTAAGGCTATATGCCTTAACAAGGGTTATTTCCAACTTATACAATCATGGAACAAGTTTTACAATTTTTCAGGACATATGGGCGGCCGCACAAAATGGTGTGGGCGGTCGCCCAAAATCAGGCTTTCTAAGAACAAAATACTTCAGATAGATGGGCGGTCGCCCAGCCCAAAATGGGCGGTCGCCCAAGGCCCAAAAATGCCAAAATCCGAATTCTTTCTCAGGTTAAATAATTTTCCGTCCCAAGCGTAGGAGTAACATTTAACTAACACTCCTAACATTTAAGAGTGCATTTTAACATGCCTAGAACACTTCTATAGGGACACTTTATTAATTTATCCCCGTCCCATAAATAATAGAAAAATCTTCTTTTATTCCCAATTAAATATTTCACCGTCCCAAAAAGTATAAGTACAATTTTATTTTATACTAATATACCCATCTAGGGATACTTCCATTCATTTCCCCGTACCACAAATAATGGTACAATTTTCCTAATAATATTTAAATCGAGTTACTATTTTACCGTCTCACAAATAGGAGTAATTTTCCTACTAATGTTTAACACACCCAGGAGGCTAACCAAGTTAAACACTTTTTAAGTTTCTTTCATTCATACGCAGTGTATTTTATACTCCCTTCGTCCCAAAATTACAAGTATCACTAAAATTGCCCAAAACACAATTTTAACAAGAACAAGTAGCGGGAATAACATATATGCATGTTATTACAAGTAAGGGGGAGTCAATAACTTACCTAGTCAAAATTCAAGTTGACCCAAATTAATTTCTGATCGGTCTGGAACGCTCTATTCAACGCCACGAATATTTATCCGGGACCAGAATCACGAACAGAGAGATAACTAAGCTCGAGGAGTCGAGAATAGGGTAAAAGTTTAACTTTCTCTCTGAGACAGAGAGAAAGTACGAGAAGAACTGAGAAATGCTTTCTCAGTGAAAAGCAAACCAAGAAGATATACTTAGGATTTTCCAAGAATTGCAACTAGGCCCCTCAAGTTCTAACTTTGACAAAAAGGCCCCTAAACTTTTAACTTTGACATTTAACCACCTTAATTTTCTAAAGTAGTTAAATAATTAACTCAAATAAAATAGCATATAAATATGCTAGCCAAGAATTTAACAAGCAAGTCAAAAATTTAACAAATAAGTCAAATATTTAACGAGATTAAGGATGGGCGTTACAATTTCAATACTAGATCATGTTGTGTGTATATAAATTGCTTGTTTATGTGCCTAGCATGATATGAATATTGGATTATGATGTTTATGTGTTATATGATTTTATGTGGTTTATTGTTTTATAAACATTAATCGCACGATTCAATCGCAATAAAAATTATGTTGGATTTAAAATTGTTTGGGTTATCAATTTCTGATTGGATCAAAGTTTTGATAATCGGGGAAAAACAATTTTGAGACAAATTTTTGAACTTTAAAAATTCTGGGATTTTCAGCGTAGGTCCGACCGGACCAGAGCAGGCACCCGGCCGGACCCTCGGGTCTGGAGCGGGTATCGGGCGTCTGGTTTTGGGTCTGAACCTTTTGAAAAATCTGGGTTTTTCAGGATGGGTCCAACCAGACCAGTGACAGTACTCGACCGGACCTTCTGGTTTGGAGCGGGTATTGGGCAGTTGGTTTTGGGTGCGGATCTCGGGGTTTGACTTTCCTATTTGTTTTGATCTTGTGATTCTGAGATTGGATCAGAGTTTGGATGGCTAATCTATGTTCATCGAGATTGTGTTTCCCAAACTAGATCGCAATCAAAGTTTTAAAGATAAAACGAAGTTAGAATTATAAAGAGTTCATAATTGCTAAAATTGAGAAACAAAGTTCTTGATTCAAAGATTGGAGATCCATGTGGAATTGTGGATGCAATTGGCCTACGTTCATCGAGACCATCTATTGCTTAGTTTCGGCCACATGGACTACTTTCTTGGTTTCTTGAATTAGTGCAGAATTGTGGTTGCATTATGGCTTAGTTTCGGCCGCACTTCTTGTTGTCTTGATTTGGAGATAATAACCAAAGTTGAAATAGTCTCATCCTTATAATTATAGAGAAACTAATGACACATAAATATTATACTTAAATTAATGACTATTAATTTAGCGGCTAAACTTGATGGGTAACATGTTTATATAATGTGCTCATAAATGTGTTATATGCTATATGTGATAAACCTTCAAAGAAAGTTTTAAGTTCTTTTTGCCATGACATGATTAAAACACTTGTTAGTATATGAGTAATTTTAATGTGGATTCGCCCTCGCGAGGTACATTGACTTTATTTATGTACGCGCAAGATAGACAATGTGGGCACGCCCTCGCGAGGCACATTGACTATGCGTTTAAAATGGTTGAACTTAATTAGGCGTCAAAACAGTTTTGGGCCTAGGCAAAGATTAGATTAAACATGCTTTTTGAAATTGGATTTCTTAAAGAATCTCAGAAAATGATCTAAGAATAATATGGGATATGATTGACATGATTGTCTACCTAATTAATTTGATTTTGTGTAATTCGCCTTAGCAGACTTGAAATTAAATTAAAGTTGGATCTTAGCCCATTTAAATTATATCATACATTGGATGTATAAGAAAGTTATATAATTTAGTGGGAGTATTTTTTGGAAAAATACATTGTTAATTTCTTTAATGAAAAATGGTACTTATTAAAATTATAAAATTTTGCATAATTGTAGATAATGACTACCAACACTCAATCAATTTTGTTGCGATCGATACTTGAAAAGGATATACTCCAAGAGAATGGTACGAACTTTATGGATTGGATCTGTAGCCTAAGAATAGTTCTTAGGCAAGAAGATAAGTTGTACATTCTCGATAGGCCTCTTCCTGTTGAACCAGAAGTCAATACCTCTAGGGCAGAAAGAGACAATTACAAGAAACATCGTAATGATTCTAGAGATGTAAGTTGTCTCATGCTTGCTACTATGTGCTCAAAACTCCAACATAGTTTGGAACATTTGGAAGCCTATGAGATAGGCGTGGAGTTAAGAGCCATGTTTCAAGAGCAAGCTAGGCAAGAGAGGTACAATACCATTGTTGCATTCATTTCTTGCAAAATGAGTGAATGGCAACAAGTGAGTCCTCACATGCTTAAAATGAAAGGCTATGTAGAGCATCTTGAGAAACTTGGCTATCCAATCCCATTGGAGCTAGCCACAGATCTCATTCTTAATTCATTGCCTAAATGTTATAATCAGTTTGTGATGAATTATAACATGCATGGAATGGATAAGAATCTCTCCGAGTTGCATGGTATGCTTAAACTGCGGAGATGAAGATTGTGGAGAAAGGTTCTCCTGTGCTCATGGTTCAAGATGGGAAGAAGGCTAGTGCCAAAGGAAATGGTAAGAAAGATGTCAAACCCAAGATAAGCAAGTCAAAGGTTGCCAAGGCTTCTGAGGCAAAACCCGATTCACAAAAGGATGCAATCTGTTTCCATTGTCAAGAAATTGGTCATTGGAAACGTAATTGCAAGGCTTTTAAGGAAGAGCAAAAGAAGAAGAAGAGCAGTGGGACTGCGTCGACTTAAGGTATCTATATGATAGATATTCTCCTTTCTACCACTGATTCTTGGGTATTGGATACCGAATGTGGTTCTCACATTTGTTTAAATGTGCAGAGACTAAAGAATAGGAGACTGCTTAAAGAGGGTGAAGTGGACCTACGCGTGGGGAATGGAGCAAGAGTTGCTGCATTAGCCGTAGGGAATTATGAAATCACTTTACCTTCCGGTTTAATACTTGTTTTGAACAATTTCTATTATGTACCGGATTTAAGTAGGAATATTATTTCAATTTCTTGTTTAGATAATGAAGGTTTTAAGTTTCTTATTGAAAATAAGAGATTTTTTATTTATTTAAATGATGTGCTTTATGGTATTGCAAATTTATTTAATGGTCTTTATGTCTTGGATGTCAAGAATGAAAATAATGACAATATCTATCATGTAAATAAGAAATTTAAACCTAATGATGTAAATCAAACTTATTTGTGGTATTGCCGTCTTGGTCATATTAATGAGAAATGTATCTCAAAACTCCATGGGAACGGTCTTTTGGGTTCATATGATCTAGAGTCATATGATACTTGCGAGTCGTGTTTTCTTGGAAAAATGACTAAGACACCTTTTACCAAGCTAGGTGAAAGGGCGAGTGACTTATTGGGGTTGATACATTCCGATGTATGCGGGCCACTAAGTAGCAATGCTAAGGGAGGGTTTCAATACTTCATAACATTCACTGATGATTATGGTAGATTTGGGTATGTTTACCTAATGAAACATAAAAGTGAAGCATTTGAGATATTTAGAATATTTCAAAATGAAGAAAAAAAAAACTTGGCAAAAGTATTAAGGCACTTCGATCGGATCGAGGTGGAGAATACTTGAGTCATGAATTCGATGATCATCTAAAGAATTGTGGAATGATTTCACAATTGACTCCACCCGGAACACCACAATGGAATGGTGTGTCTGGGAGGAGGAATCGGACCTTGTTGGACATGGTTCGATCAATGATGAGTCAAGTTGATCTTCCTTTATCCTTTTGGGGTTATGCTCTAGAAACCGCTGCTCTCACACTAAATCGAGTTCCAACTAAATCGGTTTAAAAGACTCCATATGAGATGTGGAAAGGAAAGAAACCTAATTTGTCTTTCATGAGGATTTGGGGTTGCGAAGCTTTTGTCAAAAGACTTTTCTCCGACAAGCTAGCACACAAATCTGATAAATGTATTTTCGTGGGATATCCTAAGGAAACAAGAGGATATTACTTTTACAACCGAGAGGACAATAAGGTGTTTGTTGCCCGTACTGGTGTCTTTCTAGAGAAACAGTTTATCTCCAAAGAAATCAGTGGGAGTAAAATAAATCTTGAAGAAATTCGAGACCCAGAAAATGACATTGAACCAATAGTGGAACAAGAACAAGAACCACAAGGAATTGTGGAACCTGTTCAAAATACACAAGTAACTCGCAGATCTGGTAGGTTACGGTCCGAGCCCAAGAGATATGGTTTTCTCGTAACGGATAGTAATGAGGTGGAAATCATTGATAATGATGAACCGACCACTTACTAAGAGGCGATGTCTTCTCCTGATTCGAAGAAATGGCTTGGAGCCAGGGAATCCGAATTACAATCCATGCAAGATAATCAAGTTTTGAACTTGATTGATGCGCCCGAAGGTGTAAAAACCATAGGATGCAAATGGGTCTTCAAGAAGAAGACGAACATGGATGGGAAGGTGCATGCTTACAAAGCTAGACTTGTAGCAAAAGGCTATAGGCAAGTTCATGGTATTGACTATGATGAAACCTTTTCACCCGTAGCAATGATCAAGTCTATAAAATTTTGCTTGCCATTGCCGCATATCATGACTATGAAATATGGAAAATAGATGTCAAAACCGCTTTCCTTAACGGGAATTTGCAAGAGGATGTCTATATGACACAACCCGAGGGTTTTGAACAAAGTTCTAAAGTATGCAAATTGCAGAAATCCATATATGGGTTGAAGCAAGCTTCTAGGAGTTGGAATCTCTGTTTTGATGAATCGGTCAAAGAGTTTGGCTTCATCAAGAACGAAGATGAACCTTGTGTATACAAGAAGATTAGTGGGAGCATAGTGCTATTCCTTATTTTATATGTGGATGACATATTGTTCATTGGAAACAACATTCCTACACTCAGTCTGTAAAGACTTGGTTAGGAAAGTGTTTCGCAATGAAAGATATAGGTGAAGCCGCGTATATCCTTGGCATTAAGATCTACATAGATAGATCAAGGAAGCTAATTTGTTTAAGCCAAAGTACATACATTGACAAGGTCATTAGAAGATTCCGCATGAAAATTCTAAGAGAGGTACCTTGCCAGTGCTAGATGTAGTTTCTCTAAGCAAGACTCAATGTCCTAAGACAAAAGATGAGCGTGAGAAGATGAATGATGTTCCATATGCTTCGGCAATTGGGTCCATCATGTATGCCATGATATGTACTAGGCCGGATGTATCTTATGCTTTGACCATGGCAAGTAGATATCAATCCGCCCCCGGTGAAAATCACTGGATGGCTGTAAAAGCGATCCTTAAGTACTTGAAAAGGACTAAGGATTCGTTTTTGGTCTATAGAGGAATGGAAGATGATCTCGTGGTAAATGCTTACACAGATGCAAGCTTCCAAACCGACAGAGATGATAGTCGATCGCAATCGGGTTTTGTGTTTATGTTAAATGGTGGAGATGTAAGCTGGAAGAGTTCCAAGCAAAGTACAACCGCTGATTCTACAACGGAAGCTGAGTATATTGATGCATCGGATGCTGCAAAGGAAGCTGTTTGGATTAAGAAGTTAATCACTGAACTTGAAGTGGTTCCTAGTATTGCTAATCCAATAAACCTTTATTGTGATAATAATTGTGCTATTGCTCAAGCAAAGGAACCAAGGGCACATCAGAAATCCAAACACATACTTAGGCGTTTTCATATCATTCGAGAAATCATTGAAAGGGGAGACATAAATATATGCAGAGTACCAACTGATGACAATGTCCCGGACCCGCTAACAAAGGGACTTCCACAAGCTAAACATGATGGTCATGTTAGGTCCATGGGTATTAGATACATGGGAGATTGGGCCTAGGGCAAGTGGGAGATTGTTGGTGTTGGTGTCCTAGGCACGTTTAATAAACGTTGTAATTGTTATCATTTATTCATATCAATAAAGAGATGTTTTGATTATTATTGTTGTTCATGTTTACTTATAATAATCTCCGTCCCTAGTACTTGTTTGGTATTAGTATAAAGGCTGAATGATCATGGGATGATCATGTTAGATTTATGGGTACTTGTTTAGTACTGGACATGACCCGCTTTATGAGATCTATATCATGGTCAATGTCATATATATATATATATATATATATATATATATATATCATATTAGTTATGTCATTTGAATCCTTAGACATGTAGTTATTGTCACGACCCAAAATCTAGGCTCTATTTTATTAGTAATGAATAATTATTATTTATTTATTTGCTTAATTATGTATTTAAATTATTACTTAAATTATAATTTATGAGTTATAATAATTCTTGCCTAGCATTTTATTTGGGCTAGTGTAGTATTGTTGGGTCTTATTTGTTAGTGGGGAGAAATTGTTAGTTGATGGGGAGGGGGTCTAGTTGTAACTTTTAAATTAATTTTCCCCTACTCCCCTCACCTCCCTCACCTTCTCCCTCACTCTCCCCATTCTTCTTCCCAGCACAACTCTCTCTCTCTCTAGCATTGTGGGTAAGTTTTCTTCATCTTCCTTCTCTCCTCATTTTCTTCATCTTCTACTAGTTATTTCTCATTTCTTAAAACGTGAACATTGTTTAGATCGTCGATAGGATCGCGTAGAACCTAAAAGGATTGAATTCCGTCAACTTTGAGATTTATCAAGTAAGTTACTTTTCCCCCATTTTGATGTTAAAATGTTCATATCATGTTTATATGATGTTTGAGTTGTTATATTTGAAGTTTGGATGAGTTTAGAATTTATTTGGAATTTATTTGAATTTGGGTTAAAAATGGTGATTTATGAATGTTGGGTTGATTCTTGATTTTGGTTGATTAAATGTTGTTATAGGAGTCTTTTTAGACTTATAAGTTGTTTGGGCACATTAGTATACTAGTTGAAATGTTGGATTTTGGTGGAAATGTGTTTTGGGTATAAAAATGGAAGAACCCATGTTGTTCTTCCCGATTTCCAGTAATTCAGAGCATTGGGCGGCCGCACAAAAATGTATGGGCGACCGCACATCTATCTGAAGGCTTTTGTTCTTGGTTTGAAGGATTTTGGGCGACCGCACAGTCCCTTTTGGGCGGCCGCACAGAACCCCTGAAAGTTTACATTTGTTAACTATTGTGTGATTGAAGAATGCGTTTTGATCCAAACCTTGGGTGTCCTTCTAGTTGACCTTAGTGAACATTGTAGTACACTCTAGTGATAGAATTGGGTCCTTTGTGATCGAGTTTGTGTTTGAAATTAATTAAGTGTTAATTGGGACTTTGGAACATCTTATTGAGGTATTGTTGGTTTGACTTATCTTTGTGATGATCAATTGTGATCAAGTTTGTGTTTGAGCATCTTGTGATGGGTTCGTGGTTGTTCCAATCGGATTGATTTTGGATAAGACTTGGTTTAGGTTTTAGGTGATATCCTATAGTACCTAGAGGGTGGTTTTGGAACACTAAGGTGTAGGGTTTAGTCCGGTCGTGATCATGTTCTAATAAGGGTAACCTTTTGGATTCGTTTGGGGTGTTTAGAATTGGTTCGTTATGGGCGGAGGTAAAGCGTGAATTGGCGATTGGGTACTTACGGTTTGATTAACCTTAAGGTGTATTCATTCTGATTTCCTACATTGAAATTCCAGGTGTGATGAGATGGTTGAGTTCATAGTCCTAGTATATCTTTATGAGTAAATGTTTAGGGTCATTTTGGTAATAGTCATTGTGCCATTTGTGAGCGACCGTTTGGGTTGTGCTCTTTATGATTTACTTGTGGGTATCATATTTAGGATGTATTTGATACGTGCCTTGTCTTGGAATCATCTTGTTTTAATGATCAATGTTGTTGTGCTCTTTATGAGAAAATCCGTTTATCGTTGTTGTGCTCTTCATGAGAAACTCTTGTTATCGTTGTTGTTAAACTCTTCATGAGTACCCGTTGCATCTTTATGGTGATTATTTAGTATGGTTCCCTACTTTGGAATCCTTAGTTGTTTACCGTGCTAGTATTTTATTTCTTAGCATGATTGAAAGTCCAGCTGGTTAAATTGTGTATCGAGTCAGGCAATGGATAATGCTATAATGGCACGAGCCAAGTCCAGTATAGCATCGCCCATTGGTCCTTCTGTCCTCATCCAGATTGGCCTTGGTTGGGATGAGCTAGCTCCGTTGTGGGTATTCTAGCTAATCGTTTTGGAGCATGACTTTGTGACATGGCTCCCGCCCCTTGTGGCACTTTACATTGTTATTGGTTCCGGTACCGGGTTTCTCTTCAGCTTTTATGCTACTATGAAGATGGTTTGTTTGATTGATGGGTTGATTGGTCGCTTCTGACCGGGGATTTCTCTTCAGCTTTCATGCTATTATGAAAATGTTGATTTGTTGATTATTGAAGCTGCGCAGCGACCTTTATTTGGTTTATCAGTTGGGAAACCTTGGCTAATATCCTTTGTTATGTGTTTACTTTCCGCTGCTATCTGTTGACTGTTAATTGTTTCATGCTATGTGATATTTATCATTGTTTATTGCTTATCGCATTATAGCATGTCATGTAGTTGCATTAGTAACTTACTGAGATTTTATCTCACCCCGTTTATTTCCATCTTTGTCTTTCCTTAACCCCCCCTCCCCAGGAGGAAAAGGATTAGGATTCGCGGATCGAGGAGGACGTCGAGAGGATTGAGATTTTGGGGCAGGTTGTTATGGATCGGTTTACATTATTTAAATGTATAACCTTTTGGGGATAGTTTTACCATTATTGACGTCATTAAGAATTGTATATCTTATTCTTTTTGGTATAAGCTGTGGAGCTTATGTTAGATGCACTTTGTTGATTTAAACTTGGATTTGTAAAACCTTGTGTTATCATCTTTTGGTTCAAAATGGAATTTTTAACTTCTATATTTTAGAGTTTTGGTTTTAAGTCGACGTCCAGTTCGCGTATTCCGGACCCGCGGGTTCGGGGTCGCGACAGTTGGTATCAGAGCTATGGTTTAGCTCTATGTATAAGTATAGGTGGATTAGTATGACCTAGGAGGGTAGTGTGTTCGGAGTGAGTAACAATTGTTGTTTTATGCAGGTACTTGTGTGAAATGGCTCGAAGGAGAAGTGGTGAAAGTAATACCGGTAATGCAAATCAGAATGAAACAAGGGATGAAGCCCGTGCAATGTTTCAGGACATGTTTGAGGCGGCCATGAAGGCCATACATGATCAAGGTCCGAGGGTAGAACAAGCACCACCACCCCGCTACGGATTGGAACAATTTCTGAAATTGAAACCGGTTGAGTTCAATGGGGAACCCGATGTAAGGAAGGCCGAGCTATGGATTGAGTCGATGGAAAAAATTTATGATGTCTTTGGTTGCACCGATGAAGACAAGGTCCGGTTTGCGGCTTATAAACTTGTGGGTGCCGCCGAGCATTGGTGGAAGGGTGTTAAAGCGAGTTGGGATGATACTCACACAGTGTATGCATGGGAATTGTTTTTGCGAAAGTTCAAGGAGCATTTCATTCCGGTAGTGGATCAAAACCGAAAGGAGATCGAGCTGCTCAACCTGGAGCAAGGTTTGTTGTCTATAGCTCAGTACTCGGCTAAGTTCACAGAATTAGCCCGGTATTCTGACTATCTTGTGCGGACCGAGGAGCAGAAAGCAATGAGATTCATCCGGGGTTTGAAGACTTCTATTCGGACTCAGCTTATAGCCCAGAGGATTGTGACATTTCAGGATGCGGTAGACCGGGCATACTTGATCGAGCAAGATATTGGGGAGCATAAGAGGAAGACCGAGGTTGCAAATGCGAGTAAACAAGTAAGCCATGCTAAATCTCAACCCCATCACCGTTCAGATAACCGAGGTAATTTGGGACCACCATCTCAGTTTAAGGACAAACCGCGCTAGGGAATCCGAGTACTACTCCGGGGAAACAAGGGAAACAAGGTAGGTGGCTTTGCACTTACTGTCAGAGGGAAGGCCATTTGGAGGATAAGTGTTGGAAGAAACAAGGAAAATGTATCAATTGTGGTCAACTGGGTCACTTCATAAAAGACTGTCCGAGGTTTAAGGTTCAATCATCAGGAACAGGAACCAGTACTTCACCGGGTCAGAAGAGAGATGCTTCGGGGAACCCTAAGGTATAGGGCAGAGTAATTGCGACCAATCAGCACTCACCAGGTAACGGATAAATTTCAGGAGGTATTATTTTGCGTCGTGAGAGCGAGCGCGTGCATTTTAGGATCATCGCATTTATGTGTTTCTGTGCATTAGTTGCATTTATTTCTTCTGAGTCTTTGACTTATGTGTTGTAGGTGTCTACTCCTATGGAGGAGTTTAGGGTATCTGATGAAGTCTTATGTGCTTAAGTATGGTTATGTCTCACCTGCTAAATTAGCCATATTGCTATTGCAAGATTTTGATGTTACTATTGTTTTAGTCTATTGTTGTAGGGGGATTGTTATATTCCCCATTCCTAATTTCTTAAAACTGTTTGAGACCGTTCCTTTGGGTAGAGTTATACTATCTTTTCATAATGAAATCCGAGTATTTAGTTTCGGTCAATTTGTTGGGTGTATTTATCATTCGTAAGATTTTCATTTTCTTCCGAATAGTACCTAGTGTTTGGGAGGAGCTTGGGTTAAATTGGGTTGTTGTGGTACAAGGTTGTAATGCTAATATTTAGATCAATATCCATATTGTATTGGTTGGGTTATAGGAGTTGAGGATTCAATGAGGATCTCTTAAGGAAAATTTTGGTCACTTTTAGTACATCTCCATGAATGCATCGGAATGGATTAGTATGGAGAGGTGTACGATTTGTTATGGATGATGAGTTTGTTGTAGGAGTTATGATCATTAATGGTGGTAAGCGTGTTAAGTTAGAAAGGACGAAGTACATTTTGGGAGAGTAATAAATTCTTGATCTATGTAAAGGCATTTGGAATTTTGGTTAGATAGTGGTTCTATGGTCCTAAATCTCTCCTTGGTGGCGTTTCGCGATTTGGACCAAGGGTATGTGAAGAAAGTCGAGTATCAATATTGGGCATAATTAAAGAATATTGTGATTTGGTAAAGGAGCTATTGGAATGAGGCTAGCTAATTAGTTTATGATTTTGGTAGTACCATTGAGCCTAAGTATCATTAGGCTAATAAATGTATGCGTGAGAGACTAACTTGGGTTAGCTATTGAGGATTTGAGAATTGTTGATTTCCTTGGGTTTATGAGCACGGATTATAATTTAAATGAGAGTTAGAGAAAATCTTTTGAAGATGAAATTTGGATCGTTTTGCGGACTATTGAGTATATTGAATTGTTTAGGCTCCAAGACCGGATTAACGAAGGGATGAGAGTATAACATAGATTAAGTGGACACTTTGTACGAGAAATTTTGGGTTGTATGGTACTATTAATTTAAGGTGTTAACTCAAAGTGAAAGCACTATAATGGTAATCCATAGAGATGTAGCCATTTCGATGAATATTGTGGAAATAGAAATTCATCTAGCCTTTTTATATTTTAAAAGCTAATTAGGCTCGAGATGGTGATGTTTTGAATTTCTGGGGAATACTACTAAGTATGTGATTTGCAAAAGGAAACACCTTTGCAGTGTAATTAAGGTTATGAATAAGATGAGCTTAGGATATCTCGAGAGTTATGTATGGGAGCAATTGGGATTCTCCAACTTTGATTATGGATTCTAATTAGTAGTGGGGGTTATGGTTGAAGGAAGTCAAGTGCGAGAGGTCCTGGTATGGTGAACATTATTTAAGGATACCTTGTAGTGGTTTAGAATGGATGATTGAGGAATTTGGGAAATGACGGAACTATCGTATTATTGGCTATTTGGTCCTTCGGGTAAGTCTCGTTAAAATTCGGGTCGAATTTTCTTTAAGGGGGAGTGAATGTCACGACCCGAAATCTAGGCTCTATTTATTAGTAATGAATAATTATTATTTATTTATTTGCTTAATTATGTATTTAAATTATTACTTAAATTATAATTTATGAGTTATAATAATTCTTGCCTAGCATTTTATTTGGGCTAGTGTAGTATTGTTGGGTCTTATTTGTTAGTGGGGAGAAATGTTAGTTGATGGGGAGGGGTCTAGTTGTAACTTTTAAATTAATTTTCCCCTACTCCCCTCACCTCCCTCACCTTCTCCCTCACTCTCCCCATTCTTCTTCCCAGCACAACTCTCTCTCTCTCTAGCATTGTGGGTATGTTTTCTTCATCTTCCCTCTCTGCTCATTTTCTTCATCTTCTACTAGTTATTTCTCATTTTTTAAAACGTGAACATTGTTTAGATCGTCGATAGGATCGCGTAGAACCTAAAAGGATTGAATTCCGTCAACTTTGAGATTTATCAAGTAAGTTACTTTTCCCCCATTTTGATGTTAAAATGTTCATATCATGTTTATATGATGTTTGAGTTGTTATATTTGAAGTTTGGATGAGTTTAGAATTTATTTGGAATTTATTTGAATTTTGGGTTAAAAATGGTGATTTATGAATGTTGGGTTGATTCTTGATTTTGGTTGATTAAATGTTGTTATAGGAGTCTTTTTAGACTTATAAGTTGTTTGGGCACATTAGTATACTAGTTGAAATGTTGGATTTTGGTGGAAATGTGTTTTGGGTATAAAAATGGAAGAACCCATGTTGTTCTTCCCGATTTCCAGTAATTCAGAGCATTGGGCGGCCGCACAAAAATGTATGGGCGACCGCACATCTATCTGAAGGCTTTTGTTCTTGGTTTGAAGGATTTTGGGCGACCGCACAGTCCCTTTTGGGCGGCCGCACAGAACCCCTGAAAGTTTACATTTGTTAACTATTGTGTGATTGAAGAATGCGTTTTGATCCAAACCTTGGGTGTCCTTCTAGTTGACCTTAGTGAACATTGTAGTACACTCTAGTGATAGAATTGGGTCCTTTGTGATCGAGTTTGTGTTTGAAATTAATTAAGTGTTAATTGGGACTTTGGAACATCTTATTGAGGTATTGTTGGTTTTGACTTATCTTTGTGATGATCAATTGTGATCAAGTTTGTGTTTGAGCATCTTGTGATGGGTTCGTGGTTGTTCCAATCGGATTGATTTTGGATAAGACTTGGTTTAGGTTTTAGGTGATATCCTATAGTACCTAGAGGGTGGTTTTGGAACACTAAGGTGTAGGGTTTAGTCCGGTCGTGATCATGTTCTAATAAGGGTAACCTTTTGGATTCGTTTGGGGTGTTTAGAATTGGTTCGTTATGGGCGGAGGTAAAGCGTGAATTGGCGATTGGGTACTTACGGTTTGATTAACCTTAAGGTGTATTCATTCTGATTTCCTACATTGAAATTCCAGGTGTGATGAGATGGTTGAGTTCATAGTCCTAGTATATCTTTATGAGTAAATGTTTAGGGTCATTTTGGTAATAGTCATTGTGCCATTTGTGAGCGACCGTTTGGGTTGTGCTCTTTATGATTTACTTGTGGGTATCATATTTAGGATGTATTTGATACGTGCCTTGTCTTGGAATCATCTTGTTTTAATGATCAATGTTGTTGTGCTCTTTATGAGAAAATCCGTTTATCGTTGTTGTGCTCTCTCATGAGAAACTCTTGTTATCGTTGTTGTTAAACTCTTCATGAGTACCCGTTGCATCTTTATGGTGATTATTTAGTATGGTTCCCTACTTTGGAATCCTTAGTTGTTTACCGTGCTAGTATTTTATTTCTTAGCATGATTGAAAGTCCAGCTGGTTAAATTGTGTATCGAGTCAGGCAATGGATAATGCTATAATGGCACGAGCCAAGTCCAGTATAGCATCGCCCATTGGTCCTTCTGTCCTCATCCAGATTGGCCTTGGTTGGGATGAGCTAGCTCCGTTGTGGGTATTCTAGCTAATCGTTTTGGAGCATGACTTTGTGACATGGCTCCCGCCCCTTGTGGCACTTTACATTGTTATTGGTTCCGGTACCGGGTTTCTCTTCAGCTTTTATGCTACTATGAAGATGGTTTGTTTGATTGATGGGTTGATTGGTCGCTTCTGACCGGGGATTTCTCTTCAGCTTTCATGCTATTATGAAAATGTTGATTTGTTGATTATTGAAGCTGCGCAGCGACCTTTATTTGGTTTATCAGTTGGGAACCACTTGCCATACCCGGCCGGACCAGTCAGTTTCGGCAGAAACTTTCCTAATCCGTTTTCTTGCGGGTTTAGACATAAGTTACCTATTTGTAATAGATCTAACTTGTATATAAACAGCCCTAATTCGTCCCTAATTAGAATATATGGTTTTTCAAGCCTCCAAAGAGTTTTTGAGAGTTATTTCTTATTCTAAGAAATCCCTAGATTGAAGAACAAGAACAAACACAATTATATTCCATATAGTCAAAAATACAATTGAGAAAACGTGTTTCTCGATTTGGTATAGCAACCAAGATCAAGTGCTCTTAATATTCGTTCGAGGTGTGGATACCGCTAGAGGGTGAAACTCATCATCTTCAAAGTTCGTGTTCAAGCTTTGGGTTTTTGATCAAGTTTCTAGATCTCCACCAAGATCAAAGGTTGAAATTCAAAGGCATCAAAGGTTAGTATTCTAGTATTCTTATTGTATGTATTTGATATAATCATATGAACGGATCTATGGCTTTGGGTTTCTATTAAATTTTAAATGCTATTTTTCGCTGCGCATGTTACTCCGAAACCCAACACTTACGGCTAAAGCAACTCTTGTTTCATTCCCCACACGTAAGTCTACTTCACCCTCTTTAAGTAGCATTCTATTCTTTAGTACGCACATTTAAACAAATGTGAGATCTACATCGGTATCCAATACCCATGAACTAGAGGTAAAAAGATATATCCCTATAACATAGATACCTAAAGTGGTAGTCTCACTACCCTTCTTCTTTAAGTCTTCCTTATAAGCCTTGCAATTTCGCTTCTAATGACCAATCTCATTGCAATCGAAACAAATTTCACCATTTGGAGCTTAGGGTTTAGCCACAACAACATTGACAACATTTGTCGCACTTGCCTTAGGCTTGACAACCTTTGTCTTACTTTTATTCTTGAATCTTTTTCCTTTGTTAACCATAAGCACACGAGTAGCCTTTTCAATAATATTCTTCTCTACAGTTTTAAGCATCCCATGCAATCCTGACAGAGATTTATTTTTATTCCATGCATATTATAGTTAATTACAAACTGATTATAGTTTTTAGGTAATGATTTAACATTATATCCGTCCCCAGTTCTAAACTGATCGGATATCCAAGTCTCTTAAGATCCTTTATGTAGCCTTTCATCTTCAAAACATGAGGGCTCATAGATTTCCCTTCACTCATCTTGCATGATTTTAAAGCAGACATGGTTTCAAACCTTTCTTGCCTAGCATGCTCTTAAAACATCTATTTCAAGTGATTGCCTAATTCGTAGGTCTCCAAGTGTTTTAGAACCTTCTGAAATTCTAGACACATGGTAGCAAGCATAAGACAAACGATAGAATCATCCTTATGTTTCTTATATTTGTCTCTATCTGCTCTAGGGGCATTAGCAGGAGGTTCTTTTGGAATGGGCTCATCGAGAATGTAGAACTTTTTTTTTTTTTTTTTGCTTAAGAACAATTATTAAGTTTCGGATCCAATCTAGAAAGCTGGCTCCATTCTCCTTAAGCTTCTCTTTTTTAAGGATAGATCGCAATGATTGAGAGTTGTTAGAGTTTGATGCCATTATCTACAAACTATACAAACATATAAATCATATATCAATTTCATTTAAGAGATTTATCATGTATTTCACAAATATTCCCACTTAATTATAGACCTTCAAATACAAACATGGATAATATAATTTAAGGGTGTTAAATTCCGTACTTCACTTAACTTTAAGTCTGCTTTGATGATAATGCTCAATACTAATTTATTTAGGTAGATAACTTCGTATCAGCCATATCTTATATGACTCTTGATCTTTTATGGGATTCTAGAGATCAAATGTAAAAAACAAAAATGATTTAATCTCATCTTGTGCTTAGGCCATTTTTTTTTCATAACCTAATTAATTCAAACCATTTTAAACGTATAAGAACCACTTTCCTCCCCTTACTTATCTAAAGATAGAATTAATGCACTTCGATTTGATGTAGCCTACATAAAACTATCAGTGTAATCACAAGTATTTTAATTACGAATTGACACATAACTTAAGTTTTAAGAATGTTTAATAATATAGTGATGTTAACTAATTAATAGAAGCAAAATTATGTTATTCATATATGCAACAGATTATGGAGACGGATTCTGGAAATTTTGAATTCTGCATAAAATCTTGCAGATTTGGACAAAGAGACGTACGCCTGGAAACATGGTGTATGCCCACCATCAGGCCATAGGACTCCTTGTCTGAATCCTAGTTTTTCACTTTCTTCGAAATTTTATTCTGCAGATTCCTGCAATCCTGAATAATTCTGGATTCTGAATGCTACAGATTTCATAATTTCAAAAAAAAAAACATAATCGTATTCTAGGAAACAGGGTTCAAAACCCGCCATCTGGCTTTCAGATTTTATTCCAGATCCGATCTTGTAAACAATTTACAAAAAACTGGATTTTTCAAAAAGAGCAAATCTAGAATCCGCAGAGGAGCCGTCGCACAGCTTACATTAAGTCGTATGCCTCCCAAGGAGGCGTGCGGTTCTTGTTCTTAGATCCTAGAGTTCTAAAAAATTTGATTTCGATCAATCTCAATATCACGTTTCGTATGAAATCATATTAAAATAAAATGAAATCATATGGATGACGAATTTAAACAGATCTAATTAACATCATAGACAAATAATTTATTTTATACATAAATTTGACCTAGATTATCAATACACATAATCCAATTATTTATTGACAATGTAGCATAAGATTAGTCATATAGATATTATAAATATAAAAATCACATAATCACACCATAATTATGCTCATAAATTTTATCTCATATAAAAGTTTAAGCACATATCTTATCATAATGCAAATCATATTAAATAATGTAATAATTTAAAAACTATTGATCATACATGTGGCTCTGATACCACTGTTGGGTTTTGTGGTATCACGCGCAGTGGAATATTAGTAAGATAGAAGCCCTAGGCAGATCAATGCATAACAATAATTTATCAATGCATAACAATAATTTTAACAAAATGAACCAAGAATACTAACCATTGTAGATCGAATATAAGAACACAAACTTTAGGTGCTAACGCAAACACCTCTATCGGTATCCACACTTCGAACAAACTTAAGAACACCTTGATTGATTGCTAGATCTGATATGTTGCCAGAATAGGAGCCGTGCGACGCCATCCTAGCCGTATGGCTAGTTTGCAAATGTACGATCACTACTCCTAGATCCCTCGTTTTTCGTGTCTTTTTCAATCTGTTAGGCATGTATGACTTAACATGATTATACTATATTGGTAACAAGTCCGATCCAATCAGAGCTCGTAAATCATAAGCAGACTCTAACAAGCCATTATGACTATTTAATTAGTATAAGATCGAAAGTTCGATATTTCCTAAAATAGAACATATCACAATATCATATTGGACATAAGTTATGGTCCATGTCAACTTATATTGTCCAATGCATTACGGACCAAATCCAACATCAACGCAATAATCAAGTGGGACCGAACAAACAATATACGTATCAGTAAAATTGAGTACTAAAATAAAATGGGTATAAAATGAGATGATAGCTGACACAAAATCGATAGTGCATAGACTCCCTTACCTCAAAATAACTAAAACTGAAACACCGAATAATTTATGCGAAGACAACATCACTCTCATTGTACACGGCTCACACCTCATAATCATGTTGCTATCCTTCGGCTTGTCTACAGAGAAGGTGGTGTAATTCCAGTCTTTTACTATAAATATATACATGTACACATTTTAAAGGATAATAAGATGAGTCACCAAAACAACTACTCCCTCTGTCCCAGAATGATAGTCCCCCTATTTTTATGGGTTTTACGAAGGAACTTTGAGTAATAATTAATGCTACTTTTAATTATTCTAATGAAATTTTTGAAATTGTTCTTGATACACCATTATAAATACTATTAATATCAATTTTTAGATTCACATTAACATAATTATAAGTAGCATTTATAACTGCTCAAAGTTCTCTTGTAGTAACTGTAATAACCGCAAAAAAAATTATTTATTTATTTAATTACTTTAAATTGGGTACATTAATTTAATTAAATAAAAAATTAGAATTAATAGATTAACTAAGGAGTGGGCCGAAAAATTGGGTTGGCCCGAATTTAGTTAATTAGACCCAACCCAAATAACAATTACCCAAGAATATAAAAACCTTGAGTTAGTAAATCCTAAGTTTTTATTCCAAATTACCAAAACAATAAAACCCTAATTTCCCCCACCACAAGAAGCGGCCGCCGGCCAAGAGGGAGAAGAGGGAGGAAATTTTTGATCATTTTGGAAGTCTAATCGATCATTTCAAGGTAATGTCAAACATCACATTCTAAAATTTATTTCATTGAATTTGGATGTGTAAATCTTAATCTACGCATGTTTAAAGGAAATAAACATTAGGATTTTTGCATGCTAGTAAATCAAAGATGAGAATTTTAATGGGTGAAATGTTGGATCTAGATGTTATGATAGTATGAAGGTTTTCATACTTAACCATAAATATTTTTATTGATTTTGAGATTTAATTCTATGATCATGAATTTAAACGAATACATATTTTACAATTGTATGGAAATTGATCAAATAAGGAATTGAGGTTAATTAGGATTTAACAAAAGAAGAAAAATATGGGTTTTACACCCATAATAGGTTTCGGCCGAATGGCCTAAATGAGACGGGGAAATTTGTTTGTTGATTTTAATGATTATTGTTATTGATTTGTGAATAGATTGATGTTAGAAATTACAAGGAAAATTAAGAACACGAAAAATAGACCAAATCAATGAATGTTGATGCTATAGAATTCGGCTAAAGGTCATATGATATGGGTGTTAATTCTTGACTAAAGATGTTAATAGTTATGACGAAAAGTTAGTAATTTCGTTAGATTTATAATGAAAAGAAAACATGATCCTTAGGAGAGTTGATGGAAAGTTAGAAAACTAACTTAAAAGAATGTAATAAATACTTGGAAGACCTTGAAAGTTAGAAAGTTAACGAAGAAAGGAAAAAATTAAAGATTCAGTTAGTTCCTAACGAGAAAGGATTTAACTGAAAAGAATTAAAGTTAGAAGAAATAAAGAGAAAACCCTTGAAGTTAAAGGGGTCTAAGTAGCTAAAAAGAAACTTGGGGGACCCTTATGAACAAAATCAAAGTTGAAGGACCAATTTGCAATTAATCCAAAGTTGAAGGACAAATTTGCAATTAACCCAAAGTTAAAGGACCAATTTGCAATTAACCCAAAGTTGAAGGATCAATTTGCAATTAACCCAAAGTTGAAGGACCAATTTGCAATTAATCCAAAGTTGAGGGACCAAATTATAATTAAACCAAAGTTAGAGGACTTAATGACAATTATATTAAAGTTAAAGGACTGACTCGCAAATCCAAGTCAGAAACCTAAACGTAAGGAAAAGAGTAACGAAATAAAGTAAAAACGCATCTCTCAGTTAACTAAGTAGAAGTAGTTAACATTATAAGAGAGTACTAAAGTAATTACTCGGTGCCTTGTAGATTTGCACAGAGAGGAGATTGCAAGGAAAAGCAATTCAGGTAAGGGATTACGTTCTTACTGTTATTTGAACTCATGTTTATTGGAATTCTATATTCTTTCTACAAGTTAGACTATCAGTATGGCATGATAGTATTTGAATAAACTCCGCGTTATTGAACGTTCTTTTGGAAGAATCCTTACTTAGTGATGTCCTCATTGATCTACTAAGTATCGAATATTGAAACTTGTTATCACATACTTGTACCTTAGTATGTTTTCATTCTAACTTGTAAGTTAATCACTTACTTGTTAGAGCGGCCAATGTCCAGTTAGAAAAGACATTGACGGGACAGTCCAGTTAGAAAAGACTCGTCCTTAAACAAGGGATTGCATGAGTGATCACATGCCCTCTCTCAGGAATTGTCTGATTACAAGGATAATTCTAGACCTCGAGCATATATGTGTGGATACCATATATGTTACGACCTACACTAATGGCTTGGAAAATCTAGGTGTACAAAATTGTACCTTTGGCATTGAGGTTATAATGTACGTTACCTTGGAATTGACGGAACTTGAATGAATCCCTTTGGATTGTAGTGCCATAACCCTTTGAAAGTAAATCTTAAAAGTAATACGGCTGTATTGTTCTGCAGTCTTGAATCAAAAGTAACTGAACCTATCCTTGTAAAAGTTATTCATAGTATTTGTTCTGGCCGTCTCTCCTTAGTAACCGGAGATGCCACGTATGAACTTACTGAGCATTCGTTCGCTCATCCCTTCTCTATAATTTTATTTCAGGATTTAAGTAGAAGGGCAAGAGAAGGAGAGCAGCCGTAGGAAGAACGGCAGATTGAAGAATTCTTATTTAGTTATTTTAAGAATCTTATTTAATTGGTGTAAGTTAAAGTACATTGATGGCTAGGGTTGTTTACCCGCCAAGACAAGTTTTTAAGTTACGCTTCCGCATTTATTTTGAATTGATGATGTAATAAAGGGTCAGTTGTGAACCCTAAATTGAGGTATTAATTATTGTTATTTAATGTCCATTAAATGCTCAGATACAGTAAGAAAATTCGGGGTGTTAAAGTTGGTATCAGAGCTATGGCTTTAGGTCTTATGGGAGAAAACTGAAAGTTAAGACTAATGGGAGAACTTAGTACTTGACTTGAATAAGATCTTACTTGAGGAAGTTCAAGTGATAAAATCTATCTCTAGGAATAACAATAGGGGTGTACGTAAAGTATGAATACACTTGGGGAAGTAGAAACCTCTTCATTTCATGTCTATCTATAATCTACAAATATGATATAATGAAATCTTGGGATTATGTACTAATTAAGTTTATTGTTGGTATGTGTAGAATCATGCCGAGGAGACCAATGAAATATGTAAGGTACAGTGCTACCCTAAAGGAAGACATAGAAGCCAAGGAGAACATCATTAAGCAGTTAACTAATGAGCTACGCAAGACTAAAAGAGAGCTTAAGAAGGAGACTCTAGGAGTCGGAAGCCTGCAGAATGTCATCAAGGGACGTGATGAGGACATAATGTATGTAGAAGGAAAATTAGCAGTACAAATGGAGAAAGTCAGAAGCTAGAAAGCCATGTGATTAGGGCTAATCGCGAGTGGAACCGGATCAGTGTACAACTGCTAGATGAGATAGAGCATAGTAATGAACTGAAGAAGAAGATAGCTGAGCAAGAAGTGTATGAGGAAAAGCTTAGGGTTTCAAGCTATCAGATCTGGGCGGAGAAAATAGAGTTACAAGAGAAGTATGACCAACTCGAAGCAGAGCACGCACAATGTGGAATTTGATGAAATTAGTTACATAATAGTTGTTGGAATAGATTTTTTTTTTTTATGCTTAGTGGGGTAATGCAATTAGACTTTTTGCTTATGTTAAGTTGAATTTTGGGTGTATTTTGAGATGTTTAATCTCACACCTTAGTTGAATAAAGTTAGTTATTTAATTAAAATACCAGAATTATGGATTGACTAATATTGTTTAGACTAAAAGTCAACTTGTCAAGAAAAGACAAGGGAAAACGTCGGATTGATTTGAAATAATCTCCGTAACCATGGTACGAAGTAAGACGACCATTGGAGTAAGTTAAAGCTAGTTAAGTAATAAGACTAGTGAAATGAAGTGGTAATAAACAACTAAGTAAAACAGTTGTTAATTATGAAGTATAATAACTCCGGAACCGGAGAATAAAGGTTAAGTAGACTAACCAGAACAGAATAATGGTCTAAGTACAAAGGACCTACGAACAAGATGAAACTAACAGTGATCGTTAGTAAAAGAATAGTAATGTTAATTGTAACACGAACACCAAACATAACTTGTAGTGACGAACATTCCTAGGGCACGGACTTGTTCTAAAGTGAAAAGGAAAAAATTTGCAGATGAATACCAGAAGTGGAAACAACAGAAACGGCGAGGGCAGTGACAACAACAACGGTAATGCAGGCGGGCAGTTGGACCCGGCACTAGTGAATCTCTTACAGACGCTATCACAGACTGTGGCTGGAATAGGTCAGACTGTGGCTGGACTTGGTCAACCACCACCACAAGCTCCGTTTCGTGACCCGCTTGAGTTATTCCAAAGGAGGAATCCAGATTCGTTCTCGGACATAGCTAGGAGAAGCCCGAGGATTGGATTAAGAGTACAGAACGCATATTCGAGACAATGAACTGCACTGAGGAGCAGAAAGTGGTATTTGCGACATTCATGCTGAAGGGAAGGCTCAGTCGTGGTGGGAGGCAGAAAAGCGAGCTGCTGTGGCTCGTGGTGAGCTAAACACTTACATGGACCATGTTTAAGGCTATCTTTAACGAGAAATATTATCTTGCGAGCACAAGGAACGCTAGGTAGCGTAATTCCTGACTCTAGTGCAAGGGAACCTGACAGTGGCTGAGTATGGTGAGAAGTTCACCGATCTGCTAGAGTTTGCACCAAGGTTCTTCGATACTGAAGAACAGAAAGCAAGAAATTTGAAACAGGATTGAGTGATAGAATCAGTTACAGAATCACACCGTTAGCTCTGACTACGTATTCGGCGGTGCTGGACAGGGCTAAGATAGTGGAGAGGGAGTCGGATAATTATCGTAACCGACGAGAGGAAAAGGAAAAACAGTGGCTGAAAAGGCAGAAGTAAACAAGGGCAGTAAAGACCATAATAACAATAAGAGGAAAGCGGTGGACGACGGTCCGATAAGGGCAGTCATGGAAATAAGCACTCCAACAACAGCCATAGCGGAAATGGTCGAAACTCCAATGACAACAGACGTGAGTGGAATAAGGGCAGGAACCAAGGTTTCACAAGTAATGATAAGTGTAACATCTGTGATGGAGCTCACAAGACAGAGATTTGTTTCTACAAGGAGCGGCAGTGCTATAACTGTAAGAAAATGGGACACCCGAAGTGGAAGTGCCCAGAACCTAAGAAAGACGAACCAGCTGTAGGAACTAAGGACAACGGAGGAGGAAACGGTGGAGGCCGTGGTAGAATGTACACCATGACCGCAAAAGCAGCTGGAGTAAATGCAGATCTTGTGGCATGTACAATGCAGATAAATTCTCGTGATGTTTATGTATTAGTTGATACTGTGCTACTCATTCAGTAGTTAGTAATGATGTAGCAAGGAAGTTAAAACTGCACCCAAAAAACGTTACTTATGCCTTTAGTGATAGATACACCTACTAAAGACGCTATCCCCATCACTACCTCTTATAGAAATTGCACCTTAGGAATCGGAGATACGAATGTAAAGATCGATCTCATCGAACTGGATATGTCGGAATTCGACGTAATACTAGGAATGGATTGGTTGGCTCTACATCAAGCTAACGTGAACTGTCAAGAGAAAATAGTGGCGTTCCTAGGAGAAGAAGGTAGAGAATACAGATTCGTGGGTTCAAGGCCGAGGAAAGGGTAGGCTTAATCTCGGTGATGAAGGCCGTAAAATGTTGAGGAAGGGATGTGTAGGATTCCTGGCATACATAGGTGAAACAGAAGAAAGGGAGTAACCTTAGAGTCACTTGAAGTAGTGAATGAATTTCAAGATGTATTTCCTGAAGATTTGCCTGGTATACCACCAGTAGGGAAGTAGAGTTCTCCATCGATTTAGCACCAGAAACCACGCCTATTTCGAGAGCACCGTACAGGATGGCTCCAACGGAGTTGAAAGAACTAAAGGAACAGTTGCAAGAACTGTTAGACAAGGGGTTGATTAGACCGAGTGTATCACCATGGGGTGCACCGGTACTATTTGTGAAGAAGAAAGATGGATCTATGAGACTATGTATTGACTATAGAGAGTTGAATAAGGTGACAGTTAGGAACCAATACCCACTGCCGAGAATTGATGATTTGTTTGATCAATTGAGAGGAGCCTGTTATTTTTCAAAGATTGATCTTAGATCTGATATCATCAGCTGAGGGTCAAGGATGTAGATGTGGCGAAGACAGCGTTTAGGACAGTATGGGCATTATGAGTTTGTCGTGATGCCATTCGGATTAACTAACGCACCTGCTGCATTCATGGAGTTGATGAATAGGATATTTCAGGAGTACTTAGATAAATGTGTTATAGTATTCATTGATGATATTTTGGTGTACTCGAAGACAAAGGAAGAACATGCTGAACATTTGAGGATAGTGTTAGAAATTTTGAGGAGACAGAAATTATACGCGAAGTTTAAGAATGTGAATTCTGGTTGGAGAAAGTAGCATTTTTGGGACACGTAGTGTCGAAAGAGGGAATTTCTGTGGACCCGACGAAGGTAGAGGCAATAATGGATTGGAAAGACCGACTACAGTAACCGAAATAAGAAGTTTCTTGGGTTTAGCTGGTTACTATAGAAGGTTCGTAGAGGGATTTTCAAAGTTATCAGGACCATTGACGAAGCTGACGCAGAAGGCAGCCAAGTTTGTTTGGTCAGAAGAGTGTGAGAAAGTTTTCCAAGAATTGAAGAATAGATTAGTATCTGCACCAGTATTAACACTACCGACAGGAACGGAAGGTTTTGTTATCTACAGTGATGCGTCGTTGAAAGGACTAGGCTGTGTACTGATGCAAAATGAGAAGGTGATAGCATATGCATCTAGGCAGTTGAAAGTACATGAAGGAATTACCCGACCCATGATTTGGAGTTAGCAGCAGTAGTGTTTGCTTTGAAAATTTGGAGACATTATCTGTATGGCGTGAAATGTCAGATTTTACAGATCACAAGAGCCTTAAGTATATCTTCACGCAGAAGGAATTGAATATGAGACAACGGAGGTGGCTAGAACTTCTCAAGGACTACGACTGTGAAATATTGTATCATCCTGGGAAGGCCAACAAGGTGGCAGATGCTTTAAGTAGGAGAGTCACGGAATGTTGGCAACGTTGATCCTCTAGGGGGTAAGCATATGGAAGGATGTCAAGGAGATGAACTTGATAGTAAAGTAAACGGATACTTGGCTCGATTGACGTTACAACCTGCATTGTTGGGCAGAATTAAAGAGGCAACAAGAGCTAGACGAGGGGAGAAAGCTCTAATCGGAAAAGGGCAAGCAAAGGATCTTCACATGGGCGAAGATGGAATTCTGAGATACCAAAAGAGAGTATGGGTACCAAATAATGATGAAATTAAGAGAGAGATACTGAGAGAAGCTCATTGCTCAAAGTTCTCTGTACATCCGGGGAGTACTAAAATGTATAGGGATCTAAAGGAGTCATATTGGTGGATAATATGAATGATGTGGCAGAGTATGTGCATAATGTCTGACGTGTCAACAAGTTAAGAGTGAGCATCAGAAGCCAGCAGGGTTACTGCAATCATTACCAATTCCCGAGTGGAAGTGGGAGAACATTGCTATGGATTTTGTAAGTGGGTTGCCGAAGACGGCAGGGAAGTATGACCCATATGGGTTATAGTAGATCGATTGACGAAGTCAGCACATTTTCTGGCAATCAAGAAGACTGATTCGTTGGAAAAGTTGGCCAAGTTGTATATCGACGAGATAGTAAGGTTGCATGGAATCCCGGTCACAATCGTGTCTGATCGAGATGCTAGGTTCACTTCGAAATTTTGGAACAGCCTACAGGAAGCATTGGGAACAGAATTGACCATGAGTACGGCGTTTCATCCACAGACAGATGGGCAGTCGGAAAGGACTATCCAGACACTAGAAGACATGCTGAGGGCTACTTCGTTAGATTGGCCAAACGCTGGGACGAGCATTTACCGTTAGTGGAATTCGCCTACAACAACATTCCATGCAAGTATTGGGATGGCACCATATGAAGCATTGTATGGGAGGAAGTGTAGATCACCGGCTTGTTGGGACGAAGTTGGTGAGAGAAGGTTAAGTGGACCGGAACTTGTACAATCACGGCGGATAAGGTACAACAGATTCGGAAGTGGCTACAGACTGCACAGAGTAGGCAGAAATCTTACGCAGACAACAGAAGGCGAGAACTGGAATTTTAGCCAGGGGATCGAGTATTCCTAAAGATATCGCCCACGAAAGGTTATGCGTTTCGGGATTAAAGGGAAGCTAAGTCCACGATACGTGGGACCATTCGAAATTCTCGATAGGATCGGGGAAGTGGCTTATCGATTGGCGTTACCGCCGGTATTAGCTGGAGTACATAATGTGTTCCATGTCTCCATGCTAAGGAAGTATATTCATGATCCGAGTCATGTGATAGAGTACAAGCAGTTAAGAGTTCGGGCGGATTTGACGTACGATGAACGACCAATCAAGATCGTCGACAGAAAAGACGAGGTCGTAAGAAACGTACGGTTCCCTATGTGAAAGTGCAATGGAGCAATCACTCAGAAAGAGAAGCGACGTGTGAGCTAGAAAGTGAAATGCGTGAATTGTACCCGGACATCTTCTCGATTAAGACTGGTCAAAGTTTGAGGACAAACTTCTTTAAGGGGGTAAGAATGTAATAACCGCAATTTTTTTTTATTTATTTAATTACTTTAAATTGGTACATTAATTTAATTAAATAAAAATTAGAATTAATAGATTAACTAAGGAGTGGGCCGAAAATTGGGTTGGCCCGAACTTAGTTAATTAGACCCAACCCAAATAACAATTACCCAGAATATAAACCTTGAGTTAGTAAATCCTAGGTTTTTATTCCAATTTACCAAAACAATAACCCTAATTTCCCCCCCACCACCAAGAAGGCGGCCGGCCGCCAAGAGGGAGAAGAGGGAGGAAATTTTCGATCTTTTTGGAAGTCTAATCCGATCATTCTCAAGGTAATGTCAAACCTCACATTCTAAAATTTATTTCATTGAATTTGGATGTGTAAATCTTAATCTACGCATGTTTAAAGGAAATAAACATTAGGATTTTTGCATGCTAGTAAATCAAAGATGAAATTTTAATGGGTAAAATGTTGGATCTAGATGTTATGATAGTATGAAGGTTTTCATACTTAACCATAAATATTTTTATTGATTTTGAGATTTAATTCTATATCATGAATTTAAACGAATACATATTTTACATTGTATGGAAATTGATCAAATAAGGAATTGAGGTTAATTAGGATTTAACAAAAAGAAGAAAAATATGGGTTTACACCCATAATAGGTTTCGGCCGAATGGCCTAAATGAGATGGGGAAATTTTGTTTGTTGATTTTAATGATTATTGTTATTGATTTGTGAATAGATTGATGTTAGAATTACAAGAAAATTAAGAACACGAAAAATAGACCAAATCAATGAATATTGATGCTATAGAATTCGGCTAAAGGTCATATGATATGGGTGTTAATTCTTGACTAAAGATGTTAATAGTTATGACGAAAAGTTAGTAATTTCGTTAGATTTATAATGAAAAGAAAACATGATCCTTAGGAGAGTTGATGGAAAGTTAGAAAACTAACTTAAGAGAATGTAATAAATACTTGGAAGACCTTGAAAGTTAGAAAGTTAACGAAGAAGGAAAAAATTAAAAGATTCAGTTAGTTTCCTAACGAGAAAGGATTTAACTGAAAAGAATTAAAGTTAGAAGAAATAAAGAGAAACCCTTGAAGTAAAGGGGTCTAAGTAGCTAAAAAGAAACTGGGGGACCCTTATGAACAAAATCAAAGTTGAAGGACAATTTGCAATTATCCAAAGTTGAAGGACAAATTTGCAATTAACCCAAAGTTAAGGACCAATTTGCAATTAACCCAAAGTTGAAGGATCAATTTGCAATTAACCCAAAGTTGAAGGACCAATTTGCAATTAATCCAAAGTTGAGGGACCAAATTATAATTAAACCAAAGTTAGAGGACTTAATTACAATTATATTAAGTTAAAGGACTGACTCGCAAATCCAAGTCAGAACCTAAACGTAAGGAAAGAGTAACGAAATAGAAGTAAAAACGCATCTCTCAGTTAACTAAGTAGAAGTAGTTAACATTATAAGAGAGTACTAAAGTAAATTACTCGGTGCCTTGTAGATTTGCACAGAGAGGAGATTGCAAGGAAAAGCAATTCAGGTAAGGGATTACGTTCCTTACTGTTATTTGAACTCATGTTTATTGGAATTCTATATTCTTTCTACAAGTTAGACTATCAGTATGGCATGATAGTATTTGAATAAACTCCGCGTTATTGAACGTTCTTTTGGAAGAATCCTTACTTAGTGATGTCCTCATTGATCTACTAAGTATCGAAGATTGAAACTTGTTATCACATACTTGTACCTTAGTATGTTTTCATTCTAACTTGTAAGTTAATCACTTACTTGTTAGAGTGGCCAATGTCCAGTTAGAAAAGACATTGACGGGACAGTCCAGTTAGAAAAGACTCGTCCTTAAACAAGGGATTGCATGAGTGATCACATGCCCTCTCTCAGGAATTGTCTGATTACAAGGATAATTCTAGACCTCGAGCATATATGTGTGGATACCATATATGTTACGACCTACACTAATGGCTTGGAAAACTAGGTGTACAAAATTGTACCTTTGGCATTGAGTTTTATAATGTACGTTACCTTGGAATTGACGAACTTGAATGAATCCCTTTGGATTGTAGTGCCATAACCCTTTGAAAGTAAAATCTTAAAAGTAATACGGCTGTATTGTTCTGCAGTCTTGAATCAAAAGTAACTGAACCTATCCTTGTAAAAGTTATTCATAGTATTTGTTCTGGTCGTCTCTCCTTAGTAACCGAGAGGCCACGTATGAACTTACTGAGCATTCGTTCGCTCATCCCTTCTCTATAATTTTATTTCAGGATTTAAGTAGAAGGGCAAGAGAAGAGAGCAGCCGTAGGAAGAACGGCAGATTGAAGAATTCTTATTTAGTTATTTTAAGAATCTTATTTAATTGGTGTAAGTTAAAGTACATTGATGGCTAGGGTTGTTTACCCGCCAAGACAAGTTTTTAAGTTACGCTTCCGCATTTATTTTGAATTGATGATGTAATAAAGGGTCAGTTGTGAACCCTAAATTGAGGTATTAATTATTGTTATTTAATGTCATTAAATGCTCAGATACAGTAAGAAAATTCGGGGTGTTAAAGTTGGTATCAAGCTATGGCTTAGTCTTATGGGAGAAAACTGAAAGTTAAGACTATGGAGAACTTAGTACTTTACTTGAATAAGATCTTACTTGAGGAGTTCAAGTGATAAAATCTATCTCTAGGAATAACAATATGGGTGTACGTAAAGTATAATACACTTGGAGTAGAAACCCTCTTCATTTCATGTCTATCTATAATCTACACAATATGATATAATGAAATCTTGGGATTATGTACTAATTAAGTTTATTG